>WAAD01040223.1:304131-422505 GCA_013389945.1 Fregata magnificens | reverse complement strand
TCGCAAATGAAAATTACCCTTTCTTTAAACTTACCGTTCATTCCTATTTGTACATGTATGCAAACAACCCAACTGCTTACCCATTCTTGTTTGTGATTCAACCAATAATGCTGCTGGGAATTAATTTTGTATCCGAATCCACAGAACATTTAGAAGGCAAAGGTCGTGGTGCAATGCAGCCACCTAAAACTGCACTCAGCCACAGCTCTTAGCTTACATACTCTTTCATCCCTTAACTCTAGCCCTGTACTCCGCAGAAACTGTTCACAATTCAGATAACAGAGATTCATCATTCCAAAAGCTGGTGGCAAGAACAGAGCTGATGGCTTGAGCCAGTTTGAACTTCCACTGACTTTGCTAACCTTACTCTTCCTCTGAACTGCAGCAGTCTGAGAAGAGAACCAACCTGAGTCTCCCGATCCTCAGAGTCAGCCTAATGCATGGCTATTTTGCCTCTCCTCCATACAGCATGGTTTAATGTTTTTTTGTTTTCTCCCTTTTTTTCTTCATTCCATGATTTATGCAAGGACTGCTTAACTCTTTAAACAAAGACACTAAGAAACCAAAAGTGTAGGGCATACAGTAGAGTATACTAGCAGCATAAGCTTTCTCTCAAATTAAGGTTACTCTTAACATTTTCTATACTATAATCAAAAAACATACTGAATGATCTCCATCTGGCTTTGGATACTATTTCCATAGCTGCGTGCACTGTTAGTTTTATCAGTTACTGCTGCCACCCCCTGTTCATGCTCACTTATTAGCTGCTCAATCCTGTTTCAAAAAGAAAATACTGGTTATAATTTTAGCCTCAGCAAATAATAACTTCTCCACTGAAGAGGTAATGATATTTTTCAGTAGTCAGAAATGTAATCATTTTGATGTTCTATTGTGAATGAAATATTATGTTTTGAGTTATTGACCCTTTTTTTTTTAACAGGTTACTGTATAATNGAAAAAACATCTATTTATGTCTTATGAATAAATAAATGGAGAACAGGTACCTATTTTGATGTTGCTGAAGCAGAAGTTGTTTTTGGGTCTGCAAATCTTTTTTCAATGACTCAAGTTCTTCTTCCACCTATTGCAAACAGATGACAATGCTAACCCCTAAAGAAAAGACAGTCTAAACAGTAGTTTTCAAGGTGTAATTTCCATCCTTTTGCTTCCACCTTGAACTGTGAAAATGTGCACAATACAGGTTAAATTCCAGCAATAAACCCAGTCTCAAGTTGGGGACAGTGTAAAAGGCTGGCATACCAGCACCTGCCATCTTAACGGCAAAGTAGCATTTGTACCTATTTATGCCATAACCATTTCCTTAGGTCAGTTTAGATGGGAGCTCATGGGAGTTTTCAAAAATACTTTCTAAAAAGCAGAGCACAGAGTATTGGAAGGAAAAGTAGCACTTTCTTCACATACCAGGACAACCCTTTCTTTGAGGTATGACACCTCTGAGTCTAAATCTCGCAGGATGTCAGCAAATGCTGTGCTCATGTTGTGGATGTGTAGGCTAGTAATATTCTCACGCTCATAGAGTTTCTTGCCTGTGCTGTCTTCGTAATCCATTAGGATGCCACGTAGTTCCAGAAGTACTTCCTCATGGCTGTGTACCATTTTTTTCAGATGCTCAGTTTGGCTGTCAGCCTCCCTCAGCATCTCCTCCTGCAGCTGGCTGGCAGCTTCCAGCTCTTGAATAGTATTTTTTAGCTGTATTTTTACATTCTCTTGGCTCTGGGATTCCTTTTGTCTGAATTTGGAAACCAAAGAAATCATTCAAAAAACAGGATTCACAACATGGATTTTTATCCTGACTAATACATCTAATACTTCTGTTGATTAACTGCTGGTTTTTACAACTACACAATAAGCCGTTTTCTAAACCAAGGTGCCATAGTCTCATTGTCTTCATTTCTCAGGGCAAGTTTTTCACTTAGGAGATCTGGTATGCCTCTCAGAGCCCATATATACACTCTCCATAATACATCTGTCCTGGTCTTCATACCTGGTATCCTGAAGCGCATCTCTTTCCAATTGCACTTCCATCAGTTTGGTCTGCAAATCAGCAATGATGAGTCTTAAATTCATTTTCTGTTGCTCATGTAGCTCAGTGGTCTAAAGGAAAAAAAAAAAAAAAAACCAACCAACCAAGCTGAACCAACAAAAAATGAGGCTGAGAGCAGCATGGGTATGGGAATTAAGAGGTTATTTTTGTTTCTTTTGGGGGTTTTTTTTGGTTTTTGGGTTTGGGGTTTTTTTTAATATTTCTTAGTTAACCGGCTAGTCACACTGTGCTGTGGTGGACTGACTATGCATGGAACACCATTACAGGGATTGTGCCAACAACATTATTACCCATTGCTTATTTCTGTCTGTCAAATGACACGTGAGAATCATGACGGCCGAGTACAATTTACAGCAGCCAAGAAGCTGCTCAAAATAGCACTGGCGAAACTGTCCAAAGAGTCAGCAATGACAAAAACAACAAAAGCTCATCTATACTTAAGAAGCTGCCCCAAATTTGCTACTCACTTCATTCAGCCTCTTCTGCACATCTCTACCTTTCTGTGAGTATTCTTCCAGAACGTTTTTCACGTGTTCTTTGCCAGCACCACTCATCTTTTGCTTCTCAGAATCAGTATGTATTTCATATTTGGAGCAGAAGACACTATTGGGTGGACTGCTACCAGTACTAGAAGAGGCTGAGTTCTCCATCACTGTACTGAGAATGGAAGAAGCTAAAACATTCTGCTTGCTGAGAAATGGGCTAGCAGCACCTGAAAGGCAGATAAATGTAAGTGTTGAAACAAGCGTTGTTACATGAGAATAAAGTCATCTGTACAAACTGGGCATTAGTGCCTCTCAGTGCCTACCTATCAATAGTCAAACCAAGGACTGTCTTTTCTAAGGACAACAAACCCAGCCAATTCTAGGATTGCACACTGGGTGGGGAATGCCACAGTGTTCAGAGGAGAACACTTCAAAACTGCTATGCCTTTACCTTGGGCTTGCGTCAACAAGAGCTGTTCAAGATGCAGGGCCTAAAGAGGATTCAACATGAAATATGAACTTATGAGCACCCTTCTAAATCACATAATAGTCTGCAATGTTAATAGTGATTTACTCCCAAATCATCTTCTAAAATCTGTTTAATACTTGCCCACACTAGGCATATTGCCACTTGGTAAAGATTCCTCATGACTCAAAGAATGTATCATTGATTCCACTGGGAATTTGGTGGCTGCTTCGTGGAGTTTCAGAGCCTCTCCTGTTTGTCTTTCCAGTGTCTCCCTGCAGAACAGGACAGAGAAACATTTGCTGAAAAGGCAAGACTGAATACAGAAGAGTCTTCAACTGCACTGCGTCACAAATGCAACTTGAATAACTGAAAAGAGAAGCGAAACCAAAGAATTTACTTAGTAACGCTGTTGTATTTTCCTGGTTTGCACTTATATTTGGCAACAGTGCCACATCTTCAACTGCTGCAACTCCACTGTAGGCAACTGAACTATCGTGTTTTGCCACTAGCAGGCATAATGTATAAAAGTCCAAACAAGTAAAATAACAGTTCATCAAACAAACAGAACTAAATTGGTTTATCTTCTGAAAAGGGATTTCCTTTTGTTTCCACATTTTTTGATCCTAGCTGACCAGTAAAATGCTACCTTACTGACACAAAACTGTAACTGTATTGTCAATCAAACCCACAGAAATCTGTCAAATACTTCATTTGCAGGCATAATAAGAAACATCTCAGAAAACTTGTGGAATCAGAGAAGTGTTTAGTTATATAAAACCTTGAGCACAGAAGAAAGGAAACCTGTGCAGATTCACACCATCTTATTTTATTAGAATTGATCAGGCAACAGATCATTTCCTACATTCCTGGGGGGCAGAGGGGGAATGTGTGTATGCAAAGACAGACAGATAAGGAAAAAAAAAGGCAAAAGGAATTTTTCTGACCAAGAGAAGAAATCCAGTCTAAGTGAGAGTAATAGCCAAGTTTTGGCAGTTCACCTATAAGCTGTAAATAGAAGAAAGCTAAGAGGAAAAATGAAGACAAAATAGTTGAGGGACAAAGAAGAATCTGAAATTATGGAAAAATATTTTTGAGTGGCAAGTCTACAGGTGAGGGAGGAATATGAGATCAGCGAGGAGAGCAGCTCCCTGTCATTTAGCATCAGTACTGTTGTGTGTGCATAGCAGGACTGTGACATTAACAAATGACCCAATTACAACATGAACTGTTGATTTCTGTCCACACAGCACTTTTTTTTGCACAATGCAACAACTCCCCGTGTCTGTGCACTGCACTTGTTATGCCACCTCTCTGCGTTTATATTAACACATCCTGATAAACCTGGATTTTCATTCTATAACATTACTGATAAAAAAGATCAGAGGACACAGATGCAAACAGAGCTTGCAGAGCATGGGGGAAACCATCTGGAGGAGTCTGTTACCCTGAAAGTGGGAAGAAGGGGCATCAGCTGCAACCAAGGGTGGAGGTTCTATCAACGCTGCCCTGTTATTGTGGAGTATAACCTAAATGCATAAACAGGTTAAAAGAATGTCTAGACAAATCCCCAGCACTAATAAATTTGACAGTTGGGACAGACATTCAGATTCAGTAAGTCTTTACATTCTAATTCCCTGGACACTGAGATACTGAGGTATAACTAGCAAAAACATTACTTTTACCTGACCACTTTTCTATGCATCTGCCGCTACACACTGCCGCAATAAGCACAGTGGTGAGATGACACTTCAGTTTGATCCATTACAGTCTGAGTGAATCAGTAAATCAAAGCTCCAGAAAGAAAAATACCATCCCATTCTTCTCAGCTGGCCATTAATTTTCAACCTCATTAATGATTCTTCTTTGGGAGAAACTTTCAAATATTAGCTACACAACTGTATGTAAAAATCACTAAATCCAAGCACCACATTCTGGCTGGGGGGGGAGGGGGGCAAAAATCACCCAAAACAGTAAAATCACTGAATTTCACAAGTATCACTTTTCCAATGCTAAATGATTTTGAATCCAATAGTAGACAGAATCCTGGACCCCTGCAAATTTACTATCGAAGGGCAGTACTATATCCTGCTATTTGTGCAGAACTCCCATGGCCAGCAGGAAGAACTCATTCCACCATGGATAGAAATGAAGCTATTATCCTGGCACACAAATTACTACAATCAGTGTAATTCATCCTTCACTGTAGAGTGCCTTGGGCACCCATATCCTTAATGTTGTGTTCACATCTTTCCTGTCACATTAGTATAACAGACTACACCTTAGGAATCTGTTGGTTTCCTTTTTCAGTGACTGTGCTGTTTACTGTAATGACAGATAGCAGGTACAGGATTTCTCTAATAACAAACAAAACCTGTGTAGTACCTTACTTCCTGGATATCCTCACTCATTATGACAGCATCTGTGAAGAAAAAGATCTGTCCTTATTTTCTAATATATTAAGAATCAACTTTATGTAATAAAAAATGAATTTCGCCCATCTAATTTTAATACTGCAGGAGGAATTAAAGGATATTGAGGGAGATAGTTTCTCTCCTTTTTAAAGCCTTATGCTTTGTTTTGTCAGGATGAACATAGATGTGGGCTTTTATAAGTACTTGTTAGCATCACCTGTTAAGTTTCGCAACAACAATTAAGTGGCAAATCATATACACTACCACTTTCCTACCACGTTTCCAGATACAGAATTTTTCTACAACAAACACTGAAGACAACGTTTCTATAAACATCTGCCTTGATCTCACCTACAAATGTTTTTTATCCCAATCTCCTTGATTAAAGCCAAACAGACTTTTTCCTCACGAAAGTGATTTTGGAGGTACGCCCAAAAAAAAAGAAAAACTGAAGTCTGGGGTGAGCCCAAAGTGGGCAAGTCTAGACTTGTACATCTTGAGTTTCGGGAGTGCGATTGCTATTAATAGCCCTTGGGGAACAATTCTGTGAACCTTTTCCTCCGGGGAGAAGGGAAGGAAAAAGAAAAAAAAAAAAAAGGAAAAATGAAGAAAAATTTATTACTCAGGGGTAGCTTTGAGCCAGATAGCATTTGATGGGGTTTTATTTGCATTACTTGGACTTCCCTGGGTGACTGGTCCTCTGGAAGACACGGGACTACACTGGAAGTCAAGAGGTAGATGCAGGAGCAGTTTCCATAGCATGGATAATTTGACACCTTCAATACACCCATTTGACTGAAAAACACCACCGTGGGTGCTTCCTAAGGGCACGTAATGGAGAAAAGTGGAGGCCTTTACTCCAGACCCCAATCCTGAGCACCAAAAACATGTCCTTAACGTGAAAACATTGCCTCCAACCCTCACATAGCAGCCCCTGAAAAGTTCAACTGTGCCACGACGACAGGGCCATTTTTCCTAAACCGGGACGGACCCCTGTCACTGTGTGTGTGTCCCCCCCCCCCGTTTTCTGTGTGGCAAGGGAGGGCGAGGCTGGCGGCGGCTGCGGCCGGCAGATCTCCCCGGCTGCAAAGGTGGCACGGGCCCCGCCGAGCACCCACAAAATGTCCGCCGCATGGGGCCACCTGCCTTTCCGTGGTGGGAAACGAGGGAGCCCCTGAGCGCCCCGACCGGCCTCTCCCACCTGCACAAGTCTGTCCCGAAGTCCCTCTAGCCTCTATAAACTCTCCACACCTCTGCTCCGAGGGGCTTTTTACCTCTATCAGGGCGCGCACCTGCTATTGCCTCCCCAGAGAGGCTGCTCCCTCACGGTGAAAAGAACCGTCTCACCCCTTCTCC
The DNA here is from genome assembly GCA_013389945.1 of Fregata magnificens. Lineage (NCBI taxonomy): Eukaryota > Metazoa > Chordata > Aves > Suliformes > Fregatidae > Fregata > Fregata magnificens. The sequence continues at coordinate 415,719 of WAAD01040223.1, read as the reverse complement.
GGCCTCCTCCCCGGGAAGGGGCCCTCCCGCGGCTGCGACCCGATCCGCTGGGAGCCGCCGGCTTCGTCTCAGCGTGGCCTCGGAAAAGCAGCTCGAGCGGCGTCCGCACTCCCTTCCCACGCCGGCGCTCGGCCCCTCAGCCCCAAAATGGCCGCTCACGTGTGCCCCCCTCAGGCTGTGGGCGCAGGAGTTAAGGCGCCCTCACGGCCGCTGGATTGTGATGGCAGGTGATTTAATGATGCCGTGCTTGAGACTGGAGATAAAAATCCTCTCATACGGGCGTAGGGGAAGCCTGGGTCATCCTCCTCATGGGATTTGACCAGCGAGGTAGCGCATTTGGGGGGGGGGGGGGGGGGGGGGGGGGGGGGGGGGGGGGGGGGGGGGGGGGGGTGACTGAAGGTGGAAGTTGGGGTGAGGAGGCTTCCTCCTGCCAGAGAAGAGGCCAGAGGGCCAAGAGCATCTTCCCCAAAATGCAGAAATAACAATTAAAATATTTTGATTTGTACACAAGTCCCTTCAGACATGAAATGTTTTTGAATTTCCAGAGGAGATTGTCTGACTGGTATTTTCAATTCTCAGTGAGAGAGAGGGTGCAGAGTCAAGAGATGATCGCTTTACCTCAGGAAAGAAATGATGTGGCTGACTGTCCCATTTTGGATCTTGATTTCAGGAGTGAACACGCAGGCGTCAACAGTCTGTCCCTCATTTCAAGTTATTCAAAATAACAGCCAACAGCTTATATCAGACACACCATGTTATAAGTTTCCAGGAACAGGGCTATGAACTGGGCCCAAAACAAAATCATCAGAGAGCTGGAGAACGTAAGTTGGAGCAAACACAGAAGCCAGACATATATGTTTATATATTTAAACACCTGACTAAGAAGAAAAACACTTAGCCATTCCTCAACAGAGAACACACCATTTTAATTTACAAGAGAAGAAAATCATTCACCTAGTGCTAAAAGACAAACCTAAAGACAAAGGAAGAAAAATGGTTTTACATGGACTACTTCAGACTGAGCGAAGAAAAGTAAGAATTAACCTGCTGAAAATAGACCTCTGGTCTCCACTCTCGTAGCTGCGCCGCGTTCCAGAGTTGTCAGTGCATCACTAGCAAAAAAACACACGCAGAGGATGGGAAACAGCTCGAGGAAAGAAGGACTTTCTATTGCGCCACCCAGAAAAAGAGGCAGCACTGAAAAGATATCCTTTTCTTCTATCCACAGACAGAAGAGGCAGAGGAGTTTATAGGTAAATATGCTATACAATATCCTGAAGCCAGATCTCAATGCTCAGTCTCAGGTGTTAACAAAGCATGAAAACTCATCTGAGAGGCAGCCTGCACCTACCTCTGACAGACACTGGTGAGGTTTCTTTCTCCTATATTTTGGACGCTGCACTGAGGTTTTGCTCCTTGCTGTGGTGCTGGGAAAGGAGCGGGGCACTGATCATCTCGCCTTCGCTCCTGCTTTTGCCGTGCTGCAGGCTGCGCATCCAGCCCCCAAACCCCTCCGGAGCCGTTGGGAGCCACCTGCCCCCTACCCCAGCCCCTTTGCCCGACTCGGTAGCCTTGGGAACAAACTCCTCCTCTGGAGCTGATCATGTGCGTGAGGGGGAGCCAATAAACGCCGCATCCAGTGTTTGATTTCTCCGTAAAGTGTCATTCAAAGTCCGGCTTCAGCGGGAAACTTGATAGCTTTTCCCCATCAGGGCCGTGGCGGAGTGCTTCCTGCGGAGCATTACCTCTCCTGGCAGCAGGTGCCTTTTTTGGCTAGTGTTTCGTGGGAGTCCAGGTCTTGAGCACGCCAGCCTCTTTGCTGCTTCCCCCTGCCACTCCTGAAACAGCAGTTACAACCTGGGGACAGAATAACTCTTTTAGGGTGTCATTCCTGAATAACTTTTCTCCTACTTTGGGAATATCTCTGAGAAGAAAAATCTAAGAATCACCACAGGTTTGCCAGTAAGATGCAAATATAAACTTCTTGTGTTTAAAATAACCCATTCCTCCCACAGAGAGGACTATGAGCTGTGCAGGGGGGATATATATTCAGAGGAAGGTGATGGAGTAATTTTTGCCAGCAGAGGCTCTGCTTCTAAAATACCTGGGCCATACCCATCAGCCATTTCAGATTTGGCTAAAGGCATTAATAATGGCTTTAACTGTTAAATAATCATCTTATTTTGGTAGGACACCCTCCCGCCCCCCCAGGAAATTAATTTGTCTGAACCTCCTGTGTTTCTTCATATGCCACATATGAAACATAAATGTCTACAGAATTTGCCCTGCTCTTTACAGGATGAGCTCAGACACAGCGCTGCGTCATCAAAGCTTGCTGTGATGTCTGGCCTCATAATAAGAGCATCTGGCCATGGTGCCTCAGGTGACTTTAACTGTAATCCATCTTGCAAGAAACAATTACAAGAAATAGCTCAGCACAGAAACCTCTGATTTCAGCAGATGGGTATATCTAAAAGCTGTCCAATCATGTACACAGCCTGCTAAGATAGAGATAAATACTACACAACTGTTCAATTAAATGAGGTGATGGCTGCCCTGAGCATTTTGTGCTTCTCTTTTTTTCTAAAGTGTGTAATTGAGTTTCAACAAGGGAAATCCCTTTAGCATAATAATACTGGATAATTCTGTGTAATCATGGAATCTTTTATTAATTTAGTGTTAGAATGAGGACTTATCTTTGATGTCCCTGCTTTTGTGCATCTTGTTAAATTAGTCCATTCAGAGTGCAAAATGGCCTGTTTCTCTGGAAGGGCTTACAGTCATATATAGAAAATCAGGGATTGTTACTGCTGAAGTGGCCTCAGTGTTGTTACAGTTACAATGCTTGTATAACAACAACAACAACAACCTCTGTGTTGTAAGGTTTTGGTGTTGTACTGCGATGACTCTTTTGATTCCTGGTTCCTGATTCGAACTCTTGTTTCAGCAGGGTGATTCTCTGTGCATTACATCAGACAGGTGAAAAATCAGATGCAGAGAGAAAGTCTGCAATTCTGAATTCAGATACCGTGAATTCACCTCCTTCAGTTGTGACAGCACTTGTGCTCTCCTTAGAGGGACAGATCTATTCCTCACCTTGGCTTGTTGTTTTTCAGTTTGCTTTAAGTAACTGAGGGACCCAGAGCTATTTTGTGCCAGAGACAATATCATATGGAGAGGCTTTTTTATGTTCACCAAAGAAAATTCTTTCTTTTCAGACTTCAAAGACAAGTGCCTTTTCCAACACAAAAAGGATGCAGATTAATGGATTTTGCAGCTTACTTCTGTTTCTCAGCTTTGTTCTTTCCTTTCACTCTCAGATCTCTGTCTTTCCCTTTCTCTGTCTGATTTTTCATATTTTACCTCAGGCCTATCCAGAAAAGCAGGCTTATTCTGTGGCCTGGAAGGAAGATGAACTCAAATCCAACCTGGAATCTGAGTAGAGCTTCCCTGGGTAGCCCTAGGAATGTCTCTCTAGAAACAAACTTTGAACATTGGTAGTTGATTGCAATCCCTTTGAGGCCATACAGAGTCTTAATATGTGTTCCTTCCTGTAATTTCTTCTTTTAGATGCAAGACTCACATTTTACAGGGCTGAGTGGATGGATATGTTACAGTCAGCTCAAGCTGATTGGAGCTAGGTGTAGAAAAGCCATATTTTCTATTTACTTGTTTCTAATTTTTTAATATAATAAACTCTCAGGGGAATTGTTACCCCAAGAAAGAATGATTCACTTCTGAAGGGATCCTGGACTGATTCAGGAGGGTTGTGTCTTTTGACACTTGTGTATTGTTCTGTCCTACTGCAGATTTAGGTGAATGGCTTCAGGACTCAGAGGGAGAGGAAGAAGCTGGGACAGCCACTGGTGCTTGAAGGCCGTCTATTATTATTTAAAATTCCTCAAGCTCCTCAGCTTATACAGAGCCCTGTCTGGAAGAAAAAGAGGAGCTGATCTGTGATAAAACCAAGGAGCTAGGCAAAAGAAGCACTACTTTGATTTTTCAACTTTTTCGTGCTTCATGAGCAAGTCACCCGTTCCCTCTGTTCGTATCTGTGAAAGGTACGAAGACCCACATTTCTATCACCTTTTGTCCACCTTGCCAATTTAAAATATAAATTCTCTCAAACAGGACTGTTGCAAGCCTTCTCCTCACTCAGAAGCAGTTTGTGCACCACTAGAAACACAACAGACCGCAAAAGCAGGAGTGAATGTGAGATGATCAGTGCCCCCCTCCTGAACTTTTTGTCGACCTGCTTGTAATGACAATTTTCTGCCAAATACGAGCTTTGGGTAGTTGGTTACACTTCTGCTCTTCTGATGCCCAACTCTGAGCCATTTTGGCATGTTACTCCTCCTCAGAAGTCCCTGCAGTACAGATGAGGTCTGCTTTGTTTTATAAAACTTCTCTTTAGAGATAAGTTGTGAATTTGCTTCCTCTGAACTTACAGGATATAACTAAACAGCGGGTGGATTTGAACTAAGCATAATATTTAATTACCCACCCAACAAGGCAGTAACAGATGCCTACAAGTTAGGAGCTGAATTTCCTTTCTTTGATTTCTAGGTTTACCTTTAATCTGACCTGATGACTTGCCAGCTCAGGGACCCAGGTAAGATCAATAACACCACCCTGAATGCTTAGTAAAGATTCTGCTTCCTTTCTGAAAGGGAAAAGCATAGCAAATGCCTATTAACTAAACTGTGAAATGTTTGCATTTAAATCAATCAAGTCAACTTAAACTCTGACAACTGATACTGCCAGCAGATGGGGGCAGTATTGCTCTGATAAACTTCATTTGCAAAAGAAACGTGGACTGTTTGAAGGAATTTAGGAAAAGTCAGAGCAGCCGCCAGCAAGGAGGCAGTACCTTTATTGATGATAAATGTAGGGTTTGATTGTGAACTCTGAAAAGTGAAATCAATGGTAATTTCTCCTGTTTTAGCAGTGTAGTACTTGACAATTGAGGGAAAGAGTTCTGACATGACTCTATTCCAAATTTATTTTCTCTCACACTGAAACTGTGCAAAATTTTAATTCAAATATATTATTCTGTGTGGACCCAGGTTTCTGAACCCAGGTCTCTTCTATCACACCCCAACAGAGAGCATCTCAGCTCTGTCCTGAGAGGAACTCCTTGTAGAAGAATTCCTTTCTTGCAGCAAACAGTGCTAAGATACTTGTTCTATTTGAGGTTCTTGCCAGAGGCAAGATGAGAAAAAAAGGTTTGTGTTTAATACCTTGAAATGTTTATATGTAGGTGAATGGCGAATGTTGCTTTAATTGTATTCAGCACTGAAATCTATTTCTCAGAAGAATTAGCGTTCAGCTAAAGCACAGCAATGCTCATCTGCATGCTTTAATCCTGCTATGTTCATCAATAGTTGCTGTATGTTATTATCTTGCACTGGTTTTGTTTGCTTTGCGTCTGGCAGGAAGTTAAATCCCATGCGCGTGGGCTGGAGTTGCTGCTATCTCTGGCGTTCTAAAACTCCTTTGGTTTCTTTGGGCATCGCCAAGAGGTTAGCATTGTGAGGATGGCCCAGACAGTTTTCTCGATGAGAAATGTATGAGTAACACAGATGGGAACTGGGTTCTGTGAGCACCTGACAGATTTTTAACTCCTGTGTGGAATAGGAGCTTGCTGAGAAAGCAGCACCGTATCTGGCAGCCCTTTTTGGGTGGTTGATCAAACATTTTTCCTTAGCTGGTCAGAGGTCTCTGATACATGCAAGGACCTGTATGTGACCTTTTTAGAGATGAATTAACGGTATAATGGACTAGCAAATCTGGAGGTAGTAGGGGGAGAAAATTATGTGCTTGCAATGGTGACAAATTGGATGGAGTTATTGGCAAAGATGATGTTGGATTCAGCACCTGAAATGAATTGCAGTGCTGGAGTAGAAGAAAAACTGTACCTCAGAAATTATGTTGACAACTGTTAATCATCAGCCACTGTAGGCACCGTGAGAAATATAGCTCTTACTGAAATCCTGGCGTCTGCAGACATTAGGTGTAGTGACCAACGTTTTGTATTGGAAACTGATATAATCCAAAGAGGTATCTTGGCTTGTTAACAGGCTGGCATGTTCCTACACAGTCTTAAATAGTCCTAATGGCTATGGATAGGAGGATGTTTGATTTGAGTCAGGCTAAAGGGTGAGTTCTGGATAAAAGCAATCCGTGAGCCTGACCAGGATGTAACGCTAATGAAAACTCAGCCCCTGGGAGGGAAGCAGAGGAGACAAAGCTCAATATAAGCAAGGATTGAGGATCATCTACCATGAAAAATAAAGGGAGGGGCCTCTTTTCTGCATTCCTCTTCATGGCTATTGGGAATGAGAGCTGGGACACATGGGGCAAATAGAAGGCTCTGGGGAAACTGTAACATCTTAAAGGGGATGGGAATGGGGCGGCATGAAGGGCATGAACAAATGCAAAGATTTCTGGTTTTAGAGTCGCAGCTCCAAAGCTTTTCCCCCACTGTTCATTATCAGTTTGTTAACACAAAATCTTCACAGCTTTCAAAGCCCAAAGGAGAAATAATGCAGATCCCAGGCACTATAAGATCAAAAGTGTGGGCACCTTAGAGGCATGGGCACTACTATTTGTTTACTTAGCTATGCTAGCAGGAAAGGGAGTGGTCTATAGGCTACCCTCTCTATCATCCCGTTCAAGGGCCGATAAAAACCAGAAAAGTTTTTGAACACCTTCAGTGATATATGCTGTCAACACCTGTTTAAGTGATGAGTCAAATGCCTAAGCCTACGTGCATATATGCAAGAACAGATGCACTCACATCGATAAGTTCTACAATAGTCATTGGTGGCTGCCTACATTAATAAAAGTATCCTAAGTTCCTAGGGTTATTTGTTATTCCATATATTGGGAAAGCATTGACCTTTTATGACAATGTAAATGGGGGAAAGAAATATGTCCAGGGAAGTTGGTAGGCTCCATGCGGAGGAAAAGCACATTATGAGAGCAAAATTATTAGCCATGCTCCACTGTGCTGATTTGGAACAGGTCCATTGTATTTTCAGCAACTGGCAGTTTGGATTGTTACAATTCCTTGGCAAGTACAATAGAAAGATGGTAGTTTCTGGGGGCATAATAAAAGGGTGAGCCCCAGCTTTTGCACACTGCATTTTATAATTGCATGCTTGATGTGCACAATTGGGCATCACTGCCTTACTTGCCTTAATCCCTCTCTCTCTCTCTCTCTCACTTCCTCACCCTCCCTCATAGCAGCAGTAGCTGCTGCAGCTTTGGCAGATCATCGGGGAGAGCACAGAAAATGAAAAGAGCTCAGCTATCGTCTTAACATTTTTCCCAAAGGATTCATTTCACCTGCTTCTCTGGTTTTCCTGATAGACTTTTTTGCACTTTTTAATCCAATAAGTGTGGAGTTATTTCACATTTTAAACCCCTCAAAATAGTTTTAGGAATGGACTTTCTCTCTCCTCCTCCCCCAGCCTTTTTTTTTTTTTTTTTTTTGACAAGTCAGAAAATTGTGAAGTAAGCGGACAGAGTAACTGGGAGCTCGAGAGGGAGAAGACGCTTCCATTCTTTTGGTGCAGTGGGCTGAGGCAAAAAGGCCATTGTAATGGTAAATTGCACGCAGAAAGGAAGAAAAGACTGATAATCAATCACAAATGAAGCATTCGTTTGGATTTTGGCAATTTGCTGGCCAGGGGCTTTTAAATCTATAAACTTTTTTTTTCTTTTTTTGCCCACATCTTTAAAAGCACAAGTTTGATATACCAAAGACAGGAAGAGAAATCTTTACAAAGCTATCATGGCCAGAATACCTGGGAATGGGGAAAGCATGAAACAGCAGTGCTGAAACACCAGTAAAACGTCGCGATTCTGAGAAACAGCATGCTGAAATGTTGATGGGAAACGTTTTTAACCCATCACCTTGGACTCCAGCTCTGAAGAAAATTTTTCTGTCTCAGACTCTTCTTGTTTCACGTATTGAGGGATGACTTGGGGTGGGCTTCTGGGGAGTTTCATTTCCAACTTCGTTGTTCTGTGATTGCCTGAGTGGGTTTTGTATTTGACTGAGTATGCGATAGGACAGATGAGGATGTTAGACAATATTAACACCAGCATATCATCTTCAGAGTCCAGCATTACCCATAAAGGAAGATATATCTACCTGGAGGCACTGCTTCAAGGAGGCGCTCCATGGGGATTCACACTGAAAGGCGGACTGGAGCACGGGGAGCCATTAATCATCTCAAAGGTATTTTTTTAATTTTAAATTAAATGTAAACAAGTTAGGAGTGGTGCCTGATTTAAAAGGCAAGAGCTGTAAAATAACACTGAAAATATTATATTTGACACTGTATTTGGCTTGGTTTTGAAAACTGTTGAGCACCTATTGAAATCAGTAGGTTTGCTCAGGAGCTATGTATTTGAGAAACACATGAGAGCTCTCGGCATTGTTTAACTATCAAAGTGCAGTTTTTGTCACACAGGAAGTATCTTGGTTTGCAGAAATTGGCTCTATTTATTTCACTACTATGATGGGAGTGAGTAGGGGACTCTCATGAGGTGATCTTGTGTGATGAAGTCATAGCATATCTGAGCATGTTCAGTAATCCATCACCACGTCTTCTGAAGAGAAAAGAATGTAGGTGCTTTAAGTCACATGATGTCATGTTCACTAATTAGAAGTGTGTGGGGGGAAACAGAATAATAAATACTTGTACCTATTTGGTATGTGTATATATTATGCTATGTTAGTGGTTTTCTTACCCTACGTACTCTCTACTTAGTAAATATCTATTAAGTATGGTACACCTTCAGGATTTTTATTATTTTAATTATTTATGATTGACTATTGTCAACAGGCAACTAGTAGCATAGCTCACAAGGATATTTTGAGGGGAAAAAAGTGAGAGAACGAGTTCCTCACTCTCATCAGAGCTGGGCTATTAAAATTACCCAGGTATCTCAAGATGCAGATACTGGAGACAACGGATTTTCAAAAGTATCAAATTGAATCTATGAATATCTAAAATATGTTTGACCTATGGCCCTAAAACTGTTTTGAAAATAGGATTTGGGTAATTCTAACATGACTCTTAACCATCTTTCTCTTCTGTGTCATCTGTCTGGTGCATTCTGCTTGTTTATAGTATGCATTTATATAGCGAGCTGCTAGGTGCATATATATACTTATATCTGATCTTACTCGCTCCTGTAAACTGAGACATACGTGGGGAATTCAAAGGATCAGAACCAATGTCGGCTAAAAGAAAATGCTGATACTCAGAATCAATGTTATTCAAATGCCGCAACTTGCTGTGCAAACATATTCACACGAAGACTGTCAGTCACTTGAATAGTTCACCTGAAAAAAATTGTTTGTAATTAGTGCATCTACATGTTGAAAGTAAAAAAGGGGGACTTCCATAAAAGTTCTTTCATCATAAAGGGATTTTAGAAATTTCACATAATCATCTTTCTTTCCTGCAGGACCTTTTTGGAGATAGTTTGGCATAGCCACATAAGACAAAACTAGCCTCACTGAAATGGTGTTATATTTTTTCATTTTGTAAACATGAGGGACTAACACTTCAGTCAGGTTGTTCACTTTTATTGGTAATGTTCTGCATTTGTGAGGAAAAAGTTTCTTTTTCCTTTGACGTTCTTCTCCGATGTAAAAAGCACAACCCTTTTCCCTTTTTTTTTTTTTTTTTTTTTTTAATTGGAGGCAGGGAGGCAGAGAGGAAGAGAGATGGCTCTGGCTGCTGAACATTAATTAATCTATGGGATTTGGTTTCCACAACAACCAGGCCCCTTAATGTCAAACATGCCTGGAGTGTGCATAGTGCCACTGGGAGCTGTATGACTTGTGCCTGCCTTCTGTGAAACAACACTACAAAAATGTGGTTGTTTTTTTTAGTTGGGTTTTTCTTTTTTTTTTAACTTGTAGCTACTGCCTGGTTTGTGCTATCAATGTTAGCATTTCGTTGTTTTGCTCATGCATCGGTGATGCAGAGCGGGAGAATGGCTTGCATGTGAAAGCTGTGCTTTCTGGAATTCATGCAGCACCTATAGCTGTTTCCTGGTTTCCAGTTTCAGCTGAGAAATTCCTCTTGTGTTTGAATTCACTATGTGCTCTTCAGAATTAATTGCGTATTAGTCATTTAGCTAATTCAGTATTCTTTTTCTGATTATACTGTGAAGTAATAAGGAGCTGAGGGGGAAATGATAAATTGAATCATGTTACAGGTTAAATTCTGCACTTGCACAAGAGTACTTATAGAATCATAGAATGGTTTGTGTTGGAAGGGACTATTAAAGATCCCACTACTCATGCAGGTACACACTAGGAATGATCCAATAACAGTTCTAGGTAATATTACCTATAAATATCAGAAAATGTGGATGTCAGTTTTTCATTTCTGATTATTCATAATTAAGGTAGGAGTTTTATTTCTGTTTCGGCTCCCCATTCTCTTTTGGCAAATACATTATATTTCTGTCCACTTAACTGTCTGTTTGCATTGACAGAGTGGTGTTAAATGGCCTTAGTGTAAATAAAAATGTAGATTTCAGCAAATATTTAAGCTGGTACCCATGAAAGCTTGCAACATGAATTAAAACAGTCAAAGTAACATTGATGTATTGTTATCGAATACTAAACAGATAGCAAATCTGTTTGAATGCAGTAGTTCTTTCTAGCCACCAGGAACTGATGCTTATTTGGTACCCATAAGTATTGGCCTGTCTCAGCTTCAGACCAAAGGCTGTGATTGATAGAAGTTAAAAACCAAGATGATTGAAGTTACAAAAGGCCCGGATGCATGAAAACTGGTACCTGCAGCCCTGTGCAGTTCTTTGGAAAGACAGATTTTTTCCACCAATAATATGCCAGGAGACTACCCAAAAGCAACGGGAGGAACAGTTGGGAGTGTAAGTTGCAAAAACCAGACCTGTATTCTCAGCTGGTAGAAGGTGCTGTTTTAAAGATCTGATAGGGCCATAGTTTTAGTATCGCCTTCAAAATAAGAACAAGTTATCTACCACCTTTCAGTAAAACTCCCTTTGCTATATAGATGTATTGCTGTGCTTCTGTGCAACAAGACAGGCTGATTTCTCAGTGCGTGTGTGCTTGAGTGCGCAGATAGGCACACTTACAGTTAAACACACTAGTAAACGCTTTGCTGAATCAGCCATGATGCTCAGCACATCATGCAACCAAGTCTAAATCAACTTGTCAGAAATGTTGGTTGTGCAGCTAACATGAATTTAGGTAGTTAAAACAGATGACCTTTTTATGCTAACGCTGTTCTTTTTTCCCTGTGGAAAGACAAACCTGTACTGAAGCAGTTTCATGACAGCTAATTCAAAGTCCTCAACACAGGTGTCTTCGTAATTTGTTTTCCTGGAGGTAAGGGCAGACCACAAACAAATTTATTACATCCAACCCACATTTTCCTCTCTCCACAAAGGAAGCTGCTTTGACATTCCCTCTACTCAACTTTTTTCTATCTTGTTTCTGGACTGACTGTATACAACTCGTCACATGAAGGCTGTAGAATCATAATATGTTATGATTCTGACTGTATAGGACATTTAAAAGAACATACTGATTTTCAGTGAGAAGAAATTTGGAAGTGCTAACAGTGTGTCAGCAAAATGGAAACTCGGGATGTTGACTGTCCTAGAGCAGCACTTAGCCATCTTGGGAACGTGAAGAAGTTCCCTTTGTCTTCTGGAGCTGTCTGTTGGGCCACAGCGCTTTAGGATCATGCATGGTATTCCTGGTCTGCCACCTAAGCACAAACTTGTGAGGGAGGCTCAGAAATAAGCTTTGTAGAATCTTCCCAACATTAATTTTTGTCGTACCAGAAGGAAAGGAATGGAAGAGGGCAAAAAGTAGTCAGTTGCACGTTTTTTTTCCGCTGCGCCTCGAGAGAACGTCCAAAAATCAGTACCTGAATTAGCACCAGAATGTCACTGGTTAGCAATGGGACAGTGTCCAAAAAGATGAATGATAGGCTGCAAATTAATGAAATGTATTTTCCCTTTTGTATTGATTCTGTGGTATAAAACATGTTGTCAATGAGGAGTTTAGGTGAGAGTTTAAAAGGGAGCTGTAGTCTTAACATTCTTCCTGGGGAAGAATTTCTCATTTATATAAGCTTAGAGAATACCTGTCAATCAAATTCTTTACTTGGAACTGTTCACAGTTTCTCCCTGTGTTTTCAAATAAATAAACGTCTTCCAGAGGTGAAGAGGAAAAAGAGGTTGGTGGCAGGAGTAAAGAGTCTCTCTTGAAAGAGCATGTTATGCTAACCTTTCCCCAGCTGAGAGAACTTTGCAAGTTTGTAGACCTCAAAGAATCCAGCCTACATCTCCAGAAATGTGCTACTCATGGTTATCAAATAGTCCTTTGGCAAGAATGTTCTCAGGTTTTTAATTACTTTCCTTTTTTTAAACATCACGGTTTTCTTCTTCTGTCCATTAGTGTTTAAAAGGTAACTTGGTGTCATAAATGTGTCACTAATACTTCAGAAACAGTAGAACTCAAACCCCTTGTAGTGACCTCTGCTTCTCTGTTTTCACATCTTGGTTCATATAGTTCAACTTTCTTTTTTTTTATTATACCTGTTTAGTAATTTAGAACCACGTAATTTTGGCCTAGATTTGGGGAGATTTGCTCGCAGTGGAAATCTCATTAAACAAGTGGTTTCTTCACCTGGAACTAGAAATTTCGTGAGAAATGCAAGAGAGATTGCAGGTGGTACTGAATGTTTAATTGGAGCCTGATTTCCTTTGGCCTCAAAACCGTGATAATACCCAGAAACAAACCCAGAATTCCATTTGCGTATTACTTTTTTGGCTCATCCTGAGCTGTAAGATCAATATTGCAAAAATGAAAGCTCTGACTGTTTTAGGCAGTGAAGGCAAACTGGTAACAGAAGTGTTCATTCTCTCTTGATTTCCTGCAAGAATTTTTAATTTAAGGTAATTAACATTATTCAGTCTCAACCGTTTTGTTTCTCATTGCTACACACAAACCTTTGCAGTAGTTTTAGCTGTTGCAGGGCTCTGGAATGCCCTTTTATTTTGAGCCCCATGTTGATGATACTAACAAAAGAGTTGTTTCTCTTGCCTAGGAATTAAAGCATCTAAAGTGCTCTTGCTCGGATAGCGGCTATGTGGGAACACTTTTCACATGCTGTGCTGTAGTTCATCGGTTCTCTTAACTCGAAAGGGTAGGTCATTTACAGGGACCTCATGCCAGAAGCATGACACAAACTCTGAGGTTTACCTCTCAGCAGGGATGTAGGAAGCAATAAAAGTTTAATAATAATAGGAATAGCTTGGGACAGAGCCTGAGAAATAATCATGAATTCTTCTAAGGTGTTTAAACCTTGTTAGGAGCCTGATCCAACTTCTGATGAAATGAATAGCCCTCTAGCAATCGGTGCTTACAGGAGCTGGATCAGGCTGTCTTCCACGAGGCTCCCATGCCTGTGCTACTTCTCTAACATTTTTCGTTATGATGCCTTGTTCACCTCACTTGAGTGAGCTCATAAAGCGGTTAGTGACATGTAATGAGAATCGTTCCACCATTCTTGACAAAACAAAACCCAAAAGGCCATTCTGGAGCCCAGCTGGCCCACAGACACTTATCCCTGTCTCTGCCTCTGATCAAAACACTCGGAGTCAGTGTTCTCCCATTAGGTCAGAACCAGGAGCCCATTGCTTTCCCCACTTGAATACCCAGAATCCCCATAAACAAAAATAGATTATCTTATGCACTGACAGGCAAAATTTCTTTGCATCCATTCCCCATATCCCTGTGTGTGACAAATGGCAATTTAGAAACTGTTAACCTTTTTGTAGGGCTGCAAGCACAAAAAAGGTGGCCGATGCTCACATTAGAGAGGCTTGTCTGAAGTTGGCAGAGTCACGATAGACTTATTGGCCTGGGCATGAGGACATGAAACTGAGCCAGAGGCATGGTGACTGGTTCTGTGATTTTTTTTTTTTTTAAATTATTTTTTCTTTGAAAGTTTCCACACTTGTTCTTGTCTGGTTAGGTATGGACTTTATTTTTCTCCTCACTGCTGAAGAGTAGCTTGGGGCCTCTGTGTTGTTAATGTTTAAAAAAATACCCCTTTTCACTATTTATCTTCCAATATACTGTGAGTGGGCTAGTGAAGGTTTCCATTTCAAAGCCATTGTTATGCTCCTGCCTTCTTGCAGAGCATTTTCTGCACTGGTTATGCATTTAGGGCTGTAGATATGGATGTTGTGTATCATATGGCAGGTCCTTAGAAATGTGTTTTTTCTTGTGAAAGAACAGAACAAGAATGGTATTTAAGAATCGCCTGAGTGCTGATCTCTTACTATTTAACGACGTCAGCTTACAGGGCATGGACAGCTGGCATGTTCGTTATTCCTTCACTTCTTGTATTTGCTGGGGAAAGCAGCAAGTGAACAGTAAGTGGAGAATAATTTGTCTAGGACTAAAACATAATGTAATTGCTTGTGCTTGGTCTCAGTCCAAAGGCGGGTGAAAAGGTGGCCCTGTGAGCAAAAAATAGTACAGACCTGCACTGACCGGCATCCTATGTGGGCTGTAGCAAAAAGATCAAGGACCAAATCAGCCTGATCAACAGAAATTATTTCTTCCAGATTCCCCTCTCCCTGCCCCCCAGTACTTCTTTTAGATTTGGCACTGGGGAAAGGTGTGCTCTGTCTGCTGATGAGCTAAGGTGTTCACTGTGCGGAGTCATCCGCCTGCACATCTGACTCCTGTGGCTAGACCGTGGCAACACACAAGGCAGATGCCTGATGCCACACAACAAGGAAATCTGGATGATGCAGACCTTTGCATTCAGAGAAGCAGAAGGGAACTGATGCTGTAATTGTTTCAGAAAGCAGAGAGGCAGTTTTTCACCACTCTTCCTTGTTTCTTAGGGCTCAGATTAGGGCCTCATGAAAGACTGCTGATGCCAGCACAAGGGACAGGATCGTCTACCTTTTCTTAAAGCTAGGGAGTTGCTTGATGAAAAGGCTTCTATTGTCAGCCCCCTCCATTAGGCTGCCGATCGTTCTCTAGCACAAAAAGACTTCTGTTCACTTCCACAGCACTGAATTAGCAATCGCAGACAAACTGACTGACTGACGTGAGCAGTGGCTTGCTAGACACCAGCAAAGTCAGTAGGAGCTTTTCAGACTGCAGATAGGCTGTCTGAAGGGGAGGTGACAGTTGGTCTGTGATGCATCACAACGAGCCCGTCTACTGGGAATACCTTGGTTGTCCTTATTAACAAAGATCAGCACAGATGAATCCCAAGGTGCACAGACAACTCAGTGACGCAACTTTCACGAACGTGCGTGTAGAAGGAAATTACCCTTGGAAAAAGTCATATCTCTGTGCTGACAAGGAGTGGGGTCGGTGACTGACAGATGCCTGTCTCCAGTTGACCAGTCATGCTTTAGAGTTACCTCCTTACCAGAGATCAACCCAAGCTGCGAAGTTTTGGTCCAAATCCACAGAGGTAGCTCGTCTTTAAGATCAGGTCTCCACCACTGCATTGCAACCACATGAGTTACAGAGGACAATGTGTAGTGTAATGTCCTTCAGACTCACAAAAAGGTGTAATAGAAGAAATATTTTCTTCTCAGGCTCTTGGACAGAGAGGAATCGTGTGTGATTAAACACAACATGTAATCCTTAGGGTCAATAAATGGAGCCTTCGTAAACCCTGCCCTAGCTTTAGCTTACATGAAAGAGATTAGACAGAAAAATGTTATGTGTCCTTGTTCACTTGGCTGTAGCAGGTATAACCAGAGTTAAGATTTACACTGGTTCTACAATGAGAACCAGAGAATACACTCTTTAAATCAGTGTTTGTGCAGAGCAGGTGATTGCTTGTGAAAGGCTCTACTACATTCAGCCTTTCCCATGCTTCTTGGGAGCCCAAGGCATAGGAAGAAAAACCATCATCCATAATAGAGCTGGAGCTGAGCTAATCTCATCTCAAATTTCATCAGTGTTTACCTTCAGGATCTTTTGATGAAGCTCAAAACTGTGGAGCGTGAATCCGGCAGTGATCTATTATGCGTGAACTACTCAGACTTTGGGAGGGATCTTTGAAAGTGAAAATGAGAAGAAGTCTAATTTGCTTGCCAACAAACATTGGTAGTCAAAGAAAAAAATGTCCAGAGGCCTTTGAAAATAGACTGCTAAACCAGAAAATCTTTGTCACTTGTTTGTGTGTTTCCAAAGCCTTGAGCGGATCACCATCTGGTGGCAGCAGAGAGCACCCAAGACCGGTGTCAGAAAACCCTGAAATGGGTTGGTATGCATGAGCCCAGGAGGCAAATCTCTCCCCCACTTGAGAGTTGAGACAGTAGACTTTGCCTTTGAGCGTGAACAACAGAAACTGATGGGCATTCCGCCATCATTCTGGAGTCTTCAGGCTGCATTTCTGATCCTGCCTAGGAGATGCTTTTTTTTCCTGTCTGACACAAACCTGCCCTTATGCTTGGAACAGGGAATATCCAGTTAATAATAGAAAAATACAATTCAGCATCAGGACTAGCTTGTCTGCAGGAAGATTTGGCATCCTCTAGCTGCCTAGCACCCAGCCACATCAACCTCACATCTTGGATTTCTTTCTGTGAAGTCAACAGTGTGGTCTGCAATATGAATGCCTGCCAGCGGGAGTTCTGAACAGGACCAAGCCTGCTTAGTACACGTGAGACCCTTGGGTAGTCTCGACTATCACACACCAGTGATGGAGCAAGGGTTGCTAGATATTTGGAGGTCCCCTGAAAACTTTCCTTGGTTGGAGCAGGATATTGGTCATTGCTGTGTCAGATGAATATAATTTAGGAAGCGTAGATTTTAAGTGAACTAAATATGTTTCTCCTTTTCCTTATAATCTCATCTCACATATGCTGCCATATCTGTGTTTGTGTCGCACCCAAAGGGTTCCGGCCTTCTTTGTATGTCCACTTAAAACCCTCAGCTTTGGCTCACTTACTAGATCCTTGTTTCTGAAGGAGATCTGGACTGTATACTTCAGATGGACTTGCCAGAACTCTAGCTCTTTAAAGAGATTCAGGTCAGAAGCTGTTAAATGCCAGGAAGCATCTTTCCCCTGTGGAAATACAGTCTGTGTCTATGTATCAAACTTAGCACTTTGACTGAAAAAACATCTTCCTAAATGCTGTAAGTTTAAGTAAGAGAGGGCTTGTGTAGGTTCATTCACACGGCTGAGCTGGAAATAGAGTTCTGGTCTTCCCATTTTCAGCCAGCCACTGCCTAAATCTATTATTTCCACAACTCTTGTTTCTTTGCCATGAACTTAAAAAACCCCAAACGAATAAATGATTCCAGGTTTCTTCGTCAATTGAAATTAGGAAAAGGATAACAGGAACAGACAAGATCAGCTTATCCAGGACACAGCTTGTTAACATCCTAACCAATATTCAAGCATAATATTAATTTTTCACACTTGCATTAAAAAATCCCACAAAAAAAAATTCAAACCCCAGAGAAGAATGATTCCTGCTGATAAGAAAATCACTGTGCTTAAATTCATTAATAGAATAGGCTGTGGGATACATTTCAAAGCACGGGGTGAGAAATAAGCTCC
This sequence comes from Fregata magnificens, assembly GCA_013389945.1. NCBI lineage: Eukaryota > Metazoa > Chordata > Aves > Suliformes > Fregatidae > Fregata > Fregata magnificens. Next base: position 398,077 of record WAAD01040223.1, on the reverse strand, counting down.
CAAATCCCATTAAGAAATAACAGGATTTATGTGCATTCTTCCCATATATTAACTTTCTCCTCTGGAAACGTCTTGTGCTGAGTGGTGCCATTTTTCAGGCAGGTGCAATGTTTTGCAGTTCCCACAGACCTCTCCAGATAATCTGCCAGCCTGAAAGCCATTCCCTATTCTCACTCAAGAATGGGGATTTTCCGATGCACGGATGAATGACGAGTTTGGCTGACAAATGTCATAGCTCCATGTTCTACTGCGATTCAGTCACACATTCTGCAATGATGCTGTAAGCAGTTTTGTCCTGTCCGTATCAGCAGTTAAAATGTTTTAAATGCCAGCCAACAGAGATAGACGAGATACCGGGTTTTAATAGCCATTATCAGTGGTGGGTCATTGTCTGAACATGACTTGACATAGAGAGGTACAATCTGTGATTCCGAAGTCTTCAGGGAATTGGTTCATATTGACAGTGGGGTCAATTTTTATTGGCACTGTTAGAGGTTTTTCACCTTTTTATTGAAGGCAAGTTTTTGAAAATGTGCTAAATCTTCACATTTGCCATTACTTCTAAGAGTTTTCATTACTTTTTTCCTTTTAAAGGCACAGATAAATGTAAAATGTTAATTCACATAAAAATGGAGATAAAAGTATTATGGAAATATTTGCCAAAGAAATGGCAAACAGATTGTACATACAGATTGTATTGATTGAAACAGATCAGTTTCAAAACGTACAAAGTGGAAACAGTTTCATGGGGCGGAATGGGGCCGGAATGGTCCCCAGGACCCCTGCAGAAGACATACGTTGTGGCAAGAGGTGTTTATTTCAGAAGAGCATACAGTCCACTACATGTTGCAGAAAATTTCCTAACACCTATAGAGAACTACTGACTTCCTGATAAAGAGTGTTAACTATAGTCATATGGAAGTATTTTCCTTGGTTTTCTGTTCAGCTTATAATCAGTATTTATTTTTTCTATCATGGTAGTGCCAGCAGGTCACAGTTGAAAACTACGACCCCTTTATGCTGTTTATGAGTGTAATAAAACAATCTGCTTCTGCGCCTTCAGAATTTATAGTTGTGATACAGTCACAACATGTAAATATAAAAAACCAAATATGGCAATGGGTGAAGAGTGAAGCAAGGGTGATTCTGCAAATGCACTGGTGAATTTACTATCTCATATAATAATGACGTTGCTTGGAGTTTATGCATTATTTACTGTTGGATTTTAAGATGTTTACAATGGCACATAATTGCCGGAATAATTGTGTCCTTGAAAACTTGCAGTAGTCCTGGATCTGTTATTGCTATTTTTTTATTTTTCCGTAAATATATGCGTTATTTAAATGAACGCTTCATTTAGAAAGTGGATTGGTCCCTAATGTCAGACCTCATGTTTTTATCCATTGATTGATGACCAGTCTTGCCAGTGGTCTGAGAGAGATCCACATTTCTCAAATGCAGTCTCATAGAAACTGGGAAATGAGCTGATGGAGTTCAGACCAAAGATCTGGCTGTTTTCCAGGAGCAAATACATGGCAAGATGCATTTTCAGTTTCAAGAGAGAGGCTTGAAATGGAGAAAGAAATGTGAAACATTTGAACAGAGAGGGGTAGGGTCGTGGGGGGAATCTTCATTTTATCAATGATCCCACTCCCCTCCCTCCTGCCCTGCTCCATTTCATGTTTGCTTAAAAGCAGTTGCCAGTGTTTGTTGAATAGTGTCAGCACAGATGGGATGCAGCCGCTGACCTGACTATAAGGCAACAGCAAAAGGTTGGCAGAATTAGTCTTGTACTGCAGACTTGTATTAAGAGTTGTATTGTGATGTTGTTGGCACTAACTCTGCAATTAAATAAGTTGTTGGCACTCTTGCCTAGGTTAAATTACTACTACTGTTCCCCCTACTTGCAAGTCAATGAATACAACACTTTTGGGGAGGCAAGTTCAAACATTTTTGTTCTTTTGGGACTCTGCACATTTCTGATTTCAAGCTAAGAGGTTTCTTCTGGCTTTCCAAGTAGACCTCTGTTGTTGTTCTGTCTCTGCAAACAGCCCATGCAAACTAATGCTGGAATAACCAAGCAGGGAAGGAGGTGGGGGAGGGGGAAAGACACAACAAAAGACTGATGTAGAAACAAATGCCCTTAGAAGGGGTCCTCACTTTCTCTCATGCCCAGACTCATGGATGTTTCTTAGCCCTGGGCTATTGTTGTAGAGGATTGGGTTTCCATCACAGCTTCATCAGGGGCAACTTACCCTTTTTATCAGCCCGGACAGACAGCCACAGACACGAGGCGGGTATCCCTGCCTGTCCTTGCCCAAAAGTGCAAAGCAGCCACTTCTTCCAGACCAAGGCCCTCTTCCCACTTCTGCCTTAGACAATGGCAACTGGCTTTGGCCCAGGGGCCCACACACCCCCCTGGGCTGTTCTGCAGGGGCCACTCACAGCAATACACCTCCCCGATCCTGCTTGCCAGAAAACTTTGTGTTTCCAATTTATTGACAATTCCTTCTACTTTGAGAAAGGGAGTCCTTGCGCTTCTTCCCAAGTCTGTCTCTAATTTAGCAACAGATGTTGGCCTACCAGATGTCCTCACCTGTTCACTAATGGGTAGATCTAAAAATTGCTCTTCCCTGTAGTATCGTAACTTTGTTTTTCCACAGTGTTTTCAGTAAAGCTGACGAGTCAACTGCAGTCTGACTTCTCTTCATGACCTACATTAAAACTAAGACTAAGATGCAGTCCAGTCCTTTGGGGCAGCAAACTGTAAACATCAGACACAAGAACTGGAAGTGCTTCAGTCTCTATTTCCCTGTGGCCAGAGTCGAAATGCAGCAAGACTGTGGGGAGACTGTGCTATCGTACGAGTTGAGAAACTTGTATCTACAATGGTTCTCTAAGAAACTGGTAGCATACAGAAAAATGACTAGGGACAACCTTATTCTTTTTCCTTAAGACTGGCTGTTATTTAATCAATCATCAGATGTTAATAATGAACTGCATTTAGAGGTTTCCCTGTCTACCAATGACATAATCTTTCTATGGCTTATATCAGTGTTTAATGGAGATTGATAAAGAGTGAGCCACTAGCACATCAATAGAAGTTGGAGGTTAGGAGAAAGGAGGAAGCAGAAACAAAAGTAAGTGAGCTTGAGTGACTCTATGTCTCTACGACTTCTTGTGTATCTCATTAGCTGCTTAAACAAAAGGTTCCTCTGCTGCTTGGAGCTGAAGAGAACCAGGGTGAGCGTCTATTGTTCTATATGTTTTATTATTCTTGGGCTGTGATCTTGTCAGCTCTTGTTAGCTTAACAGGTTGGACAGTGTCACTCCTTGGATGGGAGACTTTGAAACGCAATGAGAAATGACACAAAGTGGTGCAGTCCATAGCCCTGCTCCGAGTCATTGCTGAATCACTGACCCATCAGAGTTTGAGGTGGAGAGGGTGTGATAGCGCTGCTCTATGAGATGTTTTGGCCTTGGTGATGAGATATTATAGAAGGTCAGTCGCTGGCATATTTTACTAGAAAAAAAAAAATGTGATCCCATGAGCCAAATTCTGTTTGGGATAAATTGCACACCAACACCAGCACCATCATCTTAATTTTTTTCTTGTTCTAGAGCAGCTAAGCATTGCAGGTAGCTGTTGTGAGATGCTCTGGTAGCAGATGGCGCTGCCTGCAGTGAAATGGTTGTATTTATATATATACATATATATATATGTGTATATATATGTATATGTATATATGTGTGTGTGTGTGTGTGAGTCAGCTGAGGGTGCTTATAATTTGTAATCCCATAAAGTATCAGGATGAAAAAAAATCATGCTTTTGAGCTGAGTCAGAATGTATGCTGGAATATAGAACTGAAAGGCAATACATAACTGGATTTGGAGGGGTCCCTGCACACCAATTGCATGCTCCTCTCTTGGCTTAAATCACTGTTATAGATGGTGAGAGAGAATTAACCATTAGCACAGAAAATAGAGAAAATAGAGATGTGAGAAGGAGTAAATACAAAAAAATCAATGCCTGTGTAATACACTTATGACATTTTCATGGTAAGAACATATAACTGCTGCTAGTTAAGAGGTCTGATCTATGCATCCAGCCATCTCAGTTTTAAGCCCTGTTTATAATTGACAAGCGGTTGTAGTCTGCCCTTGTACTTTTGGTGACCAGTTGTAGACCAAGCAGAATACTCCGTCAAATGTCTCTGGCTACTTGCTGAGCCTTCAGCACTCAAGAGTGAGTCTGCTTTTCTTTAGGGTAATTTGAAAATAGTGGTTGTATCCTGCCATTTCCAATAAAAGCATTGTCTTCCATCACACCCATGGCCATGGCATTTACAAATGACCTAAAGGGCACGAATGACTCCAATGGCAATTGAATCTGAGTGCCAGTGTTGCAAGGCTCCCTACAACTGTGGGTTATTGTTGGCCATCTTCAGTAGCAGTACCTAGAAATCTGAAAGGCAAATTTACTGTGCCCAAGTAGGGGTTTAAAGTATTTCCTAACAAAGTAGTTCAAGGTATGAATGAATACACGTTCTAAAAGTTGGTAATGATGTGGGAGCTAGGTAAGGAAGCCAAAGTTAGAAAGACACCTCTCTGCATGTGAGAGACTGTGCCTTTCCAAACTCTGCAATATCCCTGCAAACTCCCTATCAAAAAAAAAAAAACAAAAACCAAAACCAAAAAAAGCAAACCCCAAAAAACCCCAACAAAAAAAGCAAGGAAAGAAAAAAAAAGAAGATGGACAAAAGGAAAGTGTGGTTGTCTCATAGCTGCTCAACAGGCAACTCTGAGATCCTTCTGGCAAGATCAACTGAAGCTGAATTTGTCATTGTTTGGCTTGTGTCACCCAGCTGGTCAGGTCAGAGAGCTTCTCTGACCTGAGCCCGCAAGTGATGGACAGGTCTGTAGAGGGCATTATCACAACATAATCACATGGAATGAAAGGAAGACTGTGTGTGCCTTTCTTAACTTTCCCCCCTCCCCATTCTCCAAATCTTGAGGATAATACATCTTTTCTTATTTTACTCTGAATCTGTTAATGCTTCTGTTATGTAATAAGGTTTTCACAGCAAAATATGGCCTGGAGAGTGGTAAATGGAACTCTTCCAAGGATCCACAAAGATCTGCAAAGATTCTGTTGCACTGCTAAAGGAAGCATTAATCATGGTCAGAAATATTTCCTGCTGGGTTGTGGTGTGCTCTCTGGTTTCCTCTGTCCCTCAGGCACTAGTGGAAATTCCAACTGACAAGGAGGTGGGGTCTTTTTTTGCTGGTTTAAGTTAGCTAAATTGGTTTTGGAATAGAACAGAGGGTCTATAAGTTCTTAGTGGTATTACTGCTCTTGCCCAAACCAACAGCAGCCAGGAAGAAAAATGCTGGAAACCCAAAGACCCTGGTCAGGAGGAGACCAGAGGAAGAATTCTGTTGGCCTGGGGGCTTCGAAATTCCTTTTATCTTTTTGTATATCTGTATAAAACGTGTGTTGCTGGGTTGGGGGGGCCGTAGGAGGAGACGTGCGTTTGGAGCAGGCGGTGTCAGGAGTTTGTTTGTTCACTTGGATTTACAGGTTTTATTTAGTCGCAGCATATTGACCGTGGCGTGAAAACTGATTTTTAATGCATGGAAAACTTAAAGAACCCAGAACTATGAAATATTCGCGGTTTGGTGCCCTGTGTAAAGAGACTAGTTCTTGTGGACCCTGAGTCAAAATTGCGGCAGGACAAAAGGAATAGAAAAAAATTAGGGGTTTGTGTTGAACTAAGAAGTTTTGTTCGACCCTGTAAAATAAATGCAGGTGAACTTTGAAATGAAAATAATAACCGAAACCAAGACCAAAATATTCTGCTTTAAAAATGTCAAAGTTAAAATTTTCAACCCTTTTAAATTATTCTTTCTTCCCTGCCTTTTAGGGACCAATACCATTTACTGCATTTAACCTGAATGCGGAAGCAACTTTGTTCTTGCCACTTAGAATCGCACTATAGCTAAATAATGATGCCCTGCTCTTGTCAAAATACGTCTTTCAAAATAAAGCTCAGCTTGAACGTGGAGCAATTTAGACTTCATGCAACCTATGAATGACATTCGTTATTATCTTTGTAGCTTACTTGGACCTTTTGTCTTCTGGCGAAATAGAGCTGAAACTTGCCAGAATCCTCCTTTAAGACCTTTTCTTAATAGTACAAGGGATATATTAAGCTCCTAGGAAAACTTAGGTAGTGGGGTAGAATTTTCATGAAGGAGTGGATGTGGTAACATCCCTGGATATTATTCCTGTGCATTTCATACTTCTAATGCAATTGTGATGCTTCAGAAAACATCTTTTATAGCGATATGCAATGATATCCACCAATTTGCACTGTTACCCTTTTTCTACTTGTGTATAGGAGCAATAAGGATGGATCAGAATCGCTCTGTGCTGTAGTCTGAGCAATAGTAGTTGCCAAGAAAGGAACTAGAGGAAGTGTGTCTCAGATCAGCAGTTCTCCAACGCATTCATAAATGCATTAAGAGCTGGCACAGTGCATCAGCACGTGACGGTATTCTGCTCCTCTTAGAGCTCCCCATATCTCCTCTGAGCATGGCATCACAGTGAGGCCATAAAGACTGCTCAGATACTGACTGGCGATGAGACACAGGGCCTGTGGCTAAAGGCTCTATAAAATTAGTAATAGGAGAGGGAGCGGCAGTTGGGAAAAGCAATACTGCCTGACAAATGTAGACTTGGTTTTGTTATGTGGCGTTGCTAGCGCTAGTCCAGTGTGAGAGGTGTCGGCAGAAGAATCCCAAAACCCAGAGTCATTCAGGACTGTGGGTTACTTTCACACAAAGAGCTATCATACAGAGAGCTATTTTTTTTTTCTTTAAGAGCTTCATATTTCTGCTTGCAAGAAATACCGATTCATTTCATCCTTGGCTACTGACACAGTTTTACAATGGCTAACAAAAAATGTTTTATGGGCCCCTTGATCCACTGTAGCCTATGGAGTAATGTGAATCAAGCAAGGATTGGTCAGCGGGTCAGGGATGCAGGTGGATGAATCCTTTGTTATTCTTGCACTTGGGAAGTTGTATTTATGAGGTACCACTCACATTAAGGAGAAACTAAATTTTAATATTTTTCAATTACCAGTGATTCTGTCTGGGCTCTTCTGCGTGGCGTGTTATTTGAGAGAAAAGGCATCTCCACATGAGTACAGATGTTATTGATAAATAATAATATTCACAGGATAAATATCTATTGATTTATATTTGGGCTGTATATGCTGTGTGCTGCTTAGAAAAACATTCTACATGGTAACCATTATCCTCTCTGCTTGATGTACACGTTGCAAGCCAAGGACTGGAAATGGCTTGTTTGATGCCAAATGGTCAGTGTCACCTTCTCTAATCCTTAGACATGTTTGCAATTCAGTACCTGCTGGCAGAGATCCATGCACCAAGCCCCTGTTTAGAGACTCGGCACTTAACACAGGAGATATTTATTTTTGTCTTTTATCAGGCACCAGTGGCTTGCAATTTTCCTTTCAAGTGTACCCAGGAAAAAAAATCTCTGAAAATAACACTAAGCAATGGCACAAATGAGTAAATGTGTTTTCGGAGACTATGACAGTCTCTGATGGAGAGGAGTGCGATAGGTAGTGGGATGTACAAAATGATGTTACACATCCCGAAAGTGCATTGTCACCTAAATACAGGATTGATGTGCTTTCAGTCTTTGTATGTTGGGCATTTTTGGCCTCTTGGTGAGTTGAATAGAGTTGATGTTGTTGTATAACCTCTTTTCCTGATCCAAACTGATTAATCTAGTCCACTTTCTCTGGGATTTCTTATGCTTCTTACTGGCATAGTATCTATTGTGTGAAGTCTTAGATGAACCGCAGGTGTGGAAAAAGAGGGAATACTTATGAAAATAATTTTTCCATGTTCCCTCATCTATTTGAAGTCAGCAGAGATTTTGTTGCTGCCTGGGGAAATAAATGCTATAGCAAAGGCCTACAGTCTTAGTACCTTAGTGTTATCATACCTAAAGGTGGTTGCTTTTTATACTTCTGACTCCCCGGAGTGCATCTCCTGGGCACATGCTGGAGCAAAGATATGTGCGTCCTGTTCTCTTTCCTTCCTATATCCTGAGTAAGGAAGATAAACATATACTGTCTTATACCCAGCTATCTATATCTTTTGGCTGTAAACGATGTGGTGTTGTCAAGGCATGCTTGGGAAAGATCAAGCAAACACAAGACTGCAAAACAACTGTGCTCTTATTCCACTTCCTTGTGTATGAAAGGCATTGTTAGCAGCCCTTCTCTATCTGATACACATCTGTGAAATTATTTCTGTAGCATAGTCATCCGAGGCTCTCCTTGGCTGTCTGTAAAACACTGGCCAGATGTAATGCCTATCCTGCCCCTATATTGCATTGCCAGTAAATAGCACTGCCAAAAATCTGCAGGGAAGGTAGGGGAGAAAGATATTTATCCATCTTTATTATTATTGGTAACCAGAGCTGAGTGAAAAATGGATTCTCAGGTCACTGGATGTTAAAAAAGTATTTGCACTTGATCCAGATGGTTTGTTTCAACAACAGTTTTAGTTTTGACAATTCCCAGAAATAACTTCAACTACTAAAATGAAATCAAATAATGAATTTTTAATTTAAAGTGAAAATTTGAAACTTATTCTTTTAAAAATAGTGAACTTCAGGCTGTTTTCTTTTTAATGAATATCTTATCAGAATCAGTATGTGTTTGGAAAATGTTCCCGCTACTAACATGTCACCAATTGGACTTAATGACCTAAGTCACATAGGCATTAGAAAACTTGATGAGCAGTCTTTAAAGCAAAGCAGATGAGAACTGGATTTGCAGGAACACTTAGTGTTCAGGGAGGTTTCCCTGGTCCTTAGTTGTAGGACTGACTACTCTTAAAAAATCTGACTTTCTCACTCAAGCTCCCTGTTGGCTACTGCTCTTATTTATTAACACTCAGAAGCTCTCACCCATGGCGTCTTTCTACCCAGAGGGGATAATGTGGCCCTTTGCCCGTGAATACTGCAGTGGAGAGAGGCAGGGAAAAAGAGTACTGTGAGGTTACTGCTACGATGACCATCATCCCCAGGACTGGCGAGGGGACCTCCATGGGAGAACAGAAGTTCCCGCTGCCTGAGCTAAAAAGCTCAGCTCTAAGCAGAAGGCTGTGAAGAACTGGATAAGACCAAGAAGGAGACACTGTGTGGTCAACATTAGTGCTTAACCTCCCCCCCACAGCCCCAGCTGCCAAAACCTTGTTATTTCAACTATTCCAAATAACTTCTGAGATTTGTCTCTAAATCGAGGGGTAGCACTAATCCAGGGAAAGAGGTTTTGGTAGTGTAAGGCCTTGTCATTAGGGCAGCTTGTGAGAGTGAAGCAGCTTTTCTTAAAGCTGGTGTATATACACCAGTCTAGTAGTTCTGTGCCAGTATAAGCTGTTGACTTTGCGCTAGATTCACCCATGTAGGCTCCGCTTGCATTGTCGCCATATGCATGTGTTAGAGTGACGGACACATCCCTAGCCCAAACAGACCTGTAGCTTTCCCACAGCTGAGACCAAAGGGTAGACAACTGACACTTCGTCATGTGTTTCATCATTCTTTGCTCAGTTTTGCATGACCCGCACCTCAGCCACTTAGCTCTGTCTCTGCCTGTGCCAAGCACTTCATGCTTGGCACCTAACTACACATTGCTGGTTTTTATCAGCCTGGTGGAGCATGCTACGGGAGTGGGAGCTACCTGGGTGCTGATGCTCAACATAACCCTCTAGCAGCCCACAGCAATATCAGCTGGAAGGTCATGAGACTTGGTGTTTCTGCCCAGCCTTGTTCTCAGTTAAATATTGAGATGGCTGTAATTCCCGGCACATGAGTTATCGCCCTCAAGGGCTGCCTAACTCCGCAGGGCTTGCCTTGGCTGAGGAATCATGGTGTTTAACCGACTCGGCCAGCTCTAAGGTTAACTGAGGACAGCTGTTGTATGCAGGATGCTGGCTTGCTCTGTGGCAGCCTCATGCATCTCCTCCCCACATGAAACATGGGAACAGTCAGGATGGTATTTGAGAGGAGGATGGGAGCACAAGCCAGACCTCTCTGGGATCTGTGCGTGTGTGTGCTAATGAGGCCCAGAGGTGATGCCAGCCAGCTATCTCGAAGTGTAGTTTGCACATGAGTGCACCAAGAATGCACCAGCTATTCAACGATAATAAGTTTTTATAAGCACACGTTTCTGACCATGTCAAATTTTGTACCCATTCAGGCTGCTAAAATCCATGGAATTTGACACTGGGGAAACAATCACATTTGAGAAGAGTTTGTACAAAGGAGAACTCACATTGCTTCCCAGCTAGAGCCTGAGCAGTTGATTGGCTTTTCTAACACAATATCACACATTTATTCCTAAAGCAAGATTAACACTTTAGAAGAAGAAGGATTAGTCAGCAAGATTAGAATAGAAAACATTCTTGGAGAGTTATATTAACCATAAAGAACCATCTGCTCTCCACAACTGCAAAAGCAAAAGGAGATTTTTCTTCCGCAGTTTTGGATGGTAGAGTCCTACAAACACATAAATGGGGCCTAGTCTGTTTTCAGCTCAGAAATCCCATTATTTTCTCTAACATTACTTATGTGGGTAAAGTAAAACGTGCTTAAGGGTGTGAAGAAGATGAGAAAACAGAGGAGAATCATGTTCCTAGAGACCTTGGTGTCCAAATACCCAGATAGCACCAGAAGATGCTGATGTGCCCAAGGGTTGCTCACACTGAAATGAGAGGGGAACGCAATATCTTCTCCGTTAGAAAAAAATGCGGGAAGCTAAATCATTCCTGCTGTAGAAAATCACTGGTGAGAGAGACTCAGTAGCATCAAGGAGGGATAATGGAAAGAAATGGGGCCTGGGTATGAAGACAGAATAGGGATCAGGATGATGCTAAAAAAGAAGAGAAAACAAGAAGCAAAACTGCTTGGATAACTTTGCATTTACTTTGGCTAAAATTGACATATCAAAGGCACAAGAATTTCCCACTCAGACGGGATGAACAGGCTGTGTCAGGTTTGAGCTGGTATAAATTAGCATCATTTCACTGATGTCAGGAGGCTCACCCTCAAGTACATCACCTCTTCCTGCTTTTTAAGACCATCCTACAACTCGCATTGCCTCTCAGTACTGTCCATTCCTTAGTTTAACCAGAAATGCTGCTGGGGTTAAGTAGTTCCCTGATTCTGGGGTTGTCACCATTGCACTAGCAACAAGGCGTCATCCTTCTTAAAGAGTAAAAAGCTCTTAGATTGATTCTTTTTTGTCCACGTTGCCTTCCTGAATGAAATATTGAAGTACAGGAGATGAATGCACTGAAATCTCATTTCCCACACTGCTAGTCTGATATCAGTTTACCACAATAACCGCTCTCTGGAAAAATAAACATTAGCTCAGAAGAAGGCAAACTAAAAAATACAAAGAGATGAAATATTAAGGAAATGGTGAGTAGTCACTTGAGCTTGTACAGTAGCACTTAACTTTTTCACCCCAAGGTCTCAAGTGAGGTGAACGGAGTTACTGAAACTCGTTAACCAGGAATCCATTGTTCATTTTAAGCTTTTTCTATGGGGTGATCGATACTTCAAAAACTGCATGGGAACTGAAGGGAGATCAGGAACAAATAATAAAAGTGAAACCAGATTACAGGCCTGATCCTTTCTCCACTGTCGTTTTGTGCAGTTTAATTCCTGGGCAGTGAGGAAAGCAGTGTGGTTCAAGAGAACGGGCCCTACGGGAGGACCAAGGAACTTCTGCTTAAAATCTGATTCCACCTCTGGTTCCCACTCACGCCATCTTTTGTCTCATTTTTGTTTTGGGGCCAGAAGAGACTCAGCAGGTTGTTGAGGGTAAAATAAAATTTTCAACTCTGCCATGACAAACCTTCTGTCTTTAGCAATGGCTTTGTACAGTGCCTGCAGCAGTAAGGTGTGGTTTTTCAATAACCTGTGGTTTATATAGAGTCATTTTTTGCAATGCAAAACACTTCTGAGCCCTCTCCAAATATTACACCACCAAGAGCAACCTGCTGTGGGACAGCACGCAGTTTTCAGGCTGAGGATTCGGATCAGCAACATATATATTACCAGTTCAAGACAAAAATGCAGTAGGAAAATTCTTATGCTTGAGCTCTATGCACTGACCCATGGGAGGTGCATGACAAGAACAGACACTTTCAGGGGTGGCAGGTGACAAAGTAATAGTTGTAGGTGGTGGACCATGAGACTAAAATGGACACAGAGGGCTTTTTGAAGTGTTGCACAACAAGGGCTTTAAAAGTAAGACTGCCGAGCGCATCTGTGAGGGGCACGATGAACCCTCATGATAGAAATCTGCTCTTGAAATTGTCCTGTGGTAAACCTGGAAAGAGTCAGTGAAACGTCAGTAGTATTTCTTCTGCTGCACGCTGACGTAACTGAAGCGGAATTTGGTTCTAGCTACTTAAGTGTGATGGATGAGCATTATTGTCTGCCTGGAGAAACTGAGAGATGACAGCAAAGTCATCTGAGGACAGCCCTTAGGAGTTGGCCAATATCCCATATCTGCACTATGGCATCAAAAGACAGCATTTTTTCTTCTGAGCTTCTTCTCTCCCAGCAGCAGGGGAAATAATCTCTTTCCTGTCTGATACACCTTTGCTTCACGCCTCCTCTGTCTTTTCCAGGCCACAGCTGGACTTTGAATTAGCTGGTGATGGTGGAAAGAGAAGTGGGAGCTCTGCCTACGCTACAAAGAGGGGACCTTTCATAGAACAGAGAGGCCAGACCTTGGGAAAAAGTCTGTCTCCCTCTGGGATGGGATTTAAATGACCTTACTCCCTCTTTGAGTTAAAAGGAGCTGGTTTGAGCTTATTTCAGCATGCTGAGACTTCTCTTTCCCCAGGTGAAGACAATGACTGAGCCCTGAATGGGTGGATAGGAACTTGAGCAAAGCGATTAGAGCTGGAAACAGGGAAAATTATGGAGTAATGCTGTCAGCTGGGCTGGGCTGGTTCACAGCCAGTGAAAGGGCATGCTCACAGGATCATGCTGTCTGGGGAAAAATAAAAAAAAGATGGAGGAATTGTGTGAATAAAGTAGAATTCATTACTGCTACAGAAATAAAACATGGTGGCCTTTTTCTTTGAGTTCTGAAGAAAACCATATATGATGCTGAATAGCCGTATGACCTTTTTCTTAGATCCTGGGTCAATTTTGCCTCCTCCATCACTCCCATGAAAGCTACCTGACTCATCAAATTCATCAAATATAATGCATGTAGGAATGATTTCCAGAGGCCAGTGCTTTAGCTGATGTAAATCAACAGATTGATCCTACTGGCACGACACCAGGATCTCAGCTGAGAAATTGGCCTGTGTTTTTCTTTCACCCTTCCTTTCTCTGGAGTGAATAATGTGTCCCTAAGGTACAAAACTAATTACTGTAGGCATATTTCTCTCGCACAAAGGCAAGACTCAGGAATTCAGGTAGGCAGTGTTAGCATAAAGCTCAGGCACAATGCTCAGCAAAATGTTGAGAGGAAATAATTTTCCAACTGCCTTTCAGACTAGGTCTTTTGGAAAATTCACTTGCAATAGTTGCAGGGGGATTTTCCTGCCTTGCTCTGCTCGTTGAGGAAGGAAGCCAGCAAGACCAGAGTAGGGTGCCCTGTTATATTTGTTCTTAGAAAGCTGGCTTTTGGGGTAGAAATTCAGTAGAAGGAAAGCAAGAGTAGAAGTGACACCGTCTTGTAACAGAATTTCATGTACTGCTTCAGCAGTACATTCAACCTCTGAACTGACATTTCGGAGAGGAGGAGACAGGAAAAAAAATGCAGAGAAACTAAAAAATGCATCAGGTCATGCAGTTGAGTGAGTTCTTTTGCTACCCAAATAAAGAGCCACACAGGTTTTCTTCAGAGACGAGTCTTTCCTTTGAAAAGGCAGGTTTGGCAAGGAGCACTTCTCGTCATCGTCCCAAGTGAGAAGAACTGTTGGCTGACATTTGCTTAAAGATCAGCCACTTCCATGTTTGCTTGTGAGATTAGAAGGGATCACAAAAGAATTTGATTTAGCAACAGTGTGGATACTTACGTTGCTGGAAAAATGGTTCCAAACCTGAAAGTTTCATAGACTGTACTATGGATGGGGTGTCTATACAATACAAAAAGCTGCTGTAAAGAATGGTATTAGATAAGAATAGTTTGTAAGATCCAGTGCTATAGAATGGACTGCAATTCTGGTGTGTATAACAAAATGTGATAATTAAACTAAAGTCAATGTTTGTGCTATTCAGTTCTTGCTGTTTTATGTGCTTTTTATTCTTAACTTTGAGGGTAGAAGATAATAGGTTATATATTTCAACTCTATCCTCTTTTCTGCTGTGTTGATTCTGAATGCCTAGATAATTTATAGGGACTCTCAGCTTCTCACTTCTGCTTGCATCTGATTTATTCTTAACAAAGGACAATCTGACCATATAAATCTCATGTTTGTGTATGCTTGTATGTCTTAAGTCATTCCTCTCAGGGTTTGTGCATACGTAAACTTGCAGGATGCTTAACAGAGTATTTGAAACCTGATTGTAATAACTGCTTGTGGTCTGCTTTATTAGCAGACAGTATTCCTCTATGATTCTTTTGCCTTGCAAGAAGGGGAGCAAGCAGTGTCAAGTATCAGCGTTACCATTTCTCGTATCTACCGTACATCTTAGCCTGACACTTCAGACAAAAAAGATGGAATTGCCAAACGCGTCAGCCTTCTCCCGAGGCCTTTAAGTGCTGGAAGGGCAGTTGGTGGAGACGTGCAGAGAGCAGATAGTCGGGGATGAGGGTGAGTGTGGGGGTGAAATGGCAGTCGTGGGATGTTCCTTTGCACTTCATCTTTGTCCTTGAGCATTTGTGAAAGCTACTGAGTAAATATCATCTGGGAGAAGCAGAATCTGGGCTCCACAAAATGTGTTTGTAAGTTGTGATCTCATGGTGCTCAGAGAATAACTGGGAGAATGAAGCCAGCGAGAGCTTGTGCTTTCTGATGAGAGAAGGAGGTGGTTTGCTGGGTAACTAAGATCACTGGAACTAGCAAGTTCTCTTTTGGTTCTTTTTCTTAGCTTTGTACCAACTTGGCTGGTATTGGATTTCTTCTTTGCTGATTGCAAGCTACCAAGGATGTAAAATGCTGCTGTGATGTTTGCTGTTCCGGCATAATCTTCGGTCTTTGTGGGCATGGGAAAACCTAATCTGCTGAAAGTACTTGTGGTTTCTTTTTATGTATGAGGTTCAAACACGCCAAGAAAAGGAGCTAGGTGGTCATATACAGATACTTTTCTGGCCTGAGGGAACCAAAATAACTGCAATGCCTTCAAAGTCCGGTTAACATGGCCTGGGGAGCTCGACTATATGCTGTGTGACTTTAGTTCCCTGAACCCAGTGAACCATCTGAATACAGTGAATCCTGTGGCCAACTTCTAAATGTTTTGCTGAGGTAATGGAGCTAGACAATGCAAGAACCGCTAGATTTTAAAATGTGGTCTATGTTTTTGGACTGATAAGGAAAATGTTGTGTTAACTGGTTTTAATGCGTTGTCCTGTCACAGTAGGTGATCTGGATGCATTTATTTCTTCCTCATCAATCAGATGATAGTCAAATTCTGATTTTAGAAATGTGTTCTGCTCTCATAGTACTTCAAAATCTGTAAGGAATTATATATACATGTAGTATTTTGGTGCCTAACTTCAAACTGATTTCGCCTGCCTGCATTTGGGGACCTGGGCCTTTATACTGCTCTGCATTGATTTCGTTTCTGTACTTCCTGGATGAAAGAAGCATTTAGGAGACTATGAGAATATGCTAGAGTATCTCAAAAGGCGGCAGACACCTAAAGATATTGTGAATATTTGGGCAAAAGCCATTGTTTTAAACAATAGCTTTTAAACCAAAGTGGTAGGGTTGCAGTTTTGCCAGAGTCTTAATTTCTTATTGGGCCAGGGAAAAGCCATGTTTGAAGCTGTAATAAACCTGCAGGTTATCTGGCGGTATTTCAGTCTGCCTTATCAGTCAAACTGGCATTTGTCTTCTAGTTCTAGAAATGTTATTGTGATGATGATGATGATGTGTGAAATGGAAACAAGACAATTAGTGTTTCAGACATGCCAAGCTGGCACTTGAACCAACTTACTCTAACTCAAAGGGAACAAATCTGACATGGAGACCATTCAGTGTAAATAGCAGCTACAAAAGAGCAGTATGCCTTTATTTTCTGATCATGGTAGGTTAACAACTGCTTGTTAGTCCCAAGGTGTTCTCTCCTTCCCCAAGTCCATTACTTTGGAAAAGAAATGGGTTTTGCCCTTGTTACTGAAATTAAGAGTTTTGATCATGAATCTCAGTAAGTGATGAAGCATGTATTACGAGCTATTACAACTTTATTGGCAAGTGTCAGGGCAAAATTGTTTAGGGGCTGTGAGCACAGGAATGGATGACAAGGGCCTTTTCATTTATTAATCACTTTAGTTCACAGCTGAAACTCAGCCAGCTGAAAAATAATCAGCTCTGGAGAATGGGCACATAAAGCAGAACACGGTCAGCTCATAGCTTGGTCTTGACATCTACATTTTACTACTTGTACTTCAGGAGGATATGCCAGGTTTAATGACTCCAGACAATGCTGAGAAAATGTTCATTATATGTGGAAGTTTATTAGATTCACTGACTAGGAGACGTTTTGTGGAGAACTTCAGTGAGACACTGCCAATCCTGATAATTCACATTTTAAACTGCATATTAAGTGTTTTCAGTTTAACTACAAAAAATACATCACCAGTGGTTGGATGCTGAAGCTAAAAGTTGTGATTAGAAACAAGGGATAGCTTTTTATTTGTGAAGGACCATTTATCAGTGGAACAATTTACCAAGTGTCTACCACAGCAGCTTCTTAATCCTTGGAAATTTTAAACTGAAGGTGGGATGTTATTTTTTTTTTTTTTTTCCCAGAAAAATGTTTCAGATTGGTTCATGCAGGAATTAATTAATCATGAACCTGTGTTGTTATGCTGAATGTTTGCAACTGCTTTTTCTGGCAGCATAATCTAGAAATTTGTCTCATGGGGTTTACAAACTTGACTAACAAACTGCAGGAAAATTGTAGGAGTCATTTACGTCCTTGCACAAGTTGTTACAAGCTAACAAAGCAAATGGGATAAGCCTATAACTACTTTGTCAGGGCCACAGATCTTAAAATCTTAGAAAGGCAATACAGTGAAGACTTTCTGTGGACAAATTTTCAAGTGATTTGCACTCAGAAGTGATTTGTGCTGGCAAGATTTTCTAAGAGTTGCTCGGCACCCACCCTACTAGTACTTCGGGGCAGGAAGGTCATCAGTTGTGAGAATTCAGCACCAGGGTTCGTATTTGTTCATAGAAACTGAATCAGATTATTTTCTGGCTTCCTAGCATCCCTCCAGCTATCTTGGGATTGATAATGTCTGCTCTCAGTATCTTGCAGAGAAGGGAAGGTAAGATCAGGAATCAAACTGTCAAACTGTTTGAGAGGTGAAATCAGAAACATTTAAAAAATTCTTATTGCACACTCACATTTCATTTATAAAACTGTCAGTGCAGCGTCAGGGTGGCTGTATTTAGTGCTATGACTGTGTTAGTGCTAAGAGAGTGTTTGCTCTCAGAAGAGCGGAAGGGAGCATGATTTGCTCTCAGGAGCATCTTGCTCTAGGCATAACCAAAGCACACAGCAAGAGACAGTCCTGATCACAAAGAATATATCACTTAACTGAAGGGATGGGAGAGAAAAGCAGACACAGGGAGTAATGCTGTTTGGTTTGTAACAGAGCTCATTTGATACCAATTCCATAGTGTTAGCCTCTAGATGATTCAGTTTCTTACAAAAGGTATGTGAATTCAGGGGTCTGGGCTAGACAAAGTTGCTGAAGGTTTTAACAGCTGGACTGTACTCTCCGTTTGCCGATATCTGGGACATTTATTTGTTTGAGGGCCAATAGAAATAGCTATGATGATTGCTTTTAACATGTTTTTAGCTGTCAGAGCCTATCTGAGTCCTAGAAGAAGTCTTCAAGACTTAAATCTGCTGTAGCCCATGGAGGTGGAGGCAGCAATAGGTGTCTTCGTAGGCTGATGGACTGGAGGAGCCGATACTGTAAAGCACGTAGACCCCCACAGCCTAGTAGGAGGAGTATGTTCGTGTTGGGAGAGGAGCGCGTTTGCAATCACATCCAAGAAAGCAGTTGACAGATACTCATCAGCTACATACAGCTGTCCTTGTACCAAGGTTACCCTTGCCGCTACTTGGAGCGGAGGGAGAAGGAGAGGATTTAAAACATTTTTGTTCATTAAAGTATGACAAAAGACATTATTCTGCCCAGGCATACAGCCCACAAAGCTGTTTAGGGACTGAAAGAATCAATTGAGATGATCCTGCAGTAGCAGAACAAAAGATCTTGGCCAGTGTAATTAGCTAAGTACTACATGCTGTTTCTTCAGCCCCCACTTAGTTAATCAATCAGGACACTGAGTGACGATACATATTTCAGGCGGATGGCTGAGTGAAAAACATCTCTTACTCTGATAGGCAGGCTGAGATCATACACTGGCCAGAATCACCTGGGCTTCTCTGAAAGCCACGTCTGGGTTGTGGTGTTTATATGCATACGTTTTATCAATAATTGAAACCAACTTCCCAATAGATGGACATCCCAAATGAAGGCAGTTCTCGTGACAAATGGTGACAATACAAGTGGCAAGTATAGAGGACCGGTTTTGCAAGAGCTCTGTGGCCGGCAGAAGTCCTGTGAAGTGAGGGGTGTCTCAGTGGTTTATGCCAGCTGAGGTGCTGCCTGGGGGAGACGGATGGCAGCATGCTCAGTACTGAAATGTAGTCACTTAAAAGGACACTTGTAAAAGGAGTGGGGAAAAAGGAAGCATTTCCTAAAAGATAAGTTGGAGTGAGCTACCAGGAACAGGTTTGGTCCCTCGGGGTGCAGCAAAAGCACTCAAAACTGTGGACTCCTTCAGTACTTTGATACATGGCACAAAGCTGAGCGCTATGGCACGCATTGTCACGTGCCTCTATTAGGCATTCAGGTAAACACCTCCGTGCAGCTGTGCCAGCTATCCCATTGCAGCAATCGTGAGCTGGTGGCAGTGGAGAGCACAAGCACTATGAGAAACTTAATTCCTTGTCCCCAGAGCTGCTAGTTAAGCAAGCCTGACTCTGGTGCAACAAGGCCTATTAAAATACATCTCTTTGTCTTACTGATTTGGGGAGGAATGCTAGTAAGGAAGACGGGGGGGCAACTTTATTGTATCTAGCCTCTGATTCACCAAGACTGGGATTCGTGAGTGAATTTCAAAGGCAAAGGAAAGACGAGCAAAAGGGCAACCTGGAAGTTAAACATCGGGCTAGGACTGAGGAATGTCTTCGTTCAGTTTTGGGGTCAGTTGCAGGCTGTTTTATGCAGTCAGCAAAACCCTCGATCTGCCCACCCTTTCACCTGTGAAATGGCTAGCATAGCACTCCATCCCTATCTATGCTTTGCATGTTTTTTAACCCTGTGAAGACATATACAAGCATACTGTTGCAGCTGTAATTTTGATAGGGATCTCTAGGACCCACTATTCTGCCAACAGTAACAGTCAAGAGGCCACCACCATCACTGTGCTGTTTTCATACATAGTGAGAAACTCCATATTTTGGCTATCCATGTGATTAAGGCATTAATCCTTGCCCCAGTAAGGGCCAAAATGCAGGAAAGAATCAACCTGCTAAGCCTCTGTTCAAATGTGGGGGTTTGTCCTGTCAGCAAAAGGGTGATTCAACAAAAAGGGGGTCAGCTGGCTCTGGTCCTAATTCAGCTTGAGGAACAGATGCTGGGATTTTTACTGTAACTGTTGCTCTGTGCAGCTTTTCAAAGGGCCAGCACTGTACATTTTAAATTATTATTTTGGCAAGGGTGAGAGTAAATAGCAGCAGTTCAGCATTAGCGTTCACAAAAGCCTCTTCTGGGACAGCTGGAAAGTCAGACTTGCAGCCCTAAAGTTTGTTGTCCCATTTCCCTGTGGTTTTGCTCTTTTCCTGCCGGGCTCTTTGAACGTAATCTGAAGTCTTTAAAGCTCATCCAAGCTTTTCACATGTTCAGCACAGTCTGCTTCGATACAGACTAGGCAGAGCCCGTTTTTAACTTACTGGGTTAAAGAGACTCCCTCTGAGAGAGAGGATATCTTTAAAAATTATCCCCTCCATGAGATACCCTGCCATTGACCTAGTGGATGTGAGTCCAGGGTCACATCACAGGTCTTGCTGCTCTCACTCTGTGCAGTTCCTTGCTCCCTGGGTAGAGCTGGTGGAGGAACCACTGAAGGGCTGTGGCGGTGCTTGGTGTGAAGAAAGCTGGGAAAAATCTTGCCCAAGATTTAGATCATAATTTAGGTTCTGGAGGTTTTTAATGCATAGGTAGCACAGCTGACAGCAATAGAGTTAGTCTTGTGAATCACTGCTGCTTGGATTAAGCCAGGCCTAGCATGGACAGGGGTTGCTTTCTGAGGTAGTGGATTGGGGTGTCATAGAGAGGAGGCTGCAAATTTCAGGATTCAAAGTGTGGGTTTACTTTGGATTTGGAAGCCTTGAGGAAGGGTTGATACCGGCCGTCTTTGGTCATAGCAGAGTGAAATACCCATTCCAAGCCCTCTTATGGTGGGAGGACTTTTTATCTGAAAAATACTTCTGTATAGGCTTCATCCAAACCCCATTAAATGGAAAACACATATACTGAATTTAGCAATGCTTGGTCAAGTCCCCAGAAGGATATTAGTTAAACTAATTCTAAACAGCCTGAGCAGTGTCTGCCACAATATTTCTGCCTTGAGGTTGCGGGTGTACTTTTTGTTCTTTCCTATTAGAACTTTTACGCAATCTTAAAGTTTTCTGCAGCTTGTTTGACTCAAAGCTGTTGTTGCAAACTTGTTTACCAGAAGGGACATTTTCATCATTCACAGGACCTATTTTTAAATTCCGCAAAGATTCCTTAAGTGAGAATGATATCCCAGAGAACTGTACAGGATGCTGTGGGTATGGCAGCTGATCTCAGGGACGTTGCAGAGCGACTTGGAGCTGAAACAATTGACTATATTCATTGAAGTGACAGGGAGACCATAGGGAAACAGAATGTAGCTACCTTCACCGGAATTTGGCCAGCGTCCCAGCTACCATTAATGCCTCTGCTCTTACAGGAATGTCCTGGGATTTTCATTAATGTATGATTCAGCTTATAAAAACATGTGCCTGCTGCCTTAGCCCCTGGAGCTATGGCAATTAGAGAAATGCGATTTAGCCAATGTGTAACAACTGGCTTTAGCAGGCACATTCCCTTCCTTTCTAGTTATTTCTGCTCCCCTCCCTTCTTTCTCCTCCTCATCCTCAAGATGCAAGCATGGTTTCCAGTGCATTGCATAAACAGCACACGCAGTGAGCTCCTGTCCCCCATTCAGGTAGTGTTCTGAGGGTACAGTCTTCACATATCGGCACAGTCACGAAAGCGTGCTCTGTAAAATCAATCAAATGGATTTCAGAGGGGAACTATCGCTGAGAAGGCCTGATCCTGGCTGTCAGACTGAATTACCTTCTGCCAAGGAATGAGGGCTCGATGGATGCTCTTGACTGCTCCCATCGTTGTGAAGCGGGAATATGGTTCTTCAGTGCTTAAGACTGAAACCAAGAAAATGGAAAAGGTTGTGCAATATTCAGATGTAAAGTGCTCCCTGCACCCGCTCCAGCTAAGCCCAGCCACATTCATATGTCACCTTGTGTCTTTAATGCTGATGCCTCTGGAACCCAACACTAAATGCAAGAATAGGGGAGACTAACAAGTCAAAGGGGCCTTCTCACGGTGCAGGAGTTAGGTCACTTTTTGTGCGCTGCCCTAGTTTAGGTATAAAACTGGAGTAAGCCTAGCAGTACTCATGGAAAAATGCCTTTGTAATCCAATTCTTTCCTAAGATCAAGGGCCTTTCGCTGCCGATGGCCAAACAGGTCATTTCACATTGCCCTTGTTAGTGGGAATCTCGTAGTT
The DNA here is from genome assembly GCA_013389945.1 of Fregata magnificens. Classification (NCBI taxonomy): domain Eukaryota; kingdom Metazoa; phylum Chordata; class Aves; order Suliformes; family Fregatidae; genus Fregata; species Fregata magnificens. Next base: position 375,919 of record WAAD01040223.1, on the reverse strand, counting down.
GTTTGTCCTATCAGTTTATTTTCAATTACATTTTTGGGAACAGAAGAGCAGCAAAAAAATTGAGAGAACTGTGAGAAATCAGGAAATGGTACCAAGTGGAGGAGAAGGCAGGAAGGGAATGCATGTTTTCAGTTTATATTTGAGATGCTTGTGGTGGATTTTTCCCTGGCACATAAGGCAGAACAAGAATTTGAAACCCTTACTCTAGAAAGGCATTTACATGTCGTACTGGTGGGTGTAAGCCCTGCCTTTTACATGCAGGCCAAGGTGTAAATATAAGCTTCCACAAGGTTATCAGCCATCTGGACTGAATATTGAGGTTTGCTTTCATGCAGAAAACAGTTTCAAAAGACAAGCCTAAGAGCAACAGCTCTCTGGCATGCAGGAAGGAGGAAGACTGTGGGCAATGTGCCTGGTGTTTTTACAGGTATGTTTACCTCATCCATCTGCATGGCACCTGGCAGCAGCACTGGCTCTGAAAACTTGGACCTGCCTCAACCTGAACTGCAGCTAAGTTCATTTATGTGTCTGCTGCAGCTAAAAATAGTTTTGCCAAAAAGTGTTTGGCTTGATAAATTAATAAGCTTGGAAATGCTGCTATAAATCCCCTTCCCTAAAAGAAAGGCTTGATGAGATAGTTCCAAGAGAGATGTGGCTACTTCAGAAGATTCAAGCAGGGAGAGGAATAGGTGCTGTGCACCTATCTTAATGAACTTAAGTGCTGCTAGTACAGCTGGGACAGGACAAAATAGAGCAGAGCCTTACTGCCTAAGCTGTTAACTTGATTCTCTGGGGCATATTCTGGAATCTGAGCTCCATGCTCAGCTCTGCTCCTTGTGATCCCAAACTAGCTAAGTTCAAAGTCACCCCTGCACATCCATATGAGCTGCAGCAGTTTGGGCAGCTTGTGTCTGCTGAGAGAACTGTTGAGCTGGGGGAAAAACTGCTGCCCTCTTGAGAGGATAAAGGCTGGACCTTAGGAAAACAGACATTGTACTTTATAAGGACTAGGAGCTCTTCCCATGCATCGTCTGTCAGGATATGTGTAACAGAAATGCAGAGAGCAGGCACTAGTATCTTTGCTTTTCTATTGTGAGAGTGGCTTTACAGAGTACCTTTCCCTGTCACCCATATCTGAAGGGATTTTTTTAAGGTAGAAGAGAACAAATATGCAACCTTGCATAGCCTAGCAGCTTTTGCATTATTAGCGTCCGCATCTGCGGTGTAAAATTAACAAGAAAGTTCCTGGATTGCTATGAAATGCCTTGCTAATCACTAGCTAAGCCTGTTTTTATCGTCTTACTTTCAAAATTGCTCCAGCATTTTCTTGAGCTGGCAAAAAAACCCTCCATGCGCAGATTGAAGACATTTGGGCTGGCACGTGGGCAGGGGATTCGGGGGTGCACTTGGCCTTTTGGACACTAGTTAAAGAATTGACACGGAGCCCAAACAAAAGGAATTCAGTGCTTATTAACATGAATGTTATCCAACGTTTAGCAGCCTAGGGTGCTTTCGGGACAAACCAACAGGGAACATGCTCAGAACCACGAGGTTAAGGGTGATATCAGCAAAAATGGTGGAGAGCTGCGAAGCAAAGAAACCACAGAGATCATGGCTGGCAGAGTAGGAAGGATTGAAAGGTATCAGCCAGACAAGCTGAAGACGTCAGAACCCCTTTTCTTTCATTTTGTAATTAGGCAGAGGACAGCAGCATTCCCTGGTGGGTCTGACTGGGTTTTCAATATCTAAATTAAGAAATAAGGTAAATGCCATTGTTTAACAGTTTATTCTTGCTTTCCCACACCATAAAATTTATTCATGCATCTGCCTTTGAACCTTTGAGAGATTCACTCTGGCTTAAGTGCAGCGACTGCTCCATTTTCACGACAACAGTAATAATTGAATGGCCTTTCAAATTAATTTGTTGCTGGTGCATAACTCATGTTACTGAAAGCAGAACTACCCATAGGTTTGAAGGGTGAAATTCAGACTTAGGATTGAGCTGACAGGGTTTCATTCGTGTTCTCATTAACACTACATGAGCTGCTCTTTTAGCCCATCATTAGGAAAGCATCCCTCATGGTTGAGTCCCACCACCTACAAACGAGATAGTAGTGCAGAGAAAAGCAGTTGTCCCTTGAATTTTGAACTGCCGCAGGATGGCAGCAGGGGACAAGGATAGTGGCTGCAGAGTGAGGGATTTGAACAAACCGACCAAAGCTCTGTATCTCCCTCCAGAGTTTATTCCTCCATCTCCCTGCTGCTCCCAGCAAGACCTTGAAGCCCTGCAAGACATCCACAAGGGCTGAGCAAGGACAGGCTTTTCAGTTCCCATGCTCTTTTCCATTTGGATAGCCTGGTAGGACCCTGTTAAGGAAAATGCTTGTGCACAGCTAAGACTGCTCACTTTCATGTGGGTTCATGGGGAGTAGGTTCTCAAATACTCAGCCAGCCTGTCCTGGCACAAAGTCACAGGATCATGCACGCGTGCAAGTAGGTGTGCACAGCAGTAAGTGGATGGCGGTCAGAAGTACGTGGACTCTTTCGTCTTTAAGATATTCATTCTTCCTGTATGAAGTTGAAACCAATTGCTCGGCTCCCTCCTGTGCTTTCGATCATTTCCGAGTATTTGGTTGTGATTCTTTACTATTTGGTGGTTACGGTAGCATCACAGAAAATGCTGCCAGGGAATTCTTTTCATGGGTTGATTTGGGGCAAGAAGACTCTCATAGATGGTGCCATGAACTGCGCTTCACACGAACACCAGTCCTGCAGATACCTGCGCCTCTGTATGATCTGCTCTCATGCTCCGGTGAGTGGGGGACCACAAGCAATACATTCTGCTGCACAAATGGCCGTTTTTTAAAAATAGGTGCTGCACTTGGATCTGTGGAGCTGGCCATCTCACTGAGGATCTCAGAGAAATAGTCTTCCTTTTGTCTCCAAGACACTCTTCCTTCAAGGAAGTGCTTAAACACACTGGAGGTGCAGTGGGGAGAAGGGGGCAGGGAGGAAGGGTGACAAGCTGATCTGTAGGCAAGGAAAATGTATCTCCAGGGTTGTGAGCCTGGCATCTTTCATGGGCACTAAATTCACTTGGGAAGACTTTTTAATAATTATAGAAGGCCAGGGGAATAAAGAAAGTGTTTGCCAAGTGTGATGTGATGACAATGGCTTGGACCGTAAAATTCCTCTTTTGTACTGGCACCGTCACTCTAAGCCGTGTGCTGTTGCCATTATCTGGTCCGAGGGGAGTTCTCGCTGCGTTATTGTGGAGTGTGTGTGACCTGGCAGTGAGTCAAAAAGCATCGAGCCGCCGTGCTGTGATGAACTGGCCCAGCTACTTCTGCAGAGTCCGTTAGCATTTCCTTCTCATTACCTAGGCATGCCAGCAGTACTCTCTTGCCCTAAAGGACACGTCTCTTGATGTTGAGCTGTGTTTTAATTGCTGTTGGCTGCTCTAAGCTTCGATCTTCAAAGAGTCCCTAAAAATTTTAGTGTCTGCTTCTCATTAAAATGAGAGGGAATTGAATACCTAAATCCCTTAGGCAGCTATTGAATGCCTGGCAAGAGCTCCAGTCGGTTCATCAAGCATGGCTCTGCTGCATCATCTGGTTTTTTTCCTCTCAGATATAGACCATTGAGTGGTTATTACTTTGTATTAGTAGGCTCAGGGAGGAAGGAGGATCATGATGAAGAAGGGAATAGAGGGCGAAGGAAAGAATGGGAAATGGTAGCACAATGAGGGAGAGGACAACCACAGCAAATAGAGAAGAATGAAAACTATGGAGACAAGTGGGGAACCAGGAATGTAGATGGAAGGACATCCAAGAGCCGTTCCTCTTCGTTGTAGGAAAGGAAAATTGCCGTGAGAGAAAATGGCTCAATGCTGGGGATACGGTAGAAATATTAAAGGGGGGGAGTCTCATTTGGCATCGGTACAGCATGACCTGGCAGTCAGAGCAGAGAGTGCAATGCCAGTGCTAATGTGTGATTCTTTCTGTGACCCTGGAAAAGTTACATAAACATTGCTTCTGTTTTTATTCCTCTCTAATTTAGGAACAATACTTCCTGCTGTCTTCCCATGGTGCTGAAAGGTCAAATTAGCTAATGGAAGGAAAATTCTTGAGGATCATTATTACTGTTGTCATTACTATTATTATTGCTCTTTATAATAACAGGTATAATGGAAGTGTTAATACTGGAGAAGGGAAATAAGGGAAAGAGTAATGGGAAACATCAAAAGCTGTAACTGGCCATGCTGGAGCCAAGGATCCATCTCCAGGACAGATGAGTACTACCTGTTCCAGTAGCCAGAAAATCCCATAGTTCTAGGTTTACCTAATTTATGGAATTACCTGATTGCAGGGCAGATTTTCTTGACATTTCTGTTTTGAATTCATGTGAGCAATATGCCAAGGCAGGAAGTTCACTGTCTAATCATGTGGTGAAAAAAATCATCAACAGCTGTACTTTGAGAGCCTGCTGGTTGTCTTCTTTCTTCTCTGAACCAATCACAGGTGCATACATCTCAGCCGTATTTTCTTATATGGAAGTATTTTCCAGTTACCCCAAAAAGACACAAGCCAAAGAAAGTCTCATGGCAGTTGGTCACCCTCTCAAGCTACAACCTCTAGGAGTTATGGCAATACAGGTCAGAACAGCAAGCATAGAAAAGTAATACAAAAGTCTGGCAAGGCATGCAAAGTATCCTGTAAAAAAGGGCACAAGGCATTGCTATGTAACAAGGATTGAAAGGCAAGTTCCAAATGTTGTCATTTGCTCCTTGTTTTTAGAACAGACAGGAGGGAGACTAAAGAAATAACTAGATTTCCTACTATGGCAATTCCTGTCATGCTAGGTTTGGCTTTCCCCAGGCTTGAAAAATTGTCCTTGGAGTCGCTAACAAATATAATTTTGCAGACACATCTCCAACTGGTTTGTTTTCCCAGATGGCAGGGACAGGAGGAGGGAGGGTATGTAAGGTCATGCTGTGAGAAGAGAGTATGCAAAGCAAAAGAAACCGCCAACAGCAAAAAAATATGTTCCCGTGCCTATCCATTTGCATTCAGTGCAAAAGGTGGCATTTCTTGAGGTGGGCCAGTCCTTGCACATTTTACATTTTGGTTTGTGAGCAAATGTTGGTCCATGACATCCCACAGCTTGAGGGATACACAGCAACCACCAAGAAGGGCTGTTTGGAGATGGGATGGGGGGTCTGTACAGGTGCCTATGGAAAGGATTATGGAGCACTTGGTATCATTGACTCAAAATGCTAGGGTTTGTAGGGTTCAGGCAGTCTCTTAACAGTACCTCACGTCAGTTTTAATAATCACAACTGTTACCACAGGCCTATCTCCAGCTTTTTCTGGGGCACGGCACTGGGTGAGAAACATTAAGTGCTAGGTTCAGTTCATCTCTGTGGGTAAAGCTGGTGCATGCTGCATTGGCTCCTGCCAATCAGGATAGAGACGGTGATGAGGATGATGAGTGGCACCCTGCACACCCGGAACACAATAGGAAGAGAGGCTGGGGAATGGGAGTGTATGAGGAGATGTGGGTTTCCCAGTGATCCTCAGCTGCCATGCTCTTCCAACCTGCACCGCTGCGATGGACTCAGTAGTTGTGCAGTAGCTTTGAGGCAGTGCTCTCTCACATGTTGGGTGGCCACATGTCTGATAGCCCTCCACCTAGACTGTAATGGGCTCACTGTCTAAATGTCATAGGAACTGGGATTTTAATTATTGAAATCTTGTGAGAAAGGACTGTGAAGTTGGGGGCAGGATGGCAAAGCAGGGTGAAAAAAGGAGTCCTGAGTGCAGAAGCCTTGGGTGTGTTTGGGCCAGAGCAGAAGACCTTTCCAGCAGACTCTTTGACAAACAGCTATTTTTAACTCTCACATTGCAAAGCAAATATTAACTCTCAGACATGTGCAGTCACTGGCTTTGTGTGCTCTGGAGAGGGGCAAGCTGTATCAGATACAACAGAGTAACAGGGAATGAGTTCTTGTAGCCCCTTGAGCTGATATCGCCCTGATAATCAGTGCAGACCAAACAGGATCAAGTTAACGTGCTCCAGGCCTCAGTATTTGTGTCATCTGGTAATATACCCTCTGTGGCATGCATGGAATGGTTTGTTTGCAAAAACCAAACAGCAAACAAAGAAATAAGCCTCTCTGATTCCCACGTGCACTGGCAGGGTGTGTTCTGCAGGCAAGACTGTGCTGGGATAAAAGCTGGCCTCATGCAGGAAATGGAGAAAGAGCGAGAAAGCGATCCCTCAAGTTTTAACGCTGCGAAAGGGTGAGCATTACTGTACACCTGCACAGGCATCGCTTTTTTGTAGTTGCTCTGTCTGTGACTCAGGTGCACATCGGTGGTTTTTTTCCTTGTCTTGCCCGATTGCTGTGTGCTGTAAACAACAGGAGGGAAAGGTAGGAAGAAGCATTAATGATGTTTGAGATATTGGCTTCCTGGACACCCTGACACAGAGCAGCAGGCAGCCGAGTGCTGGGAGAGCCAGGAAAGAAGCCATCTCCTGTCCGCTAGCCACCTTTTTCCTGTCTCTCTGGGTTAGCAGGAGAAGGACTGTTTGCTGCCACTGTAAAGCATGTCAGAATGTCATTTTGCAGTCAGTCCCTGGGCATGTCACAGCTGGCTTTTTGCTGGCTGAAAGCAAGCTGATTTTTCCCCTGTCCTGCAGGTGCTCTTGCTTCTCCTTGCCTCTAGGTTCAATCCATATGTTGCAAATGTCACTGTGTAGCTGAGAGCGGGCTTTGCCGCTGTCTTTCTGCTTGCTGTTGTCACAGCTTTTCCACATCTCTGTTTCCTGGCCCTCCGTTTGTCTAACCTGTCCATTTATACTGTAAGGCTTGGGGCAGGAACTGTCCGTGATGATGGGTTTGTACCATGCCTCTGAAAGAGGACCTGATATGGCTGTAGGCATTACCATAAAGCAAACACAGATTAGTTCCTTGTCTTGTATATATGGAGAGGGGTGGAGAAAATTTATTGTTAGTTTTGCCTCTTGTTACAGAAAAGATCCTGGAGGCTTCTTGGAGGCCTGAATCAAAGCTGTAGCGTAGGTCCATCTTTGTGCATTAGCTGAAAGAAGACTAGATTTTCCCTGCCCCTTCCACTTTTAAATGTAAAAATCTCTGTGGGAGCCTAACAGTTATGTGCTTAAGAAGGTGGAAAATTATCTTAAGAGCTAAGCCTTCTTTCCTCTGCTGGCTTAGGAATTTAGAGTCACCAAGAGGAGTCAGACGCAAACTCATCCAAGCATGTCTTCTTATCTCTTGTAGCTGAAACCAGCAATCTGTTTTCCATTCACTTCTTGCCACTTTTTGCTGAGGGACTGACTGCTGAGATTAACCTTTCTCCCAGGACAGGAAACAATCATGCAGGAAATGGAAAGGTGTGGAAGTGTTGGAGCCTGCAGGGTAGTCCTAGGAATGACCTTGAATCCTCGCCACTTGTCAGTAACTTGCATCCACCCTGTGTGGATCACAGTGACATTTCTGCAGCTGGATTGCTGCCCATGGCCACTTTGCTTTGGTACCTGCCCTCGGTAAATTATACTGGAAAAAGTCTTGGTCCTTCAGGGAGCCTTTGTCTGCACTGGCGCAGGGGCACTCCAGTGTATTGCCTGCACTCCTGGTTTCCAGATCATCCAGGTTCGAAGACTATGGGAAAGCAGTCTGGTTACTCCTTTGCTCCTGGGCTGGCTTTTCCCCCTGAAGTGGGGACAGCCGGGTGTGCAGCCAGGTGCCGTAAATGGCACAGGGTCAGTGATGCTCCCTGCTGGCCTGGGGTAGTGCAGGTGCAGGCAGGGAGAGAAAGGGCTGTAGAGAAGGGGTGGTGCTCAGTCATCAAGGGGTAGCAGGTTTCTATCTGGATCTGTAGAACTTGGTGGGGAACAGGCAACACTTTGCTGCTGCTGCACGTGCTTCATTTTGGCTTTTGGGAATACCCGTAAAAGGTGAGGTCCTGGTCCCCTTTGTATCAGAGGTTCTGTACCATTTTCACTCAGCATCCTGGACAGATTACAGTTTGGGTAAATAAAACTCGCTTGCCTGAAATCCCTCCTCTGAAAAGAACATGAGTAGTTCCTGCTCATTTCAGCTTTCATCAGGTCCAGCCTTAGGCACAGACAAAATAAGGATTGCCTCAGACAGCAGAGTAGGGGACCAGGAGAGGAGTGAAGCCACAGGGACTACGAGTGATTTCTCCAGACACATCTTGAAGGAAGCTCCTCTGCCCCAGTGAGGGATGGATGGCCTTTCTCTCTGAGCAGCACCTACCTTTGGCCACCTGGAAGTGGGGAAAGCAGCTTCGACAGCAGAAGTGCACCCAGCAGTGGGGAGGGGAGAGGAAAGGGGCTGGGAGCTGGCTGTGGTCCTTGGTACCCCACTTTCCTCAGGGTTAGCTGCATCACTTTATCTGAAGCCAAGGGCACCTGGTGCTGGCAAAAGAGCTGAGAGAGAATGCCAAACTCCTGCTGTCTTGGTCTCCTCAACTACCTGGGGAGGGCACAGCATTGGGGGAAGCTCTCTGCCACAGCCTTGACATTGAATTCTGCCACTCCTGAGAATGGAGGCAGCATATTGTATATAACCTTAGAGCAAAAGCTGATGAATTCAGTGGAGGGGCAGGTGGGCTGATTTTGTCCTGACAGGTAGGAAAGAAATGAATCTGTCTGTCCCCAGAGACACATGCGCGCACACATGCTGCAAAGAAGTCGTGAGCTGTCTGTGACAGCCTGGTGCAGCCCTGAGCTTGTGACTCTTCTCTGTAGGGGGTCAAATACTGCTGAGTTTCTCTGATGTTGGCCACAATGCTAAAACCAGAGCTGGTGACTGTCACTGCCAACATGGTGAGGAGATGTCCCTCTAGATTTACAGTGGTACCTCTCTGATCTAGTATCTGGAAAATAAGCCTGGGGATGCCAGAAGTGTTAGAGTTGTGAATGGTAAGGGCTGGAGTTTTCCTTGCTAGGTGTCGTGCTCCAAGCCAAGTAAGTGTATTCATTAACATGGTTCAGACTGAGTGTGGGAGAAAATATGTTGTTTTGCCTGTGTTAAATAACAGATTATTTTTTTGGAAGTGCCAGAAAGATTTCATAGCACAGCTAACCCTTCAAAACCGTGTAGTTTAACTTGTTCTTCTACTGAATAAAGTTCAGCCTCTCAAGGTGAATTCATTCTATGTGAACTTTGTATGACTACCTGGCATAAATTAGTCTCTCCACTACTATGCTTTGTACTTCAGAGCAGAAATGTTACTGTAGAACAATCCAGAGCACTATGAGAAAAAATCCCTTCCTTGCTTCTCTCCAGAATAAAACAATAACTGATTTGTCAACACTTTCTTTGGCTTGGAGTAAATGTCAATAGCTAAATGCTCTCGAGATGCATGTCTGCATCAGGGATGGGGATATCCAGCAGAGACACAGCTCCAGGGGGAGACCTTTGACTTAACTATTTTTTGATTGAATTGTCTTAACTGCTCTGTCACGCTGACACAGAAGTTGGGGACAATGAGGAAGAATTTCTGTCTGCTGCATGGGAAACACTTGCTGCACCCAAGTTGTGACATGGCATTAAGTCTGAATGAGGGGAGTAGCATATTCTCTGGAGTCATTCAGCAGCTCTGCAACTTTGTTTTTAGGTTTGAGAACCATCTCTGAACTCCACAGGGGCTTAAAAATCTCCATTTCCAACATAAAGCCTAAATCAATCAGCTACTCAACGAGTTTACCAAGCAAGCCAAATTTGGCCTGTTGGTCTTCTGTGTACACTACTCTGTACTGGGTGCAATACGTGACTGGTCTGGTGTGGCTGTATTATGCCTAATAGCGGACAGGTAAATGAAAGACTCCAGACTCACCTGTTTGGTGTTCCAGTCTGGGCACTGAGAAGTGATTAAATCCTTGACTGCTGAATACAGTCAGTTTTCCTGTGTTTTCTCTCAAACGCACAGCTGGTTTAACCCTTTCCCCCAAGTTGCACCAGTGCTAATGACCTCGTTAAGGACAAGGAAGAGACGAACCCCAGATTCACTGGAAATGCATCGTTCCACTGCAAAGAATGAAAATGGTTCCAGTAAAATATTTGAAAACAAGGGGTCCAAAGCAGAGAACATTTTTCTGTAATGTTCCTCCTGGGTGAGTCATGGACTCCTTGCAGCGGAGGAAGCTACCTCTCAGTTCCTTCGTGGAGCAAAATTTCTTCCTCTCTCACCCTGTCGCTTCCTATAAAATCTTTTTCAGCAGCTCAGGAATTCTGGACAGCCATCTCCAGCAGTTCATTTGTGATGCGTCCCTTCCCATCATTATAATATCTGACACGAAAAGGGCAGTAGTTTGTCATTGCAATTGCTGCTGCCTATGTCAAGACCCAGCTATGCTGGCTTACTGTTTTTCCCAGAGCATCTCCCGGTGTCGCTCAGCAGTTGTACTAACCTGCTGCGTGGCACAGCTCTCACTTGTGTAACTGCATACAGTGTGCATACATATTTGCTTGCTTGCTTCTTTTTTTTATTGAGAAACTTCAGCAAGTAAGTTTACAGTTTAGGAATCACATGCACCGTTCATAATATAAGGGACACAAAGATGGAATAATCCATCTTAAAAGCTACAGAGAATTTGTTGTTACAAAAGCTCCTCAAAGAAAGGGGAGAGAAAAGAGGAATAAATAAAGAAAACGTCTTTAAAATAATCAAGAAAGGATCTCAGTTAGACAGCATTCTCTGAACCTACAGTAACCATAGCAAACCAAACAAAAGACAGTAGTAATAAGTCTTATGTATCCTTGGTGATCTGCTTAAGCAACTTCTTGCTTTTACAGTAAGCCAGAAAAAGGGAGAACAGATGGGTTCAAAGTCTGCTGCAGGATCTACTGAATGACAAGAAGCCTCCTCTAATGCAAGAAAACAGACTGGAGTGTTAATGCAAAGCAGGACCAGGGATGGCCTTTGGGATTTTCAGGAAAGGGCGGTGGGCATGGAAGGCTTTACTGCAGGAAAGACAACTGAAGGGACTTGAGTTTGCGTCAGCCTGAGGAGACTATTGAGGTGTTTTGAAGTGGGTGTATTTCAGGAGACGGCAACTTGGCAGGCAAGATCTTGTTCTCTCCTTCTGAAAGAACCTGAAAGAATTGGCTAGATACGCTTGTGGAAAACAGAAGAAGGAAAGAGGTGTGGGGGAGATGCTGAAATCACAGAAGTTTGATAGGATTTCACAGGAAGTAGGAACCATCTTGTAGGTGGTTGGTGGAACATGCTCTGGAAGGGGACACTTTCCTGTTGCGTGGTTCTAATTGACACGGACTCTCCCCAGGGTCAGGGCCTGTGAGCTAGGGCCTCACAGAGACAGCCCCTGGAATGAGAACCAAATTTTGGAGTTTTGGATCATCGCCACCCACAGAGAGCTCACACATTAAATAGACAGGACAGACAAAGGTAGTAACGATTGTGTCCATTTTACAAGTGGGAAACTGAGGCATGGAAACCAAGAGTCTTTGTGCTATTGACGAATGTTTTGCTGTACAGAGACTCCTGCTCATTTCAAGGAGAGGGGTTCTTTTTTCCCCACGTGGCAGTGCCTGGGCAGCTGGCTCTACTCACAGCACCTGCGGTAAGACTGGTCATTGAATCCAGCCCCCTAAGGTTTAGCCCAGCACATGAAGTTCAAAACCAGCCTGCTTTGTAGGTATTCCTCCACCCTGTGCTTGTCAGAGTCACCTCTCACAACTCGACTTGGCAGAGTGGTTGGCTCAATCCAGCCAAAAGGAAAAAAACTTCAGTCCCTGGCCGGCTCCTGCTGGCTCCTCCTGCTTCTGATGGATGAGCGACAATCCTACACCCAGAAGGTTTGCTGGCTGCGTATCACCTTGTTTTTCTCAGGTTAAATAAACTATAAGAGGTCTTACTGGCTATTGATTGACCTCCTACGCTAGGTTCCGTAGCTCACAGTGATTACATTTTTGGCACAAGTGACTGTTGAGGGGGATTTTGACAATGCTGTGGCTGCTTGAACTACTCCAACACAACTTGCATACTTAAAACAACAGACTGTATTGCTGGCTCTGCCCTTGCTGACTGACAGCACTTAGAACCACTTGAGATTTAGGGAACAGTTGAAGACTTACTTACCTTCTCATTTACTCTCACTTGGGACCTGGTCCACAGGGTGAGACAGGTTGTTCAGAGAAGGTAACCAAATGCGGAAGTGGGCTGCCTGTGTATTATCTGTCTGCTGTGGCGTGCGTAGCTTTGCAAACATCTTCCACCCTTAACTGTTCAGTGCATCACAGACCCAGCAGAGTCCCATCCTTGACTTTGTTCAGCCTTGTCCAGTGAAGCAGGTGTTCATTTAAAAAGGTTACATGTATGCTGAGGTTTGTTTGCTTTGTTGATAATTGTTACACTGGGTAGAGATAGAGCTTTGTGTTTATAGTGCAGCTTGTTTTGTTTGAATCATTCAGTCCTTTCCTTGAAATATCACCACTCCTTAAACACAAATATTTTCAGAGGCATTCAGAGAGAAGAAATGAGCATGGAGCATCTGAGCCTTGCTTTGGGAGACAGTGCCTTTTTTCCAGGCTTTTGGTGGAAACTTGGGAGTCTTTTTACCTCTTTTGACTCTCTGAGTGGTAGTGCCAGGTCACAGGCCTCTTGTGAATGTTTTCCCCCAGGAACTTTAAGGAATTTGCATCCAGGGAACCCCAGCTGAATAGATGACACAACTACACCTAAGCAATAGACAGATAAGAAGGCTAACAGATTATTAATAGATGAGATAACTATGTAAACAACAAGATCAATCCATATCTCCATTTATAGTCTCTCTAGTTATGTAAGTAATACGGTTTTGATGCTGCCATCAAAAGCTTCTAATCACAAAAAATGGGTCTTGTTTTAGGTCTTGCTTATGGATAGTTTAAGTATAGAGGAGCAAAGCAGATCATTTTCAGCCTCCGGAATTACCGGCAGATGACTCTGTACTTGTACTAGCAAACTTTCCTTAAAGGCATTCTTTACTGTGGTACTGTGGCTGGCTACATGGCCTTGCAAGCTGCAGTTTAAGAGCCCTTGGCATAGGCATAAGCTGGAACGCATCAGGATTTGAAGAGACATTTCTTTCAGAGCTGTTCATAATGTTAGCAACCTTATCAGAAGTATTGCGGGGTTTAGTCTTTCCTTGAAGTCTTTGATTTCACATTATTTATAAAGTTGATTATGGAAGAATCCAAATTTCCATTTTCACTAAAAAAGAGGAGAAAAAGAAATGTCTAGCCCATGTGGTTGCAAAGAGAACCTTAAAACAGTGGTTCTGTGGAGTGAAAAAAACATAGAATGTATAAATACAATTTGGGTTATTAGAGGATAAAGCACAGTTCACGATTTTGTTGATTTTTTAAGGTCAGGGTTCATCAAGGGAGAAGTTAATAGAAACGCTTCTGATGAGTATCTCAGCCTTTGAAGTCATCGGTATTTGTTACAGGAGATATTTTTCCAAGAATGCCTTTTCTCCATTATATGTGATCTAACATAACAAAACAAAAACAAACAAAAAAATCCCTTCTGTTGACTCTATCACGAGTTAATCTGACCCATAGTATCCCACTCTATTGTATTTCATTGAAATGATAGCCACCTGTTTTCCTTTACAGCAGCAACAAACTGGAGCAATACTGCATTTTTAGTTTGTTATTTATTTATGCTGGCAGCAAGGTCTAATGTTTCATCTCTCACCCTTCCTGGTAATTGTGATACAAGGCTCTTTATATGAAGGCTCATTCCTGTGGTTTTATCCATTCTTAAGAAGAAAAGAAAAAACTCATTCATCAGTGGAATGACTTCCTGGTAGGATGAATGACAATGATTTTTACCTACCTTTGTAGGGGGTTCGGAGAATTTATTAGCTAATGTTTATGGAAGTCAGATTTTAAGGTTTAGAAGGTACATGAGCTGGAATACTGTTGTCCAGAAGAACAGAGCGACTTCAGCTGTGAGAAATCACCATTCCACACTGAAACTAATGTTCTATTAAAAATCTGGGTAATACGTCTACATGTGCTGAGTTACATGTCTGGGTTATGGCTCAATTACACTTTGCCTGGCATGACTTGAAAGAAAAGTAACTTCCAGAAGTGTGCGTGCAATTTCACTGCTCAGAAAATGGTACCCCTGCAAACAGCAGCCCTTCCCCTGGCTGGATCAGAGACTTAACCCAATTCAGATACATCTCTTTGTCTCGATATGATGTCTGGGAAGGTGAAGGCCTGAAGGAAGAGATTATACTTCTAATGTGCCATCAGATGTTATACTTAAGTGTGGGTCACGTGAGAGTTGCTAACACAGGTCACAGCTGCCAGAACAGGGACTGCCAGGTAGTTTGAATATCAGATTTTGTGGTGGCAACTTTTGTAATAAAAGCTATATCAGTTGAACTCCGAACTGTTGGCACTCCTGAGTCTCCAGAAACTCGGGGTTTGCAGTGCATTGACCCATATATAGCCTTGCCCTCTGCTATGCTAGTATGCCTTTGCAGAGAGGTAGTGCATTAGTGCATAGGGCTGAGATTCAGAGATTCTGGGCCAAATTTTCTTGTCTTCTGCCTTGTCACTTACTTCTTTGCAGACTTGGTGTATTTCTGCTGGCACACTGATGGAGAATTAATGTGCATGAAGGACTACACAATGTACGTGATGGCCCATACGAAACAGAGGAAAGTGCCCTGGGATTCTCCTTCTAGCTTTGCCATACATAGCCTTGAGCAGGCTGCTTACCTTCTCATAAAATTAAGACAATTGTCTGCTTTATTTAAATCCCTAGCTGAAAAACCCTACAGAGGTGCTGCATGTCATTAACTATATACGCCTATGTGCACCTGCTTTGTTGCTGGCCAGTAAGCAAGAAGCTGTTGTTAATCAGCCAGCTAGATCACGAAGAGGAGCTTGAACCAAAAAATCACATCCAAGCTCTTCTAATCCCAGCTTTGCTCTTGGGTTTGTGCCTGGGTGCTCTTATCAGGAGGCATTCCGTGTTCGTTTTGCTGATGTTTACTGCTTCCAAATACCAAAGACTTCTCAGGCTTATTCAAAACAATGCTTCTTGGCAGAATTAGTTTGGTTGCCAATCCCCAGCTTCCATGTATATGAAATGTAGGGGAGGCAAGCACAGACCTTTGAGGAAGCTGGCTGGCAAAGGGAGACAACGTTTCTTAGTCAAAGAGTTGAGTTTGGGGCTGGCAGGCCTAATTCCTTCAACAGAAATGCACGCTCAGCTCTGCATGTGATAGCCAAACTGTGGCAGGCATGTCTCACCATTTCTCCTCTCTTTCCTGTGCAGATCGAAGAGGGAGGTAAAGCGGACTCCCTGCCTTCCAAGCTGCAGGCTGGTGATGAAGTGGTGATCATCAATGAGGTGGAACTGAGCAGCTCCAGGAGAGAGGCCATCTCCCTGGTTAAAGGGTCCTACAAGAAACTGAAGCTAGTTGTCCGCAGGTAGGCAAGATCCAACACTCTTTCCCTCCCTCTCTCCTGCTCTGCAGGGTGCCACAGCCATTCCCCTCACATCTCCAGCTGAAAGCCTGTGACTTGGCCTGATCTTGGCAAAAGCCTTGTTTTAAGCACACAGGCATGAGCCCAAGGGCAAATGTTTGTTCTTTTCAGCCAACATTTCTATGACTCCTTTGTCACTCATACGTTCAAGCATGTGAAAAACTTGTCCAAATCTCGTCCACTGCTCCCCTGCCACATGACAATCCAGGATTCCTGTTCAGTGATTTACAAGCAGTCCCGTCTTCCTTCAAAGTGCTTGGGGCTCCCTGTGAAAGGGCGGCAGTTCTGTACATAGCTCTTGCCTCATTTGCTGCATGTTATCACTGTTGCTGTGACAGCACAAATATTTCCACTGGCCTCAGCAAGTTCTGGAGCAGTTTCATGTTCTGCAGGTGAGTGATAGAGTGGCTGTGCTAATCGAGAGCAGTCTGACCCATATTGTACTCAGGATGTGATCTAGGGGGAAGAGCAGCCGCTTCACCTGCATCTTTTGAGCAACAGCCTCTGTGCTATCACTGAATGAGTGATCTCTCACATGTTCTATGTCACCATTTCCCTGGCTGTCAAAGGCCTTGTAAATGGTAATGAGTAGTGATGCCAGTGTGCTGGCTTTGATGGTGTGCTGAACGTAATTTGGCTAAGCAAATTGTGCTGATCCTCTTTGGTGATATGAATAATAAATATGTTTGTCTTAGGGTCAGGACACAGAACTTGAATCTTGATGTGCATTTTGGATCAGAGATGTTTGGGTCTGGAATTTGGGGCGTTTTTTAAGACCTTAGTAGAGATGCTTCCTGTATGTTTTTTACTGTGGGCATGTCCAAACAGTTTTTTCTGTGCCAGTTAGGTGATAGCTGGTATCACTTTATGGAGTGCTCTGTCCTGAATTTCCACACTTAGCCCAAAAGGAATCTGGGTCAAGATCAGCATAGCTGAGGACCTGTCACTAGCCAAACAAAAGGCGTCAGCTTGGGTCGCTAAGTTGGAACAACTGACTAACATCTGAGCTGTGATGTCCAAGTAGGGCAGGCATGAAGAGCTTAGACATGCTCCTGCTCTCTGGAGTATGCTCCGTGCTTTTGCTGGCTATATTCTGCTTTTTACCTAAAGCACCTTTAGGTACTGACAATGACCTTATGACAAATTCTGGGTATTCATATACAGAATTGTTAGATGGTTTGTGTAGCCATTGGGAGGATATTTGCAAAAGTAGTTCATTGCAATTTGAGTGTTTTGCAAAAATAAATGGCTTTTATTTAAGGCCCATGTAGATTGTAGTCCAACTGTATTGACTGAACAAAATGTTTAATTCAAGCTAACTTAGCAAAATTGTGAAAATAGAACCCCTTTGTCACATTTTAATTTCATTTTGCCAAGATGAACTAGTAAAATAACTGGTTCTGTTTGGTGTAAATTGAGAATTGTTTCTGGCATTTGATCTGTCCACCTAAGAGGTAAAAAGAAAAGGAAAGAGAAAAGGATAGACAAGCAAAGCCTGGAGCCCCGTTGCAGTTTTTTCATCCCAGACTCCTTCCTCTCCACTTTACTTAGACATTTTCATTAGCAGCATTTCTCTGGTGGGGACTAAAACCTGCCCATGTTGTGAAAAGCTCTTTTGCATCCTACAAACTGGAAGAAGTACATTGGGAAGATCGGTTCCTGTGTGTCTCAAACTGGACACCAGGAGTGGGTAAGCACTCTCTCTCTCTGCCTGGATATGTATGCACACACACATATGCATACATGCACACATGCACATGTATGTGTGTATATATGCATATATGTGTTTATAGACAGAGGAGTGATGTCCTCAAGATCAGCAGTGTCATAGCCAGGCCAAAATTCAGCAGTTCCTAATATTTCCTTGGGAGATGCCTGAATCATGGGACCACATCTCTTAGAAAGCTTTGAGGCCTCTTCCTTGAAGCTAAAAGAGAAAATGAGCAACTTCTTAATTTCCTTGACTAGTTTTTCACATGCAGTAGGAACCATGAGAGGGAGAGCAATCCCAATGGGCATCAGTCACATGGTTCTCATTACAGTTGATGAGTTATTGAAAGAGGAGGTGATCCATCTCTGAAAAAACCGGCAATCAGCCAGCAGTGTTTTATATTCGAAAATTACACTTCACAGTGTAACGTAATAGTTTCTCTCTCCATTATTTTTACGTTCCCAAGACCTTTTCACCTTTTCTTCTCCTTTTTAATGAGTATGCAAGGGTATTTGATGTTTTTCTGGTTTGGAATACTATAGTGAACTTGAAGAAAATTTGGTTCGGAGCCTTTCATGGTTTCATTTCATCACCACTAGAAAGATCAAGCACATTAACTTTAAGAGGTATTACATTCACATACTATTCCCTTCCCAAGGTACTTGAAGCCCTTCGTGTACATTTAAAGCTCAGTGACAATCCATAAACTTAGAACTGAAAAATTGCAATTAAGAGCTAAGAGCCTAGCCTTCAGTTCAGGTAATTTGACACAGTCCCAGCTGACCCTGCAGTGCTGGCATGAAAGCAGCAAAAGAACAAAAATGTGAGGTCCTGACTGCTTTGTGGGCAGTGGGTCACAAGTTCTTCTGAATTGTCTCCATCACCAAAGATGGCAAGACTCAGCACTCTGGCCAGCTGGTGGCAAGGTAGAAGACGACGATTTTCCTCCAGTGCTAGAGGGAGAGTGGACAAAAAGGGGTAAAAGAAGGATCCCAGAGCAGAATGTGAGAAAGAGGAAAGCAGCAAGGGGAAAGTGAGTTTCTGCATTAAATAAAAGCTTCCAATAATATGAAATGAAATGAGGCAAGATGCAAAAGAAACAAATTAAGGAAAGCAGCTCAGTACAGAACCTGAGCCACGTGGAGCCTTCATCTCAGTTAGGGGGATGCTGCTGGGCAGGCAGCATATCTGTGTGGTGAAATGTGAACAAATAAAGGTTTGCAAGGCAGACTTCAGGTAAAGCTACAGCACCAAGGGTGTGCAGATTATCTTTACACCAGACATAATGAGTTTCGCCATTAAGACTGGTAAAGGAAGCCCTAGTGTGCTTCCCACCTGGGACTGTTTTTTGTTGCATGGACAAGAAGATGATGTTTTGCAGCACTACATCATCTGAAAATAAATTATTTTTGGAGTGCTTGAGATGCTGATTTTTGTAAATTGGCCATGATGATTTAATTGAAATGGATTAGGGTTTCTTCCTGCAAATACCAGCAGTCTGAAAACTCACTGACCAGTCATTTGTGACCTGAATTTTTAGTCTGTGATTTCAGTATTCCTGAGGGCTCTTGCTTAGGAGTGACACAAACTCACACTGACATGGACTTTACCCCTTAAAAGTCATATGCAAACAATAGCAAAGTCTGCTTGGTGTATGGTTTTGGTTCTTTCCAAAGCATATTCAAGGTCAGCATGTTTTTGAAGGTTTGATTGTTTGGTGTTTTTAATTAAAAACTCAGGAGCTCTCTATAGCAGGGTGATGGTGACACCAGACATCACAATGGACAGAAAGCGCAGATTTTTTAATTCACATATATTGTAGTGAGACCATCAAACAGAGGACAAACAGAATAAATTTGACCCACTCCATACACTTGTGTAGCCCACGTAGCATACTCAGATTGCCGTTTAATATTGTTTTTTTATTTTAGGACAAAGGCAAGCTTTTAGTACCAGTGGCAGCAGGCTGAGCCTCTACTTGTATTACTAAGCAAAAATTGACGTTACAACACCTTGCTAGGTCTGTAGACAGGCTGATGCAATGATGTGTTATTTCCTTTGGAATGCCGTCTGCAAAGCTCAGTACTGATGCATCATTATCAGTCTTCATCAGTCTGTTATTGGCCAGTTTAATGGAGGAAAAGAGTGGGAATAGTTTCA
This sequence comes from Fregata magnificens, assembly GCA_013389945.1. Lineage (NCBI taxonomy): Eukaryota > Metazoa > Chordata > Aves > Suliformes > Fregatidae > Fregata > Fregata magnificens. The sequence continues at coordinate 356,483 of WAAD01040223.1, read as the reverse complement.
ATGAAGGGAATGTGGAGGGAAAATCAGAGAAAATTCAGTATGACAGGAAAGACTAAAATGAATAGAGGTGAGAAAAATTACCTATCTATCTCACAAGGATACTTAATATTAATAAATATGAATGGTTATAAATAAATAACGAGGACCAGAGTAGTTAGTACATGAGGACCATAATCTGCCTTTCACTCCTGTGCAAATGTCCTGCTGACATCAGGGAGGAACTTGCAGTAGGAGAGACATGTAACATTGTGAATTTATACTCTTTCTGCTTCCTTGCTCATGGACTTACAGTAGGGCAGCGGCAGAGAATGACCAAATGAGCCCCAGTGTTAAGTAAATACTGTGCCCATTCCCTAAGTCAATCCTTATTTGGGAGATAAGTGTTAAATGATTTTTCACGGATGCTCTCTACCTGCATTTTGTTTGTCTCATCCTCAGCTCAGGAGCTCTCAATGGCAGTTTTCAAACGTTCAGCTTTCTCTGCTTCTTTAACAGGGCTGCTCATATCTAACTTGTTTAAAAGGCTGTTCCTAAAGCCAGTTCCTTTCTTTCTGCCCATTCCTTGCTACCTTCCTGTACTTGTTTTGCCCATTCATTTCCAGGACAATAGACTCAGATATGTATGTATTTGTTCATTCCTCAGGACCTCAGGTCTGCAACTGGCGTGCTATGAGGAAGCTTGCTGATACTTCACACTTCATTGTGCTGAAGCCAGAATAAGCCAGAGTAAGAGTTACTCTGCGTCTCAGGGAATGACAAAGCCTTATTGAGCGTACCTTAGGTGCACTTTCCAGTCCCTGCTAAGCTGAGTTACGATTTCCTGCTTCACATACCCTGCTGCTAGTATCTTTTGCGTGCTTGCTGCTGGCAAGGTGGATTTAGCTTGGTGGTCCGTTCTAGTCCTTTTTCTGCCATCTGATTCTTAAGACGTTTAGAATTGCACAACAAAATTACCTGTTTTCTCCGTCCTTGCTTTTTAATTTGCAGGGCCTTTCAGGACACTTTCCTCTGCTGAGCCAGAAGGAAGCACATTCGTTTCATTCTGATATATTTCATACCTGAGCAATCAGGCGAAAAGCATACTGCTGCTTGAGTGTTCAGTCCTGCTAGCCAGATCAAATTGCCCCAGGTAAACAGAGTGAGTGAGGGGAACAGCCTTTAAAATGACCACTGGGCAAAGAGACAAGGTAGCATTGCGCTACAGGGAAGAACAAGCAAGTATCGCTCCACTGGTGACAGACTATGGGAGTGAGCCGAGAAGCTAGGTCCTCAGAAGAGAGGTCTCCACAAGTATTTCCTGTGATAGTCTTCAGTATGTCCATATCACTGCTGGTGCCAAATGTCTCTCACTGTGGGTATGAGCAGAACCAGTTCCATCAAGCCTGAGGAATCCACAGGTTGATGCTGGGGAGATCTTTTTGCTCATGGGTTCCCAATTTGGGAACAGTTGGTTGGAATCACTGTGAGAAACTGGAGAGACCAATTTGTTTAATTTTGTAGCGGGATGCTTGCCCGCTCTCCTCAGCAAACTGCCTTAGATAGTTTTTGATAGTCAGTTGATCTTTAACCAGCTGGAGGAGACTGAGTGTTTGAAAGCTAAAGCTACAAGCCACAGAAATAAGGTTTAGTTGTTTAATTGTGAAAGATGGGTTATTTTTTCCAACTTGCTTTTTTTTGTCACATCCTCTCCAACTTCAGTATCTAAGCAGAGTTGGGTGCAATTAAAAAAAAACCCAGGCCTTTTCAGTGGTATCAGTTCTATCTAATAATTGTGTTGTGCGTGTTTGTATCGGCTGTAGATAAAGCTCAAAATGTGGGCATGGCCTTGTCTGCTTTACAGCGACCACAGTGGCCTACAGCAGTTGCCAAAAATAGACTTTTCCACAGGTCAGTAAGCAAGAATGGCTGTCAGAGCGTCACACTGTTTACATAGTTTTATATTCAACATGTTCGTAACAGCAGCAATTAGATCACTGAGGCATGATGGCAAATGTAGCTGTTCTGCAAATATCATGCTGAAGGGAACCACAGTCCCAGGGACAGCAACTCTCAGACACCCTCTCTAACACAAACACTGTTTGAACTAAGACCTCCTACAAGCCATTCCTTAGAGTGGCTGTGGCATTCACTGTTGCCTGGTGCAGGGAGGGCAGAGGTGAAAACATGAAGTCATTCTTGTTGAGACGACAGTATGTTGTGAAGTGAGCTTGCCGCGGGCAGTTTTGTCCATGTTCCTGGTGGGTATAAAGCAGCTCCGTTGACTTGAATGGAGTTCAGATGAGTTACCTCAGGTTAGAATTTGGTCCTTTGATTCTTTAAACTCTTGGATCCAGCATCACTCTTGGTTAATGAATGCAAAGCTCTATTAAAATTTGCTAGTGGAACAGCAAGTAAAAAATTTCTGCAGAGAATTACCAATGCTTTAGGCCTTTACTCTGTACACGCTGACATGCCAGAGTCCTGCAGAACTCTTCTGGGGTGTTGTTTTTAGCATTCAGGCCAGCACATAGGTTCTGACTTGGGATGTGAGGGGCTCTGGTGGTGACACTTGCATTTGCAGAGCCAGTGAGACTACATGAAGTATGAATCTCAAAAGAGCTGTGGTTTACAGCAAAACTGCATACCTCCAAGACATGCAACATGGGTGGTGTTAGCCTCATACCAATCATACAGATACGAGCGACTATAGGAAGCCCGTTCAAGTATTATTTATGTGGTATATACAATATTATGTCAAAGATGAAGTACATTCAGTTCCTATAGCATATAGTTGCCCTAACATCTTTTTGCGCTCTTGAGGCTCAAGGCACACAGGCTTAGTGCTTCTGAGACCACCGCAGTAAAAACTACCCCTCAGCCTTGTTCTTCTCCAAAGCCACCCATGAGCGAATCCTCTGCTCATACAAATCAGCAGTGGGGGATCTGATGTTTTGGGCTTGGTGCTAACCATCACGGTTGAGATAGATACTGCAATTAAAGTACATGGCTGCTGCTGCTTCTGATACCTACTAAGAGCTTTACCTGTCCCGAGGGTGTGCATTTGCCCAGTTCTCATAGTATGTTTTATGTAGACATTTGACTGTATCATCTCTTACTTTCTGGGGCAGCTCTGTACTGAGGTGTAAGTGAACAAAGAGGTACAAACATAGCAAAGATCAGTATTCCAGGCAGTTGATTTTCTGTTTTCAGTGTTAGTGGTTGGTGGTTTGTGTCTGCCTCAAGCTTAGCAGTGCCTGCAATTCTTTTCCATCTCAAAGAGCCTTAGGCTAAAAATACGAGTCAAATAAAGGAGGAATGGGGATAGAAAACATTATCCTCATTCTCCTGTTGTGCTAAAAACTGTACAAAAAGAAAGGATTACGCTTATCCTTGGCTATAACCATAATCTGTGTGTTCGTTTTCATGCTTCCCTACAGATTCCCTGCGTCACTTGGGTTATTCGGCTTATTCTCTTGGCACATCCCTGTCCCTGGGCCCCCTTGTCTGAACCATGAGGCCTGGGGGAGATACTGGGAGGAGAAGTATGCTACAGTCCTGAGACCGGGAGTGTCAGAGGGAAGCTGGCTAATTCAGGTGCGGAGCGGACTAAGAATTCACCCAGGGATACACCCCCTGGAAACACCAGTCCTGTGGCAGATGAAAACCTGCTGCTAAGTGCCAGGCGCCATCTCACGCTTACGCAGTCACTGCACAGCAGACTGCTGGGGCTGGGAGGATGTTGGACGTGCAGGTATATTAGTTCTGCTCTTATCCTTTTCTTGACGTGTCTGCTTTCAGGTGCTGTCAGGAAGAAGATTCTGGGCTGCATGGGCCTCTGCTCTGCCACAGCATGTCCAGTGTTATGTTTTCAGACAAATCTGGTTCTAATCAACTCATTTAAAGACCTCTGTGGCAAGATCAGGAATTAAACCCAGACATCCTGAATACTTACACCTATGCCGTAGCTACAAAGTTGTTCTTCTTCTGGCAGCAAATTGCTATAACAACTAAGCCTTTAAAAAAAAAAAGGAAAAAAAGTCTTCCACTCTACCTGATAAATGACCCTATCAAAGTGTCGAAGTGTGGGAGGAAGATGTCAGTACTGACTGACATCTGAGGCTCAGAGATGATTCGAGCCCATGGAAATTGGTGGAAAGATTCCCACAGACTCAAAAAGGCTTTGGCTCAGACCCTCACTGGGCAGTGATTTCCCCTAGAGAGAGGGGAAGCAGCTGGCATTTTTACAAAAAGCCAAGTGCCAACACAATTCTTCAAAGAACTCTGCGGACTAATCCTTTCCTCTTATGACACTAATGTAATTTTGTGTCGTATTTGACAGCGTGCCAAAGAATTGCATCGAATAAATCCAAGTTTTGTGAATGAAATTAATTAGAATAGGCACTGGCTCACACCCCACTCTGTAGCAATGCAGGAGCGTTTTTCCAAAGAGCTGCTATGCACTGCAGTTATTTTTTGTTCAGTGATGATGACTGGGTGAACGGGAGAAAGGAAGGTTTCGTGCACATGGAAGTTTTAAGACTGACAGCTTGAGAGGTCAAATCTGGCTGGCATTAACACTGGTAGGTGGCTGGCAGGGTGGTCTTGTGACTAGCACTGTTGTACGCTCAGTTGTGAACTCCTCCACAGCTTTCCAGTGTGCCCTTGGTCATGTCTCCTTGTTTCTCAGCTCCCCATCTGTTATGTGTCACTGATGCTCTGTTGCGTGAGATCTTGGGACAGGGAGGGGGTCTTTTAAAGTGCACCTTTCTAACACTATAAAAAAATGAGCCTTCAGTTGGAGTCTTACATGAAGAGACAGCTCCTCAGCTGATGCAAATGGGTGCGACCAGCCAAAGCCCATCAGGGCCCTGACCTATTGCTTATACAGTATTTCAGAGGTCTGTACAGCCTGTTCTCAGGTAAGCAAAGGCTTGAAAATTTGCTTGTGTGTTGGATCAAAGTGGCAAGTCTTTAACTATCTCAAACATCAGTATTTTCATTAGAGGAGTTTTCTGTGCATTCATCAAAATATTTGCAGTTCCTATCTCATTAAGAAGGGTCAATGTGAAACACGGGGCAGACAGCTAAGAGGTGAACAGAATTTAATTTTGAAATCACTGGCAACAGGCTTACTGTCTAGGATTTAATTAGCTACAGCTTAGGACTGCCAGGCTTTTAGGAAATTTCCCACAGTGAGTAGTAAATGTGAAGAAGATCTAGATATGATTTTTGAAAAAAAGATTTAGGCCACTGCTGGGGACAGTGGGAAAATGCTGTGGAAAAAAAAAATGCCAGCCACCATAATGTGTTATCCTATATGGGAGATTAAAGACTGACCTCTCACCTGAAACTGCATTAGAAACACAGCGATTTCTAGCCACTGCCACTCTGCATTAGCTGCTTCTTTCACCGAGTGCATTTGGATTAGTTTGCCTTCTTCAGGCAATAATCAAACTGAGGTTTGATTTGTCAGAAGGTGACACTGGAAAAGCTGGGAAATCTCTGCCAGCGCCATACAAAGTGCTTTTTAGGGTGTGAATCTCCTTCTTTTGGAATTTCCTGAGGATTAAGCTGGAGCTGGATCAGATCACGATAGTATGAAAACTCGAACAAACAAGCATGTGTTCTCCAACTGATCTGTGCCTCGCTCCTCTAGCTGTGATTGTGTCTAGGCTGACCTTTAGTCGATAGGGCAAATACGCGGACTCGCGCGAGGTTCTGGTTACCTGTACAGGTGCAAAGGACTGCAGGATGACAGCTTTGCAAGGCAGCTGCAGGGGGAGAACTGAGAATAACTGAATTTCATCATCTTTATTGTAAGGAGCTCCAGTTGCATGGCTTTAATTTCAAGAGCTGACTATAAGTCTTGATTTATAAGGAGTTTGTTAGTTGCGTGGCATTGATATGTGCTGATGTATACATATCCCTGGCCGGGTTAAATATTTATTTTGCTCAGCTACACTAGTTAGCCAGGAATATAAAACAATTTCTCAAGAACTTTTCCATGCTTTTGCTGCTTGATCCAAGGTTTCCTCTGAAAGGGAGGTGGGGTCGGGGAAGGCTAATGAACATTAACGTGATCCTACTGATATAAATTGAGTTTGCCTGGATTTGCTACAGTCAAACAGATGTTAGAGTGTAGTGGTCACTGTAACTACTTTACATTTCTTCATGAATGGGCTTGTATGGGTCATCCAAATCCCTCGGTATTGTTTCTCCCTTGTGGCTGGATAAATGGAATATCTCAGAATAACGAAGAGAGAAACTGCACAGACAGTATCAAATGGTCTTTTATATGCGCGAATCTTCCCATTTGTAGCAAAAGGCAGCCTAACTCACTCGCACAAATGCAGGCGGACAAAGAGTATTCATGTATATGCACCTGGCCAAAACACTGGCTACGCCAATAGCTCTAGAATGTAGAACTTTGGTTTTTTCCAGTACCCCTTTCTTCAGCTTTCTGCCTGCTTTGGCTTTGGCATTAGAAGGGAGACAGGGCTGGTCTTCAGTACATGTACGTAAAGCATTTTCATGGAGGTTATACCTGTATAAGTGCATCATAACTTTTTTTTTCTATTAAAGAATGCCTAAGCTAGTTGAAATCAGAAATATTGGTTAAAGAATACATCTTTCAGACACTGAAAAGAGCCAGTTAACTCAGCTCAGGGTTACCTCTTAGTCTTCTGTATTTACCAGGCTTTTAAAAATTATTGCTATCGTGAGGTGAAGTTACAAGAGGAGAATGGAGGCAGTAGGTGCCATCCTCTGGCTTGGGGAGATGGGAAACTCCTCCAGTATGCTGGTGTTGGGCCTGGGGCACTGGGTTTGGTTCCTTCCGCTGATAGATATTGTTATGTGGCATTACTCCTTATACTTGCCTCCCTCATAAAAGGGAGATAGAGCTCTCCTGCCTGTAGGGTGTCAGGAAGTTAACCGCATTGAAGAGGATGATGTATTCAGACTCTTGAAGTAAAGGGGACATTGAAGTTAGAGAAAGTATGGTAAAAAGTATGGGTGAGATTGTGAATAACGTACGTTTTGATCTAACAGCCTGACTGGGAAAAAAAATATTTAGGGTGAAATGGAAGTGAAATTGTGTGCTCTGTTTGGCCTGAAATGAAATGTTTTGCTCCCCGTAGGAAAAAACATGGTAATTTAATATATGTAACATATATTTAATGTATGTTTTCAGCATTCTCTTGGATGCTAAGGCAGCCTGGCTGGGTAGAGGATAACTGAACCTCCCTGGTTGCATCAGGCTGACATCCTCTGTATCAGGATGGGTCCAGTGTGTTGAGGGCCATGTACTTTTCTGTGATATTCCCATGGACTTCGTACAGAGCGATGTGCCCACAGCCTTCTCTTCTGCCAGGGCTCAGGCCTGGTGCTTTGGCGCAGGAGAAGAGGCAGTGGGACCCACAGAGCTGACGGTTGGCAGAAGGGAACCATTGTGGGCATCTTTTTCAACCTTGAATCTGCAGTCGAATTACTGTGCCCTAACTTGTGGGCTAGTAAGTGACAGAGACTGATGTCCCTGCTACACCTCTCCTCCACCGTGGGCTTTTATCCCCCCACTTTCACTTCCGATTACTTTTTTCAAATGAACTTTGAATGGTGAACTTCAAGACAAACAAGAAATGATTCCTGGCTGGCTGAAAACACTTCTTTACTGAATTTAGTTTCTTTTGTCCTCTCTCCCCCAAAATCCCAGTGTTAATTATGAGAGGGGGCCAACCACCAATTTGCTGAGAGTCAGAACAGAGCTGACTGGCACTTTCACTCAGAAAATTTCCCCTTTCCTCACGGTCTCTGCTCCTGTCTGTCAGGCCTGCTGACGACTGCTTGGTAGGAGGGCAGTAATCTGAGCTGCCTCTGCTGAGCAAACCTCCTGCTTTTTACTGCGGGATTAGTCCTGAGGTGCCTCTGTGCACAGCACCTGTATCTGCAACTTGTTATCTTAATCGATATGCTCCTGTTTCTCCACTTTCTGAGGTGGTAGTGCCATTCCCTCCTCCAAGGACTGCGCTCGCCAAATGGCAGGCTGCCTCCACCACAAGGATGGGAATACCTGAGACTTGGTCTTGTGTCTCAAAAGGTAAGCAGCCTCTCAACAGCTACAGCAAAGCAATCCAGACACGGCTTTGTGCCTGCAGAGGCAGTCGTACCGCGCGGCAGGGCTTTGGGAGAGGGAGGACAGGAGTTTTAAGGACCCTGTTGGTCCTAAACATCATGAGCATCATAAACTTCAGAGCAAATGAGTGTCCAGGCAGTGCCATGGGGGATTTTTCAGCCGCTGTTGTAAGCGAGCTCGCAGCAAACAGGGAGCCAGTGCTGCGCTGCTGCTCAGGTTCTGTCACTGGTGAAGCTGTTGAGGGGTGTAAGCAAATCTATTAGGCTTTAGGCTAGAAAAGTGCCAGAAGCTCATAGGAGAGGGGAACTTCTGAGAGCCTCCAGAGTTGTACAGCATGTTTAAGGCCATTCCCTCCCTTGGTGTCAAAGGGTGCTAATAATAATGCCATGCACTTGGGATGCTGAGTCTCATGAGCGGAGGATCTGACTCACATACACACCATGATGTGTCGGGTGCATTTTACAGTTTTATAGTCTGGAAGAGTCTCTGCTCAAGTAAGTGGCACTCTTTTTGGCCTTCACCTTATATAAGTTGAGAGTTGTTTAAAGTGGGTGTCAAACGAGGCCAACACTTGGCGTCAATTTTTAATACAGGTGGGCTAGCTATACAGTCTGGGATATATTCTTGTTTGATTAAGACGGTAACATTGCAGAGAGCAGAAAGAGAATGTGAAAGAGACTGATTCTTAAGAGATGGCAATCAGTATAGCTCCAGTATGGGCCTGCACAAATTTACATTAATTGAAGACCTGTCTGTATATTATGCACACCTATACGCCCTTTTAGATTAGTTGTGAATCATAAAACTAAGTTCATTGAACTTTGATTTTGATTATTTCCTGAGACATTAACTCCTTTAGTAAACCCATTAACTAATCTTTAAACTCATTACCTGCTTCACTGCTATTAGGATATCTTTAACTTTAGGTTTGTTTGGGGTTTTTTTTGGTGAATATGGGCCAAACTTTAGCTGTGCGCTTCAGCTGAAATTGTTGTAACTGTGGTTTTTTTCTACAATGTGGTGATCCAATCTTTTTAGTGAAAGGTGGCAGTGCGGGTGAAAGCAAGTTGAAGTGGTGCTAACAGAATATTGGGGTCTGTGTCCCTGTCTATGTAAAATGGAGTATTTTTTGGCTGTAGATTATCTGCTTAAGAAAATCAACTTGAAACAGCCTGTTCTGAAGTACAGATGCAGCCACGACTTGTGAGTGCAGCACACTGCCTTGCCTAATATGCACTCATTATTCCAATATTTAAAGAGCAGGGAGATTCTGACAGTAAAACTAGAACTGGTTACGGTAGCAAATTCCCAGTCACTTTAGATTGCCCCAAATTTCCACCTTTTGCCTTGCCTGAGGCAGCTCTTTAAAACCAAATTCAAAGAAGCATCTGGCCAGGAAAAGACTGTTCGTGTGCTGTCAGCTTCAGTCCTTGGAGCACCCCACCGACTTCGCACAAGCCAGCTGTCCCATCTGAGGAAGACATGTGCATGGTGAGCGCGTGTATGTTCCTGCCTGCATATGTTTGCCTCCTCTCAGGAGCACACATTTGCTTAAGTACATGCCATCAAAGGCAAAACTAGTTGGCATGTGAGTAGCCCTAGAGATTCTTGAGGCAGTGGAGCTGACAGAGATCCACAGCATGTAGGAAGAGGCTGTTTTACAGCACAGATCCCATCACCCTGAAGCACGGCCTGGTGCCTGCATGGGTGGGCATGTTCCCAGGCTGCAGTGATGTGAGAAACCTCCTGTCCTTCGCTGGAGGACCCACGTACATACACCATGAGGCTGCAGGGAGCTCTGCAAAGGGCGGCATCAGCTCTTCCCCACTTGCATCTCTTGAGTGCTGTGACTCTCTCCTGAGGGGGACTGCAGGCAGGCAGAATTGCAAATGAAGCGTTCAGCTATAAATTAGTGTGGACAATCACGTACGGGCAAGGGATTAGCTTGGGTCCTAATCCGCTACCTGCTTGAGTGATTTGACATCTCCTGTGGTCTTCATATCAGGCTGTAGATGAGCCAGACATGTATTTCTTCTCTGTTCCTGGGAACAGTTTGAGCAGAGTGATTCAGTGCTCTGTAGTATATAATGTGAAGAAAGGTGATGTACGTAGTATCTGAAATTTGAAGAGATGCCTGAATTAAAGAGATTTGATGGTCGCCTCCTTCGAGTGAATTAAAAAAATAATCTAGGGGTTATGTTACTGTTTTCTCTGGTCTGTTTTAAAGTCTCTTAAAGATAACTCTTTCTGAAGCCTTCAAAGGGTTAAAGGCAATACCTCATAGAAACCCAAGTGGCTGAAGAAATACCAGATATTAACATTTACCTCAGTTGCCAAAGCCTGGACATTTCTTTCTGCTTTTTAGAAATTACAGCCTGCAGGGACCATTTAACAATAAATCGTAGCAACTTGGCTGTTATAGGGCAACCCATGTGCATAGGCACTTAAGGCCTCTGCCAGCATCTCCTTTGTTCAATAAAAGTAACAGCAGGAATTTGATTAAAGACTGATAGAAAAGAGAGGGAGAGAGAGGGAGAAACATAGGAAAGATTAAAGAAAGAAAGAGCCACCTGGAAACTTCATTCCTCCTTTATTTCTAACTTAAGCTCATAAATACCAAATCTAAACCATTGTATGTGTGAGAGGGAGGGAAAATTTCCTGCATGCTTGCACAGAAAAGACTGCACATGCAGTCGCACAAACTGACTTTTACCAAAAGTCATACTCTTTTCTCAAACTTAATGCTTGCTCCTTGTCTGCATCAGAAGAAAAACGAACCAGAAAATAACTTTATCCCCCAGTGCTTTGGAAGGACAACATTTAGGAGGGTCAGGCAAGTCACAGCCGTAAAGGAGAGTGGTGAAGGATTTTGGCTGAACCTGCCGATGAGCAGCGAGTGCATTTCCCAGGCTGCCTCAGAGCAGCCCTGCAGCTCAGCACAATGCAAATGGCCAGCTGCACACGTCCAGCACTGCTCTTCGTGGTTAGCCTACAGCATCTGCCGCTTTGTCTCCATCATTGTTGTAAACCCCCCCCCCCCCCCCCCAAAAAAAAAGAAGAAAAAACCAGTGACTCCAGCAGCCAAATGCAAATAAGCCCCAAAGACCCCACTTATGTGTGATCAGCAAGCGACGGGCAAATCACATTCAAATTCCTTAACTGCAGAGCCAACACATCTGTTGTTTGGGTTTAGGAGACCAGAACGGTACGATTAAGTGTCAAACGTGCATGCAGGAGTGATGGCGGATTGACTTTTCTTTAGCCTGGTTGTGCCCTGGGAGCTGGGAAGGCTTTGCTGTGCGGTCGGAGGCACGCTTTGATTCTCAGGCAGGACTTTGCAGGGCGCAGAGAGGAAGGCTGAAACCATGAAATCCCCAGCAGCGGGGACTTCTCAACAGGGTTTTGCATATTTTGGGGGCTCTTGCAGGTAATCTTGCCCTACACTCGACTAGATGGAGCAGCAAGGCAGAATGCTGTACCTGGAGTTCGTTGCTGCTGCTTCTCTCTTCTATACACCTGGACATGTCTGCTGCTTAAGTCATGCTTTTCCCCACCTGGTACTTCTCTTACTCCACCTTTACATTGTTTTCCCTCTGCACACTTTCTCTCACGCTTTTTAGCTGTTAATAACATCTGTTAGAGAGTGAATCCTTTCTGGCAGTGACCATGGCTCTGAACTGTGCTCCCCTAAAGTATTTTGGATGTGATGATGTCCTCTGCAGCAAAGAGGATGTCTCTGCCTCGGTCCAGCCTTCCTCATCTCAAGCCATTATCCTGAAGGCTGCTGCCTCTTCCGTCCAGGGAGCAGGAAGATGCACAGCCCTGGTCTGGATCAGGCCCTAAGGGGCTGTTTTCTCTCTCACTCGGATTCAGACCAGTGTGAGGCTGCAGAAATCAGCGGTGTCTGGGACTGAGCCTCCAGTTAACAAACTGCTTCCTCCCAGTGATTCAAACTCTCAGAAGATAAAGTATTGAAATTGTATATCATAACTCAGTTGTGGGAAAACGCAGGGATGGAAAGGGACGGCAAAAGGCAGAGGGGGTGGGAGGACTGGATGTTGGCCCACTGCTTGCATCCCGGCCCCGAGGCTTGGCACAGGCACCTCGAGGAGGGAGGTCGGCGGGGCGTCGAGGGGGACGGGCGGCCCTGCGCCGAAGCCGCGGGACCGGAGGTATGTGGGGAATGTGAATGGTATGCTTGAGTGGACAGCTTCAGAGCGAGGCGCGGGGATGGCTCTTGCTGCCATCTGTTGTGAACCCCGCAGGCCCATAGCAACAGCGTCTCAGGAATGGGGCTGCTTTTTTTTTTTTTTCATAAAGAAATTCTTCCTTGCCCTCTTCCCCGCTCCTGCATACGCATACTCATGAATAAGCAGGAAAGGGGCTGGGATTCCTGCTACAGAGTGATGCGTGCTAAAGGAGAAAAGGGTCTTTTAGAGCTCAGCTTGTATTTGGTTTGGGGAGGCATTTTCCTTTCTGAGCTGTGACATTCTAGGAACATGAGCCAATGTGTGTAATTTGTTGTTAATTGCCAAAATCTCATTCTATTCAAATCAATTAGTGGATCGGTGTTTGCCATGAGGTATATTCAGTAAAGTCTCCAGTGGATGTGTAGCCACCCGATTGTCCTCCTTGCTAAAACAGAGACCACTACTGCCTTATTATTACAGATGCCAAGGTTGTAACTGGTGTAAATAACACCAATGTATCAATTTGTTGTGCCTATCGTTTGCCTCAGGCCCCGGAGCGCTTCCGTTCTAGCTAAGGGGCTTTGCTGCATAGTGAAGTGGTGAGACCGGATTCTCAGAGGTTATAGGTAGCTCAGCATCACTGGTGCTACTGAGAGATGCAAACTTTTATGCCAGGGAAGATTTTGCCACATAAGAACTCTGTCTCCTAAAGACAACAGTGTTGAGACGGCATGCCGCTGGGAAGGGTTAATGCTGAAAGAGCCTTTATTCAGGCAGCAGGGGTAGGAACTGTCCCTCTGTCTGTCTGAGTGAATGGTTTTACTCCTTCCTTTCCCCTGGAAATTCAATTCTGAAATGCAGGCTTCTTTTCTCACCACACCTTAACTTTTTTTCCTGCTGTCAAGTAACTCTGACCTCATTCCTGCAAATCGCTCAACCTCTTGCTGTGACTCGGCAAAGCTGATGATTGTTTTTAAGCAAGTGTTTTTGTTCCTTTAAGACAAAAGATGACATGTTGTAATTTTACGTGAGAGTTTCAAGAGGTTTCAGGTGAGACATTCAGAAGTTAGGGCTATTTAACTTTTCCAAACAGTATATTGATTTCTTTAGTGTTTCTATGCCTAACGGCCTGCAATAAATGCAGAAATTTGCAGAGAAGCCCCCATAGACAAGAGGGAGTCAGGGAACTGGCAAACCGAAACAAATTTCTCAGATGTTTCATGCTGTTTGTGAAGAGATGTCATGCAAGAGGAGAGGGAAGGAAAAACAACAGACTCACACCCCGCCATGCTCAAGGCTGTGTTTGAAGCTGGGCACACAGCTATAGTGGCTTGGTCACAGGGAGGAGGGTATAATTTCAGTGAAAGCTGATAGGTACATGGGGGGATGAAACTCTCCCTATTACAAGTATTTATTATCACTTGACAGCTGTCAGTTTGCAGTAGGTGATTTGCCTTCCTGAAAGCTCTCTGAGAACTAGGTGTATTTGCCTAAGGTTGTAGAGAAGGGTAAAAATCCGGCTTTCAAGTGCAGGTATCATTTAACCATGATAAGAAGGCAGGTAAAGCATTTCTTCTGCAAGACGGCTGTGGAGAACAGGATAGTAAAGTCTTTCTGGTCCTACTGAGGTGGGAAAAAATAAGTCATTAAAATCTGATACCTACCTGCTTTTAATGAGAGAAACATTGTTCAAAGAAATAATCTCAGCCCTATCACCACCGAACTATTTTCAGGAGCCATTAGCCTTTCACCTCCTCATATATTTTTTCTTCTACTTTTGTTCCCATTCAGGGAAAATGGCATTGCTTCTGCAACAGGAGATTTGGGCTTTAATCAGGAGCTTACTCGGTCATAACCATGCTCTTGCAGCCTTTTCTTTTTGATAAATGACCTGCAGAAGAACTAGGGGAGTAAGGCATAGAAAACAATACTTGAAATCAAGCACTTGGTGTCTTTAGTCATGCTTATTTCTTCAGCAAGCCAGTATGGTATTTTTGTGGGTTCTGCAATGCTCCCTTCATCTTTAGTCTCTTCTTCCTCCCCAGAAACATTTTTTTCAGCAGTTGGGGACCATGGTCTGTTAGTTGCCAGCTTGAACTACAGGCATGAGGCTGTCAGTATTTCTGACCTAGCTGGAAAAAGCAAAGAACAAGAGCAAGCTGCGAATGGATATTATGAGCTGCACTGAGTAGACACAAAATCTGACTCAATTTAACTATACCTTAGCATCAAGTTATACCTTTCATTTCTTCGGATTGCTGTATTCTCTGCTTGAAAGCTGTTGTAATGTAGAATAAGATCCTTCATGCACGGACTCTCCCACAATCCCCCAGCTGTAAGGAAAAGAAGCGAAGTTGGGTTCAGTGGGATCAGTAAAGGAAGGTTGTAGGTGGCTGAGTGCTATTTAGGTTCAATCTCATTTTCTCTCTTCAGTGTTTATTACAGAGTTTTTTAATTTGCACCATTCTGAAGAACATTTTAAAATGAAACCAGAAATGCTGGCTTGATTCTTTACTGAGACAGAGTGCTATTGCCAGTTTATGTGACATACAATACTTGCTTTAAAGCTCCAGCTCCTCACCCAGGAGATTTGTGAAGCTATCTGCTTTTCAAGTTTCTAGCTCTCATGATTTAAAGCCTAGAAGGCAAGTCAAAATTCTGCATATATTAATTGTGACAAGTAGATGACAGCAGGTGCTTATGTGATTTTGGGGGCCTATTCATGCTTTTACACAGTTGGAGCATAATGCCTCAGCATAATGCAAGGGGCAGAGACTTTTTGTGATATTCAGGTTTCTCCCTCCTGTAAAGATCACTCGCTCCCATCACGGCTCCTGGCACAGTGTTACCCCTGAAAATCGAGCCCATGGCATAAAGAGAGCATCCATTCATCTCACTGTTTTGCGTGAGGCTGCTCCAGCAGAAATCTGTCTTTTTGTAATAGTACAGCAACATTTATCATTGCATTATAATAACTTCTTTGGGGATGGGGGAGGAAGGAAAATGAATCATTTCCTTTGGCATCATTTCATTACACTCTTCCACCCTGAAAAGCATCAAAGTTTCAAGAGTGGAGAGAAGAAATATCTGCAGAAGAATAACTGTCTAATGAAGCCCCCTGCTGAAGGGGGTGTTCTCCCTCATTGTCAGTCTGTCTTTCTTCACACCACAAGGAGCTGGCCACAGAAGTTGTTAAATCTCGAGGAAATTTAAAGCCTCCAATCTGCTCAATTCTAGGAAGAACTACTGATTGGTTCAAGGAAGAGGCTATGGAAGTTGTCTGTTCCTTGCATGTGACCTCCCCAGAAATAATTCCCAATTCCTAGCTTCATAAGGCGTCATGTAATACTGGACTATCCTACTGATTCAGCCAATGTGAGATCTTGCTTCAGCCAGTGGCCGGTAGAGGAGGTTCAGAAAACGGCCCCTTAACACACTTACTTGGACAAAACCCTTGTGACAAGAAGCGTCATAGTGATTCCACGTGGAGGCTGGCTCCAGGGTAGGGGAACTGCTGGTTCAGACTTCCAAGCCTTTCCTAGCTAATGCAGCTGGAGGTGCTGGGGACCATGACAATCACCAGGTCTGTGTTAGTCTTCCTCTAGCAGCCTGGTCCCACCCAAGAGTTTAGCCACCATCTGTATTTAAACACAGACACCATGCCTCTAGCTTGAGCTGAGAAGATGAGCTGTCTGTATCCTCTGTCTCATGTTCCCCAGGAGTCCATTTCTCTATATAAAATTTAGGTGCTGTTGTTGCTGTTCCTGCACTGCAGCAGGTCTCCAGAATCCCTAATGTTCTTGAATATTTTCCGCCTCAGCCCCAACATGTAGCATTAGATGGTCTTTGATGCTGATTTTT
Organism: Fregata magnificens; assembly: GCA_013389945.1. Classification (NCBI taxonomy): domain Eukaryota; kingdom Metazoa; phylum Chordata; class Aves; order Suliformes; family Fregatidae; genus Fregata; species Fregata magnificens. The sequence goes on along the minus strand of WAAD01040223.1, from coordinate 340,322 downwards.
TTTCCCCTGCATTTGTTTAATTCAGACTGGGATCTGTTTTAATTCCAACCCAGTTTTGTTTCAAAAGTTATCTATCATCAGTACATGAGGAAAGTTTCTTTGCTAAAGACAAACAACTGAAAAAGAATGTGAGTTACAAATGAGATAAAATATATACATGTTTATTTCAGTGCTGCTTGTCCATATTTATTTCTTTTTCTTCCTTTTTTCTATGGATATCAAAAAGCAAAATATGCCAAGAATGTCACATCCCACTGAAGTTATACTGACAGTATATTCAGAGCAAGCCACGGCAACAGCTGTATTGCCCATATATCTTCAAGCAGAAAATTGTACATCATCTTGGACAATGCCTCGTATTACAGACCTACACAAGGGCCACATTGCAGTCATGGTGGGAACCATCACTCGAGTCCCCTGGTTTGTCTGTGTGCACAAGAATCATGCTTATAATATTGCTGTAACATAGCACTTTGCATCTAATTTAAGCAATACTGGGGCTTTTGTTTGTCTTACAAGGTCTAACCTAAAGACAAAAGACGTAGTCCAGCCTGAAGTTTATGAGACATTACCAGACATTCATGTTCACACATACACGCTCCATCAGAGGAATTTATGGCCATTACGATGTTCTCTAATGGGTACAAAATGAGACCGTTACATATTCACTTAATTAGTTTGACAGATTTTCATTTAAATATAAAAAGACTTCTAGTCTTTAGAGAACAAAAGGAGGGCTTTGTTTCCAGTGCAGTTTTTGACTCTGCTTTGCTGGAACAGGAGGTTGGGGGTGACAACTGAAGGGAGACGATTTAGTGTGAATAATGCACATCTTATGATTTCATGTTGCCATTTCTTTGCTGCTTTTCCAGTTCCCCTGGAGCACCTTGAGGAGAGCTGTGTGATGTGGCCCTTTCAGTTGCAGCCAGGAAAGCCCAAGTGAGAACTTGGCTTTTCCAAAGCATGATGGATGCTTTGAGATTTGGGGGAGCGGGGGGAACTCTAAGAATATTAGAGACCTGCTGTGAGCCCCAAGTGAACTGTAGTCTCCAAACCTATTAGCTCACTCTGTCTCACTATTGGTCTAGATCTTTGGCCTAACTTACGTCCCATAGCATCAGCGTAGGCGACTTCTGCTTTAATAAAAGTTGGGAATGAGCATTATAAGCTTGCTTGCAGTTTTATTATGCCCTTTTAACAGCTTCATGCATTACAAAGAGTTCCCGAGTACAGCATGAGCCTTGACACACAGCCGACAAGCAGTGCTGGGACTTGGTCTTTGTGGGAGCCCATTCATTTGTGCTCTTTAATTGAAAATGTTTTCTCAAATGCCTACTTTTGAAGATGGATTGTGATTCTATGTCTCATAGGATGAAGTGGGAGAGAGCACCATACTCTGGTTTCTTTGTATTCTGGAGCGATCGGTGTATTGGTGTGGGCCCTGGAGCTCATAAGCTCTTTTCTCATCTTTATGGCTGTCCCTTGAGAGCATAAAAACCAGCAAGGGTTGCTGTGGGCTCACGGCCGTCACTGTAACATATGCTAGCCTGGACTCTTCTCAAGCCTTTCCAAAAAAACTAATGCTTACCTGCCGTAAGCTTAGTGGCATGGAATAGTCCCCCATGTCTCTATCCGTGCATCTAGGCATCTCCTAGACAGGATCAGACAGCGCATTGGTAAATAAATGCCATTGTCTGAAGGTGTGTTAGCGACACAAACTCTGTCACGCTCGAAGCTACCCACGTGCCATAGGAGCAGGAAACATTTGGAGAAAATATGCTGCAAAACCAGCTGCTATCCATGTGGAAAAATGTTGATGTTTCAGCAGAAATCTCATTTTTAACCTGTTTTGGAAAGAGAGGTGTATTTTGTTCATGATTATCACTGAGAAGGGGGAGAGCTTGTAGGCTAACAAGTGATATGTCTTCTTTCCCTCTCTGCCTGTCTTTTCTACCCACTGCTGCCATTTCACTCCACACGGATGGATCATGTGCAACCTGAGGCAGTACATTACTCTGAGCGCTCAGCAGCAGTGGGTCTCTCCACCCATTTTTTCTGCTCTGGACTTAGCAAAGTGTCTAATCTTTGCATTGCGGACTTGCAGATTTCCCCTTTGTCTCTCACTTACATGCAGCATGATAGCATGAAAAGAGGCAGATAGCTGCCCAGACACACCCAACTTTCTTCTTTTTATGGTATGTCCTTCATAGGACAGCTCTGGCAGTCCAAATTCTTCGGGGGGGGGGAAGGTCCTTTGATCATATGAGTCTGCAGATTTCTGTAGGCTGAGTGAGCAGTTCTGGCCGGCAAAACCTGCTCACAGAAATGTCCGTTCAAATTTCAGAGACAGAGGAGTTGCACAGTAGTGTCTTTAAGCCTCCTTCTTAGCGTGTTTGCACTCCGTATGATATTTTTCCCTGAGGGTCAGTAGGACCGTGTGGGGTAAGGAACACAGCAGGTTCTACCTTAGCAGTGTGTCTCCCGCAAAGGAGGCATATTTGGGCCAAAGAGAAAATAACATGGTGCATACGTGCAAACATGTGAGTGAGAGCAGCCTGAGAGAGAGAGCAAGCCACAAGTAGCTCACAAAAACTGCTGCTCTGGAAGCCTCGTCTTTCCAATATGCTGAGGAAGATATTAGCAAAGGAAGTTACTCTCACAATGCCAAGGAATCATTTGAGGTTGGTGTAGGCTAAGAGTAAATGGTCCCTTTTTATTGTGCCACATTTCTATGTGGGGACAAATTTGTTTGTGGAATTACTTCATTAAAGAGGTTAGCCTAGCCTCAGGAAATTACACAGTTCGTGGCATGTTATTTAGCAAAAATATAAAGAGTGATCCTAGGTACCATCTCTTCTTTGTCCGGAGGGGAGCTGAAGGAATGTGTCCTTGCTCCTCAAGCTGTCAGGCTATGTCAGATACTGCAGTGGCTGTTGATGGGAATACAACAACATTGATTAGAGATTTTTTCACCTTAATAACTTTAACCACCTGGAACAACATAAACTTTGCCACTGAAGCCATGCAGCGTATGACCCCAGCTCTCCAGAGCACAACCACACTAACGCTTGTCACAGGCATCCCCTCGATGTGCTCACCGCAGGTAGTGGCACCCTAAGGCATGTTCTCCATTTGCACCGAACTTCTCCTGTCTTCATAGGAGAGCCCAGGTGACAAATAGCAGCTTTTGTGATACCTTGGATGTTATCATGGGGCACCTTCAGATAACACTTAGTACCTCCTTTCCCAAGTTCCTTACTGGCTTCGTTTCTTCCTGACATAACAACTAGTTAATCTTAAACAACCTGGGGCTGGGCCTGGCCCTGAAAAATGTCTTCACTGAATTTGCATAACAGAGACCTAAAATACAAACGAATTTGAAGGTTAATAGTATTTTAGCAACATATGAATGACCCTTTCTAAGATCAGTGTTCCTTTTAACCTAGTGTTTTGTCTCTAGTGTCACTTAACAGAGGGAGCTCCAGAGTACATAGACTTGGCTCCTTTCAGTAGTGTACCTGGCAAACAGTACACCCTGGAGACTGATTCTTTGAGTCTTATTTCAGTCTTGCATTTTTTAGGATTTTTTCCTAATATCATCCTGCAGCAGGAAGTTCTGTTTCTCGAATACTTGGGGATCAGAGAAAAAGAGGTGGTTTGTTTTTTTTTTCATTTTAGTTATAGTGATTTCTCTTTGGAAAGGTTAGCAACAGCTATACCAGCTTGCTCTGTACCTTTTTCCACACCTTTTTCACATCTCTTCTACCTGCGGTCGTTTGTCCTTCAGTTTATTCATCTTTTTGTATTCCATATGCTCTATTGGCATCACTTCAGCTGTGATTTTTGTTCATAAGCAGCTTTTTCAGTAATTCATAAAGGAATACTTGCTTGATTTCGCTTCTATTTTTTTGGAGGCCTGGTCGTCTCTGCATGATGACCGCTAAACATAACAATTTCCAAGGACATTTCTGTACTGACTAGCAGGAATTCTTAAAAGTCAACAGCAGGTGTCCCCCAAAGAACCATGTGCGCATCCAGCATATCCAACCCAAAACTCCTTGGATTATGGTAGATTTGGATTGCTTTAGGCTTGGATTACCCACCTCAGATCTGCCATTTAGTACAACAAGTTAGTGCCCTTAAACCATTTAAAGCATTTCTTTGGTTCATGACATGCCATCTGTGGGGCCACTCACCTTTGTGTAACCAGCCTATACCCTTATCAGAGCTGACAAAGTTTGTTCCTGCACAGGGGTTACATGCTGGGAGCCAGGACTATGTGCACAGCTACTTTATTTACACGTCTAAGTGCCTCTTGGATGATGCTGGTAAATTCATGGATGCCTGAGGTTCCCTGTGACATTTTAAAGAACAGCTTTTGTGCTAGAAGACCATGAGCAGAATACGTACTGGCTCAGCCATCGTGACACGTCCCACACCTCCCTTTAACCATTTAGAGCTTGTGGCCCAGTTGTCCTTTGGTTTACTATGAATGTCGCATCCCAGGACATGCCTCCCATATATTCTGTCCAACTGAGAGTAGGAAAAATCTTATTCATGGGTCATGCGTGCCCACACTCTGGAAACAGAGCTGTGAAATTTATAGAGAGCACAAGGCATTTTGCTACTTTCACGTGCTAAAACCTCTGAAGTGCCTGATGTTTGTTCTCAGCTGCTAGCATACCTGAGAAGTCCCCCTGCCCCTGCCTTGTCCTTCCTGGAGATTGTCAGGTTGGCTGCTAATGTCAGGTAAGAACTGACCTTTTCCCCGACCAAATGCAAACACAGCACTTCTCATGTTTCATTCAGGATCCAGGTGCTTTTATTCCATGTTGTTTAGCTCTATGTCCCTTGCCTGGCATAGGCTTTTTAAAATGATCTAATGAAAAAGAGTTTGGGCCTAGTGATGAATTAGTGCTATAGGAATTTGAACAGCTCTTTTTTTTTCAAGTTATTCTTATCAGAGAGGCTGTGCTTCTGGAAGTGGAACAGAGGCTGTTCCTTTTAGTAAAGCTGACAAAGCAGGAAATGATCAGCCAGCCCTTCACAAAATCATAACTGAACATTTACTTTGAGCCACAGTGGGAGAGACCCAGACTCATAAATCAACCTATTAAGCCTTCATACATGAGTTTGTGGAACCTCCCAGGTGTTTCTTTTTTCTGCTGCTGATAAGAAGTGTTTTAAGGGCACAAGCTTTGTGATATCATTAACGACAAGAGCAAGCGATGTTGCTCCAGGCCTGGAGTCAAGGCAGTGAGTGACCTTACCCCTCTAGAAACAAATACCAGCAACTTCAGCTCTGCCTAAGAAGGTACATTGAAGGAATCAGACCCTCTCAGAGCTGAATAAGTGATTTCAGAACAAACAAATGCATTGAATGAATGTGGCCTTTCCTCCCCTCCCTTTAAGAACATCAAAGCAGATGCTGATACTTCATAAAATTATCTCTTTTTTAAGGGATCTTGGTTGATACTCTCAACTAACCTTTTTCAGACCATGACTGTTTTCTAGGAACAACTAGCGGAGGTAGCAGCGTGCCGGGTAAGTAGCCAGAGGTGTTGGCTGCAGTGTGTGTCTCGGGAGCTTAGCTTTGGTTGTGGTGTAGGACACAGCCTCTTAGATCTCTGTGTGCTGCTGCTTCAGCTTCTTGGAGCGACATGGGGACCATGACTTTGTCCTGTTTTGCTTCCTGGATTACTAGCAAGGTGCGTACGGAGATGCCAGGAAATGTCCCCCCTCTGTCAATCTCTTTGAAGAGGTTCTCTCTGTGACCCAGGTCTCCCTAGGGCTACTCGTGTGTCCAGGAGCTCCATGCTGCCTTTTATTGCAGAGTCTGAAGGTTAAGCCTAGTCAGAGTGAGTAGCTGAGGGGGAAGAGTCTACTGTCTTTTTGCAGTTCAGTTCTGCACCGTGGAGGACAGAAGGCATTTGGTGTGTCTGAAATTGAGCCCTTCGATAAGACCTGTGTGCAGTCTTAGTACATGTGCATATCTGGTCCTTTGCAAAGAGGCAGCAAACCTTCATTTGACTGTTTACGGGCAAAGAAAAATACAAACCATCAGCACTTAACATCATTTAAATTTGGGAGTAAGGCAGCTAATATTATTCTTCACTGTTTACCTAGCTCTAATCCCCTTGCAAGCTTAGGGACAGAATATTTAACCAGTATCTACTTCTAAACAATCAGCAGTATACCTCTTTCCTCATAGAAAACATTAAAATAAAGGCCTGTAGTTACATTGTATAAAGTCTGATTACTAGGTGTACAATTTCAGACTCTTGTTGGATTCCTATAATGATGGGTAACTGTTTCCTCTTGGGGCAATTTTGTGCAACTTGGTGTTTTGCATTGTGCAGGCATTGGCTAGGAGCAAAGAGATGGTGCACGGGCAGCTTAGAAGTGCAAAGACACGCCACTGGGCTGGTCCTCCTGTAGCAAATGGAATGGAAATCTTGTGACTTTGGTGAAGCGATGTCCATTTAACCTAGAGTAAAATGCTGGTCAGCATTCTTCCTTTTGTCCCACATTTTTCATCAAAATAACGTAGGAGCTTAGCACTCTGATCCTTGAAGTCCCTTCCAACCTGGTATTCTATGATTCACTCAGGGAAAGCACTAGCCTGTTGGTCTTTGTCAGGTTATGTGAAACTGCTGAGGGAGAAATATAAATGGCGGCTCCTCAAGAAAGAGGGAGATCTGTAAAAAATCCCGTCACTCCCCAGTCAACTTTCATTACTCTGAAAAGGAACCCACTGCTCAGAAAAGCAATTGCTTAGTACATAAACAGGCCTTTGATGATAAATGGGCCCTAGAGTTGCAGAGAAACCTATATCTTACCTAGCAAGTTGGCTGGCCTGCAAACTGACAGTCTCTTTCTCCCCATGGAAGAGGTCTTATATCAGCCTGAATTTTTTAGCAGTGTGTTACTGACTCCTCTCTGCTTAGGCTGGAGCACCTGCAGAGCTGAAGGGACAGTGTGGTCTCTGTGCCCTCTGCTCTCAGCCTCTGTGCTTGCAGGGCTGGCTGGTAGGAAAGCAGTAGAATAGGAACCAGATTGTCGCTGCTGAGCAGAAAAGAGTTTTCTCCTTTATTTGGAGGTGTCAGGGAGAGATGAGCTCAATTGTTAGGGGGCCAGGATGCCTGTGTTTCATTTCTGCCTGTGCCACATATTCACTGTGAGAAGAGAGATAAGATGTTTACTTTTGTGTATTTGCATTTCTCTGTCTGGGCAGCGTGTGTGACAGTCCTTCCTAAGGTGAGGGATGTTATGGGGCTTAATTACCATGTGCAAAGCACTTTGCAAAATACATTGCACCACTGAAGGTATGAAATGGCAATTAAAAGGAAAAATATAAGGTCTTTCTCTCTAATTTTCAGAGGAATGTCTTTGTACTTTGACTTGGTTGCTGTAACTGCAGCCCAGGAGATTTTCCTGCTAAGTAGATGGTGAGAACTGCTTCTTAGCAAAAGAAGAATATCATCTCAGTCACCCAAGAATGAGCCTTTTGAAGCTAAAAAGAGAAGCAGATTCTTCACCGTTCTCCCTCTCATCCAGCCTGTGGGACCCTCCAGGTCTCTTCAGCCCCACATGTCCAGGAGCAGGAATCCACCAGTTACAGTGAAGGGCATGCAGGACGTTGCTGTTGGTGGCGAGAAGTAGCGTTCAAACTTCATGTAGCTGGAAGGATGCCATGATTGCAGTGCCAGGCAGGTAGTTGTGACATCTCTCCAGCGCTTGGAAGATGGGGGCTCTGGTCACAGGGCCAGTGTATGACCTTCACCTTTCTGCTTCCCCTCTTCCCCATTGCCTAACTGGTGGTTCTGTCTTTCTGGTGGGGCTGCCACCATGAGCACTACAAACTTGGCTTGTACTTCCAGTGCCTCTGAAAGTATGCATGATAAACAGAGCACCCCGGGTACCTGTAGCTCTCCATAAGTGTTAGAATTTATAGGATTTCACAAGTGAAGCTGACACTCTGAGGTCTGCTCCCTGCCATCCCAGTAGGTCATGATATTGGCTGAAAGTCTTGCCTCTTAACTCAGGATCTCTGCTGAAAATCACTTTTATGCTTATAATTCTGGCATTTCCCTACCCTTGAGGATTCTGCAGTGTTTCAGCTCTCGTGGGGTTCACTAGAAATGGATACATGACAAGGCACAGGAGGTGCCATAAAGCGGTTCTGCTGCAGAGGAGAACCCAGGGAAACGCAGCTTTGTACCTTCCTTTATGTATATCTGTGTTTGTTTGAAGTTGAAGACAAATCATAAGCCACGGGGCTGGAAGCCATTTTACAGCTCATGGTGTGGGAATGGGTGTGTGTGGGTGTGGGCGCATGCATTGCTTCAGAGTAAACCAAAAGTAAGCCATATTTGTTTTGCGCACTTGTTTAAGAGAACTGTGCTGGGAAAGAAACTGTGAGGAACAACAGGGAGTTTGGTTTTGCTCTGCAAATTGTCCATACATCTTCTGGGGTATTTTGTTTGTTACGTGTTTACGTACGTAAGTGCAGCTAGTCACTCAAAGCAGGTTGCAGGTGAGACTTGTCCTTCAATGGAAGTAGTGAAGCAAGAGCCTCTTCTCCTACACATGCTGTTTAAGGAGGCAGCAGTAAGTGGACTGACCCTGTGGGTTGTTGTGCAGACTGAACAGAACTGAACAGCCTGAGCAGCTAATGGATCTGTAACACTGAGTTGGAACAGCTCTTGTTAACCGGTTTTCCTGTAATATATTTGTTACTCCCAGCCTCTCCTAAGGGTGTTTCTATGTCTTTATATCCCCTGTGTGCACCTATGTGATGCAATGCCACATGATGACATTGCTACACTGCACATCCAGCCTGTGATGCGTGTGGGCCACCAGGAAACCACCGGCAGTTCTTTCCAGGAGCTTTTGCCTCACTGACAAGGACAAATACTAGAGGAAAAACAAAGGGATGGACTGGGAAATGTGGAAAAGTCACAATGGACGAAGGGGCTGCAAAAATACCGCCATGTATGTCTCAGCACAGTTTCCATTGCTAAGGCCTCTTCTCCTCCTTCTGCAGGTTTACATGGGCATCCCCTCCCCTCATGACTGCAGTGGGACTAATCAGACAATAAGGATTACTCATGTGAGTAAAAGCTTGCAGGCCTGAACTGCCAAGTGTTGCCCACGCTCACATTTGTTCTTCCCAGCATTGACCACACCCTGGGAGATGTGCAGAGGAGTGTTTTCCAGGGCCCTGAACTTTTTAGCAGCAGTCGCAAGGTTAATTTGAGCTGTCTTACGACCTTCTGACCCACAACATGCTCTGGGGTGAACGGTGCTTTGTTCCTTGTCCCAGTTTTGTCTGAGCCGCTGAGGAACGGACAGTCTGAGGAGCTAATGTGCTGTCCAGATAATGGAGAAAGGTCCAGCAATGTCAGCTTTACTTGGCGTTAATGACTGATCCTGAATTTCTGTGTTAGCAGATGGTAGGGTGGAGCAACTCCTTTGCAATGTCCTACATCCTTTTTTTATAAATGGCTTGGTCAACTTCATGACCTGGTTCCTATCCCGTGGATGCTTTGGATCAGGTCTAGTCCTGCAATGCTTTGTTGAAAAGAGGCAGCTGAAATGAGGGGATTAAGACAAAACATTTTTCAAATAACCGAACAATCCCCTGCATGTGAGCTGGAGGCAGTTAGGTGTGCTGGATACAGCACTAGCCTTGGAATCAGGACACTGGCTTCTAATTATTGCTAGGTGTTATCTACATGGTTGTATCTCGTACAAGCCCTGCTCGTGGGTTAGGAACCAACAGTGCTTGCTGCCATAAAAGCAGAGCAAAAGGCAGAGCCAGGCCCTCAGGCAGCAGAAATCTCCAAGCATGCCCTGTGGTATCACGTAGTCCTCATCAGCCCAAAGGGCATTATGGCCATCATTGCAGCACTGTAACCTTCAGGGCTGATTCAGCAGGTCACGTTTATTTGTGACAGAAGTGTATTGCCTGTGAAGTTACAGCATGGAGTTATTTGGCCCAAATACATTTATTTTATTAGTGACATTTGGTGTGAAGTTTTTATGTTTGAAAAGCACTGAGTGGTGTAGCAGTGTGGCTGGTCTGAGAGCTACTTTGAAGGAGGCCATTGCAGTCTTGAACTGTTCAAGGGATTTGTCTTGTGAAATGGATGAGCTTCACCAAATGCTTTCCATCCTCTGTAAGACTCTTCTTGTTTCTCTTTCATGATAAGAAGCAAATGTGATGTTCGAATGTTTTTGTGGTGATGGCACTTTTCATGTCATTTCCAAAGAACGAATTCACAAATAAATGGAGATATGCCATTTTAATAACTTCATTAAGTAGGAATGCAGCTCTTTTTGAATGTATGGTACCACTTGGGCCTATTAGGTGTGTGAGGTTAGTTCTCAAAGCAAAGCTCAGTAGCAGAAAGTCATGTGGTTTCTTTCTTATGCATTTAAGCACTGAGCTGCGTTCTCTTAATCCCATCTGCATCAACAGATTGGTGTTATGGAAAAACAGTAACTTCTTTTGAGAAATCATTCCCAGCAGCAGGACGTGAAACAGCACTAGCTGTTACTGAGAACAATTCTGAAAATTGAAATTTTGTGAAGTGTGCTGTTTGGTGACAAACGTCAGTAGCTACAGTTCTGTACTCGTCAGAGGTGGTGTAACTGATCCTTGCAGCCTTCCTCTGCTCTACAGTGATTATTCATCTTTCCATTAGGTTCAGACATGTGAGACCCCATTCCACTCCCAGCTCTGCCGCTCCTCTCCAGGGTGGCACTGGATTTGTGCTTTACCTTTTCCTAAAGAAAAAAGCTAAGGGCAAAGCATTGTTTTTTCATAGTTAAGGTGTACGTAAGAGGATCTCACTTTAATTTCAAAGTCATGAAAATATTTTCTGGCGTGGAACTTAACGGGCAGACATCTTTCGTCTGACTTACCCCTGTGTCGGGGGGGGGCTTATGAGAGTTTGTAACAAACGGCTTTTTTAAAGAATGAATAAGGGTTCGTAGTTACCATAAGCTGCCTAAGAATTTTGAAGGATCTTATCTTTTTAATGAAAATTACTCTAGTGTAAATCTTATGCCAGCTCTGAGTTCATGCTGTCACATTTCAGGTTCCTTACCCACGTTTGCTCTTAGGGGCTAGCATTCAAAGGATTCACCAAGGATAAATTTGCTTGATGAGAAGATTTTTATTTTTCAGTGTCGCTGCCATTTCAGCTTCCCTCCAGGGAAATGAAGAGTATGATATAATAGCCGCTGTGGTTGCTTGCTGGCTGAACAAAGCAATCATAGTTCATGCTGGAGGGAGATGGTACATCGCTATGGTTCTGTAAGGCAGGAATGAGTAAAGTTTGTGAGAATATTCCAGGAAAAGCATTCACTGATTACCTTTAGGAAGATTTCACTGTGATGGTGTGCAGCCGTGGTGCCTTTCCCAGTTCCTGAGCTCTGCCGCTGGCTCTAGTGACTCCTCCGTCTCCTTTAGGCAGATACGCAATGTCTTGCTAGTTCCTTCTTCTGGAGAAACAGAAAGGAATGGGGTAGAGGCTGGAAAGAGGATCCTTGGGAATTGTCCCCCCATCTTACACCCATGCCTCAAAAAAAAAAAAGCAATTACTTGACTGCTAGCCCATCTGTTTTAAGGTTAAGCCAAGCAGGATTCCTGATGTCTCAGGGCCTAGTCTCTAAAAGCCATGTCTATTGATCACCTGCCTTTATCACCTGACACATTGGTAGGACCAGAGGGCGGCGGTGATGTCTGTTCCCTAAAAGCAGGGGCAGGATTTGTTCCTGAGGTCAAGGGACCAGCTTGCCTCTTTACCAGATTGGAAGCACAACCTTTCCAACCAGTTTGTCAGCTCAATTATTTAGCAACCTGCTTTGTTTATGCTATAAAACGTGGCTCCTGCATTGAATGTGGATTGCCAGAGGGCACAGCAACAACAGTGAGTTGCTTTAAATCCTGTGCATAAACTACATCAGGCCTTAGATATGTAAAGAGGAGGTTTCTCTCTAGCTGATAGATTTATTCTCAGTCACATTCCTGTGACCTCGGTGGAAGAAACAGGCTGAGCAAATGGGGCAGAATACAGCTCATGCAATGTGGTTAGAATAGTGAGAACTGCAGAGCAAAGACCAAAACACATTCTGCACCACTGGGGGATTAAAGTCAGGCTGACGGAGGACAATAGGGGCTTTAACTCCCTGCAGATCTTTCACCTGCCATTGTCTTTAAACCCATTTGGGCTCTAACAGAAACGAAGGTGAATTAGAGGGAGATTTTCCTTGAAACCTGAGCTAAAGAGTCTTGAAGATGTTAATACTCACTTTGGGCTCAGACCTCCAACATGCCTTTCATGGTGCGTCCCCATAAGTTCAGTGAGCTGCTCCAGGCCTAGAGGTCATGAGGTTTTCTTTACTTACTTTACTCACAAGTACTGATGTAATCAAAGGCAAGCCAAAAATGCATGATTTACACTTCAGTCTGGCTCTGACCTGTCCCAGAGTTTGGAAATTGCTCCGCTCATAATTTCATTGCCTTTGTCACTTACTGGGGATGTTTGTTGGGCTGGTCAAGCAAAAGGGAATGTTGCCTGCAATCAGGAGTTTATAGTGCAATGCAAAGTGCAGGCAAATCACTTCAGAAATTACTTTTGCATGCAGTGCTACCGTGAAGGTGATCAGCAGACCTGATAGGAAGGCTCACCAAAATAGGTGGTTCCCGAGTGATTCAGTCCTGTGCACTGCCAAATATTCTGGTTTCATCCAGCAAAGCTTTTAAGATCATGATCAGCTTTAAGAATGTGAGTAGTTCCACTGAAATGATCTGGATTACCCCCATGCTGGCGTGGGGACAGCACACACAGCCTTGCAGGATCAAGCCCTCGGATAGAGAGGCCATGTGCTGGAGGAAGGGAGAGGGGTGACTGCTGGCACTCCTGTCACAGAGTAACACCCTGGAATTTAGGGCAAAAGCACATTGGACTTTTTTTTTTTTAACGCCAATCATCTGCCTGAAGTCCTCAAACTGTGCAAGCTGAGATCAACAAAGGAGGCTAAAACGTCTAAGAGCAGTTTCTCTTATTTGCTGACAGCAATGTCAGGCACAAAATCAAATTCTTTCTGGGTGTCAGGTAAGTCAAAGACTGCAGAGTGCCCCAGAAGGGGATTCTTGGGGATTTATGTTCCATCAACAAGACGAGTGATAATTAAAGCCTGAATATTTCTGCTAAGCCGGGAAACAAAAAAGAACCATCTTAATTCCTTAAATTCCTCATGCCAGGCTGTAAAATATATTCCATTCATGCCTGTGTCTTGCTGCTTGTTCTCTCTGTGTCTCTTTCTTTAGTATTCAGCCACCTGTTTGTAACCAGTGTCCTGCAGGTTCTCGGGGCGGCTTTCTTCTCCGCTCTCTCTGCCCTTGGTCTTGTTGCTTTGACACTGAGGCCTTGTTGTCTGCGAGAGACAGTACATTAGAGCTCCCTGGCTTGCCCGGCTCCCATAACTTCATTCTTGGAAAGTTTCTGAGTTTCCCGGGTGATAAAACATGAGCAACATTTGCTCTGACCTGAATCATTTCTGAAGGCATTCAGCCCTGTTTTGTTATGAAGGTTACTCAGGGTGGGTGGTGGGGCATGAGAATTCCCAGTGATGGCAATTCCTGAAAAGTGTCAGAAAGTCACTGCCTGCACCTTCTACGCTGCAGGATTGTTTTGATTAGTTTTTTAGTGTATGCTGAAAAATACATCTGACAAGCTGGAGGGTGAGAGGCACCAGCAGAACAAATCAGCACATTACAAGATTGGCTGTCGCTGCCTTCCCCCAGCTCTCACCAAAAGGAAAAAAAAAAAAAAGGAGGAAAGGAAAAAAATCCAAGCTCCAGCTCTGTATATATAGCAGCTATCAAACTGTCACAGATCACTACTATTATAGCTTGGGTTAGAATAATGTAATAGTGAAGTGTTTGCTAGACTTTTAAAAACCTCCAGTTATTCACTGGAGACCAAACTAATAAATCAAGCAGGACAGTGTTTAAAACTGTTAAATAACCTATAAAATGACCAAAAAAACCCACCTAGTAAATAGCTCTGGAATGTTGTGGGTTGACTAAATGCGATTTTTTTTTTTCTTTACTCTGCATTATTTATCCCCTTAAAATTAATACCATATGCATGATGGGTGGTTCAGGGCTTTGCAGAGACTTACAGAGAAAGTTTGCTAACAGTTCTCAAGCAATTACTTTGTACTCTGATTCTGTTCTCATTTATTCTGGAGTATATGGGAAATAATTGTGTGCACTGCATGTCTATTTCCCTTGATATAGTATATGCTAGGGAATAATAAGACCTTGAATGTCTGGCCTTTGCAAAGAGAGTCCAGTCATTTTATCTAGTTTTTACTACATTTCTTGTGCAGAAGGATCTTCTGCTAGCATCGATGCATTGGCTTCAGTGATGACATGCTGCATTTCTGCTCCCAGCCCCAGCTCACAAGACCCACATCATTTCTGGTAGAAATGAAAAAGCTTCAGTTTTGAACTTTGGAAATACTCAGTCACAGGTCCAAATTTTTCCAAAAAACCTCATTTCCTTAATGGCTTAAATAAAATACTGGAACTGAACCAAAGCCCTAGTTCTGAAAACCCTCAGACATGGAGGTGGGCTGTTTTCCTTGGTGAGGCTCTGAGAACTTGCATTTTCACATTTTTATTCTTGTAAGCATTATTTACCTATAACCAACAGTAAATCAGTAGGAACATTGGTGGGTCTGGCAGTCCAGAACCCAGCCAGCAAAACAAGACACCACGTCTGGATCTCTGTGACAGACCTAGTGAAAACTGTCCCCTCAACCCTTTTGAAAGGAAAAAAAAAAAAAGACATGGAATTTTGAAGACTAAAACCCAAGATATTTGCATTCTAGATGACATGCTCTTCCACTCTCCTTAGAAGCCTGGGCTTCATGATGGGATATTACATCACACATTTCGCCACAGTTTACCTGCCTGGAGAGAAGAGGTAGGCCATCATGAGAGATGTTGCCTGACCAAACCTGGTAACTGAATAGCAATCTTCACAGGACGGTGTGTTGTCATTTCCCAGTCCCATGACAGTGGTTGGATGGCACTGACTTTCTTCATTAAAATAATCATCGTTTTCTGCTCAAAACAAAGCATTTACTTTTTAGCTTGAAACTTCATTTCCTCTTAGAAACACATGAAAACTTTGGAACAGGATCATTTAGCAGCCAGGCCCTCGTCATACACATTGACTTTGACTTTTGTGAACCTTACCAGCACATTGGCAGCTCCTGCCAGCGTGGCCGAAGGTCATTCTGCAGCATCTCTGCCATCAGGAAACAGGAAGGTTTATAGCTAATATTATGCCAAATTAACAGGCAGGGTTTTAATGCAACATCAGTTATGTATGAATACTTGCAGAAGGAATCATGGTCCTGCTTTAAGCAAAGCTCTCGGGCATGCACTTCAGGTTAACATAAGTACAAGTGCTTTCTTGTGTCTTGGAAGTGATGAATGCCACATTGCCTTCATTTTTCCCTGAACTTGCTTTACACATAAAAAAACTTGGTTACCACAGGTAACTTGCAACCTTTTCATGCATAAATTTTGTCACAACGGCAGTAAGGCGGACTGAAGAAAGCTATTAAAGAAATCTTAGCAGGAGTTTTACACTATAATATCCAATGAACTTGGGAAGAACTTACTTGATGTGACATTGTGAAGCTTCACATTTCATTATTAAACCTCTCCAAGAGGTGAAGGAGCTTGCGGAGATCTATCAGTATCGCTGGTTTAAACAAAATACATCATCCAGGTAGACAGTTCCGCAGGAGAAAGATTTTTGTGAGATCTAGTGACTAAAGAAAACTCTGGTTTTGATCTTTGGAAGTAACAAGTTGCTTGCCACTGAGATGCCCTCCTTTCAGAAGTCATTCTGCCTCCAAGGAATCAGGATTTTACTGTGCCATTGATGGAAGGAGGTAGAATGTTAGATGGGAACCTTTGTGCCCTCTCAGCAAACATTTGATTTTCTTTTAGAATGAAAAATACAATTTTCCATCTGGTTATGATTTGTGAGGCTGGCGAATCCAGTTTGCTGTGCAAATCCCTGTACAAAGAAAGTTGGGTGACAGTCCTTTTCAGTCAGACAGGCACCTCAGCCCCTTGCATTCAGGAAAGCACGTAAGTCTCTCCATCACGCGAGCCTGTGTGTGAGTCTTATTATAGTGGACTTCAGATCATGCTGCAAATTAAGCATGTGCACAGAATGTAGGGACATGCTCAACAGCCAGTGCCAGCTTCAAGCACCCTCTGAAATTAGGGTTCAAAAGTAGAAGCTGATAGTTCTTTCCATGTTCAGGGTGACGTGGTGTCAGAGGAGGTTGATAAGAAAGATCATGCTCCTGTTCTGTGCTGCATCAAAATTAGAAACGGGACTTACCTACACAAGGATCCTGAGTGCCGGACGAGAGTAAACTACTTTGCTTGTAGGATAACTGAGTGAAAAGTTGTGTTATAAGTATGTCCTTTTTTCTTTAGAAATACGGAGGTTCTCAACTATCACAAATTGCATAATTTGAGTTTCCCCAAAAGTTCTCTGTTTATCAAGCCATTGAGTCAGGATCTTTGGTGAAATCCTCCAAGAGTAGCTGTTTCTGCAGTGAGTTCTATGTATGTGAAAACCCAGTGACCAAGGTGAAAGGCGTTTCTGAGGGACTTATGCCCAGCTGGAAGAAGCTGGTCACCCAAGACCTGCTGGCTGTCAGTCTGCAGGCAGTGATCGGCCCTGTATTCAGAACCCTTTTGCTTTAGGTTTAAAAGTAAGGGGGTGGCTGAAAGTTTTTTAACTAACACAGCTTTCTTTCATAGCTAGCCAGAGTTTCTCGACGATTTGTGTCTTCTGTTTGGCCAGGTAACTCAAACACTCTCAGTATCTGTTATAACCCATGCTTTATCTGTTAAGCAATAGAAAGGTTTCAGCTGGGTGTAAAATACTGATAAAGGTGCTCACTGATATATTTGCCAAATTGCTTCTGAAAAAGAGATGTCACAGCATTTATAAGAGATCATGGTCTCTTTTTCTTACCATGAGAGGTGTCTGAATCAGAGCCTGACCGTGTTTTCTGCAGGCAGAATAATTCAGATTAAGAAGCTAAATGCAGCTTTTATGTGGCAATAAAAGGAAGTTTACATTGCCTTAAAATGTTCTGCCACCTTTCCTGTGGTTGCAGTGCTTTTGCTTCAATCATTGTTAACTGGCTTTATTTAATTCCTTGGAGCCACACAATGAATTTCCTTGTCATGCCATGTGTATCAAGATCCAGAGTTTATTTTCAGCATCATGGTTACCTTTGCAAACGCTTCTTACTTGATGTCATAAGGCTTTCCCTACTATAATAGAAATGATGGCTTGATGAACTTTGAAGGATGGCATGTGCTCAGAAATGCCCAATATGAGCATCACCCTGCCCACTTATCTGAACTGAAGCCAGTGGCAGAAACAGATCCTACTTTTCCTGCCACATTTTATGGGAGTTTGCAAATTCTGACCATGGAGCAAGAATTAGAGGACATTTCACTTCCCTGTCGGGAGTACCGTTGACAAGGGTTTATATTTGAGATATGAGATGTGAATGAATACCCCTCCATTTCTGCCCTGTTGTGTCTTATTGTTTAATTACAGTGTTACACAGAGCCCCTGTGGGGTCTCACAAGTGCATGGACGGATGATGTTAATCCAATCAAGACAAATTCTAAGGCAAAATCTTTTAATGCCGCAGTGTTTGACGAGAGCCCATCCAGCAAACCATCTTCTTGTGAAGTATTAGCAAGGCCGTGGCTGGCACGCACAGTGATCTTTAATCCAGGGTGTAGCTGCTTTCAGTATTAGCAGCTTCAGAGATGTATACGATGAGGAGGGAGGAACCATACTTGGGTAATTTGACAGAGCAATTGGCTACCTGGCAGTCTCAGTGACCAAATGTAATTAAAAACATTCCTGTCTCCGGCATAAGGCTTGTGAATCTGTCCTGGCCATCTGTAATTAGAGATGTTGAGTGGATATATTGTTTTTGGAGTGAGATTATTGGTACTTTCCTTGCTTCTGGTCCTCCTGTTTTATGGTGGCATGTTCTTTGGGATGTCCAGAGGAGTTCAGTATAGAAGTGGTCAGGGAAAGAGCAGAGGAGGAAGCGGTGTGAGCAGGTTGAACATCAAAGGAGAGCACTGCCCTGCTGCTTGTGCACTCTTCAAAGAAAACATTCTGAATTTCAGCACATCATTAATGAAGCTCAAGATAGACTGATCTCCTGTTACTGATACAGTGAGAAGACATAGACCCGTTGCATGGAGAGGGGAAAATAACCATAAATTTAGCAAATATACACTGTACCAGGACAGCAAGAGGGCAGGGCAGAGCTCACTTGGGAAAATTAGCACATTCCCCCCAGAGCAAGCACAGCGGATTACGGTAAACTGGTAGATTACAGCAAGCTCCTGTGCCGAGCCTGTAATGTGCTTGTGCTGTCATTTTGCTCAGCCCTGTTTCCCATCCCAACCCTGACCTACAGGCCAAGCTTTCAATCAGAAGGGATCCTTATCTTTTTCCTTCTCTTCCAAAACTGTGTGAATGGCTGAGCAGGACTCTTTGAAGGCAGTGGGGTCTGCAAAGCGCTCTGTGCTTTTGAAACTCAGGCCGTGAATTTAGGCACCTGCTTTTTAAAGAAAGATCTTTATCTATAAATTTAGCAGTGCTTCAGCTTCCCTATCTATATGACGGATCAAATATTTCCTGCTTTCTTCAGGATCTGAAACAGGGGGAGTGGGGCAAAAATGCCCTTATCTTACAGGAAAATTTTATTTAACTTAATGTGGATGGGTACATGATGGACCTAACTGAGCCACTATCTTTCAGAATATAATAAGGAATTAAATCCTTTTCATAAGTGGTTTATATGAGAAAACCTCTATGACAGATTAATGATTTAATTTGAGAGGATGGCACAAAATATGCACAGAAAGGTTATCACGTGTGATTCAGTAAGGTGACCTGTTCTCATAAGGATTCCCTTGTCTGCCTTTCTCTGGGTTTCTTTTTCTGTGTGGTTTCTCTGTCATTTCTTTTTGGGTTCCCTTATTAATTTCATAATACCGCTCCCTGCCTTTTTCATCTCTTTTCTTTCCCCTCCAGGACAGGTGAGAAGCAGCAGCAGAGGAGGAGAGGGACCCGTGTGACAACAGCTTTTCCCCAGTCATCGGCCCTGCAGTATTGCTCTGTATAGGGAAGCAAAGGACTTTCCTAGGAGTAGTTCTCATTGCTAGAGGAGAAAAGGCAGTATCTGAAGAGGCAGTATCCGAGCCAAGAAAGACCAGGCTATTACTCAGCCGCGGCCTTTAGTTCCCAATGTAAGGGCTGGGTTGAGAGCACCTGTAGGTGTGGTTGTGAAACTGGCAGTAAAATCTGTTTCCAATCTCTCTTCATGAGTATTAGAGATCACACAGGGTAACTGATCAAAACCAGAAAAGATGTGAGAACTGCTGGTATTGCCTCTGTTTCTTTCTGGTATCATTTCCCAAGGAGCCATGACTCCACTCTGAAACTGAAATAGGAGCTTTTATAGTTATTTATAAGAACATTTCAGGCTCTGAAGAAAGTGTCAGTATGGGGCTGGGACAAATCATCACTCCTTTGCAAGTCTGTGAGGCAGTGCTGATCTGTTTGAGCTTTGACAGCTCAGGATCATTAAAACACAGGGGCCTGCCATTAGCTTCATAGCGTATGGCAGTGCTTTTCTGAGGGGTAACAAGTCAACTTCTCTCTCTTGCATCCCTTCTGCTTTTCCTTCCCTGTTTTAGTTACCTTGCTCTCCTTTACTCTTGCCTCATCAGCTCAGTGCCTGCAGCGATGGCAATTACTGCAATGTGAGCATACAACAAGCTATGGCTGGCTGACTGCTGGCGAGTGGAGCTCTGTCATTATTACTGCCTGCCTGTTAAAAGGGCGAGCAAGGCTGGCTCCTTTTCCCTTCCTGCCCCTGGCCTGCCTTCCCATGTTCTGCCTCACCTTCCCCATCACAACCTGCAGCGCTGATGGTGAAGGTACCTTACCCTCCTCACTGAGAACAGCCTCCTGGCAGAACTCACGATGCAGTCAAATCTGCATGCACTTAAGAAGATCCTGGCCTTCTGGACCGCATCGCAACGGTGCGTACCCCAGCTCCACGGGTTTGATGAGCTTGTGCAATTTTTACAATAGATTTGGCATTTTACGCCCCACTTGGGCACACCAGATCTTTTGCGAAGCATTCCCTGATAGGCCTTTTGCTGTGGCTTTCTCATCTATCCTGAAAACTTTTGCTCCCTTTGGTGACAGTTGAAGGCAATTGACTGCTGTTTGTTTTGGCTGTCTTGTTTTGTGAGGGATTGGACACTCAGAGACATAGTGAGCTGGGATGCTGAATTTTGCTGTCACCTCTCATTCTGTTTTGTGTCGTTTTCTTCTTTTAAGCATGAACCTGTATAGGTCAACACAGTTGAATCTGTTACGCTGATACAACCAGCTGTGCATTGGAAATGGCGTTTTTCTGTGAAGCAGTTCCAGCCTACCCCAGGCCCACTAGCAGCAACCTGTAAATGGTGCTGTCAATGTGCTGGTTTGCTTTCTTCATTTGTCTCATGCTCAGTCCCTGCAAAGACTCTATATGGTCTCCGTATTGTGACAATGTATGTTTCTGTTGTTGAATGTATTGTTATAGATGATGACAAGTTGATCAGAATAGCATCATATCATACTGAGAACTTAATCGCAGGTGGGCGTTGTGTCATTCAGACAAGTCCTGTGTTCACTTGGTTTGCATGTTTGATCAGCAGTCTTATGAAGTGCATAATATTTGTTCCTTTTCTCTTGGTTTGTTTATTCAGGGGCTAGGCATGAGATTCAGTAGTTAGCTGAAGTACGAGAGACTGCAGAGAGATCTATTTTCCAGACCCAGCACTGAATTTGCAATCTGCTGGATTCGATTCTAGAAAACAATCATCTGCTTTGCCTTTGCACAGATGCAGAAATGATCATGGTGACACTGAGTATTTTCACCCAATAGGAGTTAGGACCGAAGATACCAAGTGTGGAGCAGCCTTGCTTTATAGCAACAATGTAGCTTATAATTTAAACTTGACCTTATAAAATAGCAGGAAACTTTCCTTTTCTGCCAGGGCACTCTGCCTGCCAGTGTCACCATACTTAGTGCAAATTGCACTGAGGTATTTTGTAGGGTGGACTCTCTCTTCTTGAGAGTGGGTTGAGGGTACGGGCTCGTTTTCAGTGGCTGCTGCTCAACTATTAAATGGTCACTTTTTCAGTGCTCTATTGTCACGTAGTCTTGAATCACTATGTGATTCCTGAAGACATCACTGTTCAAGTGATTACTTTTCTTGGGGTCCAAGTGTTTGGGAATTAAAATATAGCTGGCTTGGCATTTCGGAAATACTTAATATCTATGGCAATCCCAAGGAAATCAACATGAGTTGCAGCTTAGACATGCTTAAATCTAGGCACTTTTGTTTAGATGTCTAAGATTTTAGGTGTTTTACTCAACTCTATATTAAGTCATTCTCTACCACTTAGAGATTCCTCTGCTTGGCCTCTGCCAATGTAAATAAACCACAGTGTCTATTAGTGATGGAAGCTAACAAGAGTTTAATTGTATGACAACACAGGGCAACTGACATCATGGTATCATGGCAGCGGTGTTGCGATGCTGATCGGCGCCCTGGGCAGCCGTAGCAGAGGAGTTTTCCCTCTGTCAAAGCTGTCGGACCACAGGGCTGAAAAACAGAGATGGGAAACAGCAGGGGAGGTTCCGAATGTGCCCTTGCAAAACATTTGAAAAAATCCATCAGCACAAAGTGGCAAGATCTGTAAAGGCTCCTTAGAGGTTGATGCTAAAGCAAACAGCTTCCTTCCACTGAACTGAGCCTTGGCCTTTTTTTTGCAGGGTGTTAGCCACATCCTTATTATTTTCCTTTGGCAGTTTTGAGCTCACACCTCCCAACTGTGGATGAAACAGCCCAGGAAGGATAGTTGCTCAGTGGCAACCATGTAATGCTGAACACCTGCACGGTGCTCAGAGCATGGGGCCAGCTTCTCCGTGGGATGCCTGGGAAGAACAGAAGGAAGTTGTTTCCAGCCATGCCTTGTTGTACCACCTGGGACAGCATTGGTGGGAAGAAAGGCTCCAAGCCAGGCTTCACCATGTAATGCTGACGTAGTTAGGAGCAGAAATAAACCCTTATATATACACGTTGCAAGTGACATTTGGCACATGCCAAATTCTCCATCCCTCAGTCTGCAGAAATAGCTGAACAAATTCTGTTCTCTGTAGTTTCACCAATAATGTGTAACCACAAGATGTACATGTGATATTGTATTCATAAGCACAGGGGAAAGTTTTTTACACCTGTTGACTTGCAGATAGTGACTTGATTCATGCAGGAGAAGCAAAACTTCATCCAACTGCAAAAGGGAATGGAGGGACTTAACATTTTAGTCTGGAGGTTTTGAAAGTTAATAAAGGTTAATTTAAGTGTGCCTTTACATATGTGGTAAGTGTAGTTCTCATTTCAGGAAGTAATTGGTAAGATGTCTCATAGAGAACTAATAACAGGGTAGAGCAGACAGAGTCATCGTTCAGTGAAATAGCTCTGCGTCCTCAGAATGGGCATAAACAGTGACTACCAGCAGTGCATGACACAGACTTTACCACAGGCTTGTTCCTGTTTATTACAAATAGGCAACCCACAGGATTCCTGTTCTTGGGAGAGACTTAAATGAGCTCAACCTATTCTGACACAGAGCAAGAAGACTTTCCTAAGGGATCTCGTAGGATAACAAACGAATTCATTTTATCAGCATCTTGAAAACATCTCAGACCAAGTTCATTGCTGGAGAGCAGACCAGAGTAATGTGTTTCAGTGGTTCTGTGCAGTGGGCCAGCGGCACGTCAAATCTCTTTTAAAAACATAGTTGGTCTACAAACCTGGTGATGATGATTTGCAGGTCTAGATCTACCTTTGCTAGCTTAGAGGTTTTCAATTCTGTGTCTTGTAGCTGCGCTGAGCTCCCATTGCTAAATTATTTGCAGCTGAGGTTCCCTTTTTGGTTTTATTGGTTTGCATAGTGGTTACTTGTGAAACAGCATGTGAAAGAAATGGAATTATTCTTCTTACCAAGTCTTTGAGGGATCCCAGGTGTATTTTGGCATCCAGACCTATTAAATTCAGGCAAGCCTCAGGCACTTGTCTTTCCCTATTGATTAAATAATATTCTTCCTTTCAGGAAACAAATTCCAGCTGACTTGAGCCCTTTTCACAGAGGTAGGGTCCGTGTATATGTGGGGCAACTGAGATCACAGCTCCCACATTTTGACAGAATTAGATCTGGATCAGAAGCTTCACGCTCCTGATACCTTTCGAAGCCTTTTTCTTTGTTTTCTCTCACACCATTCAAGACTATTGTCTCTATTTTTGGATGACTCCATGGTGACCGGCCAGGTCAGGCTGCAGGCCTGGTGGTCAGGGTGCTGGGATCCTGCCAAAAGCTACAGAAGGGGTGAGGACCTCATCATCATGAGCTTACATCAGAGTTGTGCAAGCTATATTTAATTGCAAATTACTAGGTGATAAGAGTCAGTGCTCCTTACTTGCTCTTAAGTTAGATTACACACCTCTTAGTGAGTTTGATGGAGAGGGCAGAAGAGACGGCAGCAGCAAAAACATGCTTATAAAGTAGAACAACTCTTAGGCAGAGCAAACCAAGGGGGCATGTTACAAGTGAAACGTGACACAGTGTGTATAATAAATATGAAACTGAGCCCACAGAGGTTGTGATGCAGTTGAGAAGATGGCTATATTAGATAGGTTAAACTTTCAGAAGTTTTCATCAGCAGGACACAGGCTCTGGACTCACAGAGGGTTTATAAGAGGCAGCTTTGCTTGTGGGCAGCTCACTCTGTGACTGCCCCAAACAAGCAGCTGCAACTTAAACCAGTTGGAGTCTGGGTACTGTGTTTGACGGGGCTGATTGCAGACCTGTATCTTTCCTCACCTTGAAGATGTTATAAGGGCAAACGCATAAAAATGGGACATATCTTCTGTGCTCTGATGGCTCTGCCTTTATCTGCTGGTTTCCCTGAGCTTTGTCAGTAATTCAGTGTAAATTACCCCTAATTGAAACAGTGAGAATCAACAGAAAGCCACCTCTCATTAAATGTTAGGCTACTGACTTGCACGTAAGAATGCAAGCAAAAACTCCATTTGTTTCTTAAACCTTTATAAAGCTATTAAAGTAGAAGTGACCACTGACCTAGAAATACGGCAACTGCATCTCTGGCAATCACTAAAATAGCCTCTTGATGACCTAGTTTCTTCTAGCAGTGAGCATCATGCTGCACAAGTGTGAAGCCTTTCCAGTAAACTAATCAACAAATGCTTCTTGCCACTGAGGTTTTGGAGAGGTTGCAAATGAAGTGGTAAAATGGGAGGAACTGTGAGGCTTATAACTGCTTGGAAAAATCTGGCTTTAGATAACCGTCAAAGGCAAGAATTATTCACTTGTGAGTGGAATTTTTCAAAGTGTCTGAACAGCTGCTTCAAATGCGAATGACCAAGTCCTAGTTTTCAGACACAGCCCAAATTACACAAGACCCGTTAAAATTGTGAACACGCGAGTTGCTGGATGTTTTGGGAAATGTGACCTTGTATCTGTTGTTTGATCCCAGAGCTGCTGTGCAGTTTGCTCTTCCAACCACAGAAATATTACAAGGGAGTGTGTACTGTAGGCTTTCAAGATGCAAAATCCAAATAAAAAACTACCCTGATTTTCAGTCTGTGGGGCAATTTCTCAGTGTTTCCTCCCACTTATGCTGCAGTTTGCAGAAAGGATGGAGTGTGGAGTAGAGCAGAAGTTGATAGCCTGCCTGCTATGCCAGCCCTGTCTGTCTGTACATGGATGTCTCTGATTTCCATTCTGCATCTTTGTTAGCCTTTGTAATAGCCTTCCTTTTTTACACATAGCTATTAGCCTGACCTTATCTCTGTAGTTAACGATATGATATGTTAGACATGCACTTATGAAGCCCCTGAAGAAGCTGTCCAACCAAACCGGCACACACAAGGTTAGAGACTATTAAATGTAAGCCCTTGGGAACTCTTTCCTATAAGCTTATTTTGTTTTAATTATCTTTTTTGCTTTCCCATTTTGGTTTATGTAGAGCAACAGTGACATCCATTGGCCTATTAAGCTAATCAAAAGTACTGTACACACAAAATATATTTACTCAAGGTGGAGGGCTGTATTAGAGGCTTCCAGCACTACAGTCTCTCATTTAAATGGCAGCTACTTGCTCTCCAAAACAACAGCCTCTCTCCTCCTGTAGCAACCTGTTTGCATCCTCATTTCAGATACTGGCTCTTCATGTTTAACGCTAGGATGCTTAAAACATACTTTTTAAGATGTAGCTTAAAGCTAGGATTCCCTTTTCACGAGAGATACCAAGGCACATAGAGGCAAAGCTGCAGTTATCCTGGAAGCAGAATTGTGGCAACTCAGAGCTGGTACAGTGGCCTTTCTGCATGTGCCTTGCGTCTGAGAGATTATAAAATGCTGAATTCTTAGAATAATTTTCAGCACTGCAGAACCACCCCAGGCAGGAAAAGGTAAAGCAATTTTGCTTCAGCTTATTCGCTGGTGATAACGTGTTAAATTTTGATTCCAAACATAAAAATCTGTTTTATTTTAAAAGCGGCACCCTTTCTTGAAGACAAGAGGGTTTAGAAGGACCACAGAAGAGAGAATTGGGAGAGACTGGGACATGTGGTGGCGGAACTGACAGGTGGAGGGTTGTAAAAAGAAACAGTGAATGGAAGACTTGAAGTCTGAAATAGAGGATTCAGTGACAAAAGAAACCAAAACAAAACAAATTATTCATCTGAGAGGGAGATCTGGAGGATTCTGATTTCATTCCAAAACCCCTGAAAACAGTTCAATTTATTTTTAACCTTGTAAGTAAATCAGTAGACATTTGCTGCAGACATTTCATTGAATGGAACCAGTGTCTGTTGTAAATTTTTGACCAGCTATAGTTACAATCCCATTTCAAGGTCAAACAAGCTGTGTCTGAAAGAGAGCCTATTTGAGAATTAGGATTGAACTCATAAGCCTGCAGGCTCATTTTCGTTGCCCCATAGCACAGTGCAGCTATTGCAGTTTGTATCTGGAATGAGGTGCGGCCTCTCCCTCGCAACTGGGGCAACTGGAACTTTACCCAGCAAGGTCAGCACAGGGGTTTTGCCTTCCGGCATCACCAGAGATAGAGGAAAAAAGAAGTTATGCTGATTCATGTGGTCTGATTTGGAGTCTAGTTCATATCTCTTAATTAGAAAGGAAATTGTAAGTGCTGTGGATCCTTCTTTGGAGCAATCATAACTGAGGGGAGCCAGAGGTGCTCAGCATAAGGTCTTCCATTCATTTCAGCAGCTTTGGATCAGGCATCATGTCCACAGCACCTGAGAAGACGGATCTTCCCTTTATTTAGATCATCATTTCCAGCGGGAGAGCCCAGGAAACATTTCCAGGTGATGCTCAGTGTATTGGAGATTTTCAGACTGCGCTTTGTGGATGTGTGCACAGTGAGCAGGAGGGAAATTCATGAAGAAGCTTTGCCTCCTATCCCTCCAAACTGCAACATGCTGGAAATGCTTTCGTCCAGCTTATGTGATTTTAGCCCTTAGAGTATCATTTCTTCACCTGCATGTCTCTTGCATTGCCACTTTGTATGGTCTCAGAGCTTGCAAATCTTTCTGCTGGATATTTTAGATACTGCCATCTTATACAGCTCAATCCAGACCGTCTGTTCCCTTTTGTTACGCTATCTTCTCCCTGCCTGACTTCAGGGACTTCTCTGCGGAGATTCGCTGATGCTTTCCTTGCTTTCCCAACTCCCTCTGAAGTGCTTTCATGCCCCTCCGTGGGTGCATGTCTGTAACTAATGCCAGTGCACTATTGCTATGCTTTCATGGACCGAAAGGAGAGCACATCATTTCTTTTTTCAGCTCTTACTCATTCTCTGGCTGATTTCTCTCTCTCATGCACACAGCTGCTTTGTGGGTCAGCTACATACCGTGTTTGGGTTTGCAGGGGCTGATCATCCCGAGCCATTACCAAACGCCGGAATTTCCCTGGGTGTTGACTTTTTGATGCCTGTTGAGTTCCTTCTCTCATTCCAGCAGTATGTGGTTTCACAGGGAGTGGCTGTCTGTCAGCTCAAGTTTCTTTGACTATACTTTGTATACATTTTCCATGATCACGGACCAAGACCGAGCACCGGATAAAATCCTGCCGTTTGCGGATAACAACGGATAACATTGTTGTGCTAACAGACATTTGCATAAGAGATATGAAAACAGCCCCATTCATACCCTTCTGTGATGGTGCTGGATCTTACAACAGCTTTGAAATTTGAGGTGGGTTGTTTCTCGATTGCATAAGGCAACCGGCATCGCCACAGCTTTCCACAGGCTGCAGGTGCACTGGACTTAACTGTCCTGGGTCAGCCTGCCAACAGCAGGAGGATAAGGACAGCATTCCTGCCACTGCTGCAAAGCTCCTGGCATCCCGGGGAAAACTATAGACTGCTCACGGGTGTCTCATCTACAGACTTCAAAAGATGGAAGGGAAAATACCATATTTGCGCTCCAGAGCAGGCTTAGCCCTGTTCTTACCCATAAAGTAGGGATGATTTAGCAAAAACCAAAAAAAATCCAAATGCCTTTTGGTAACAAATAAGACAAAAGGTGGTCTTCTTTCCTGAGAAAATATTGGCATTTCATTGAAAAACAGAGTACCCCAAAAGTGCAATTGCGTGTACGGCACCGTACATGGCAAAGATTGTACCAACCAGTTGTTATACCTGTGAGACTTGCATTTATTCAGCCTTTCCGGTGAAGACAAACAGGGTTATCATTCTTGAGTGTGCTTGTAGCCTGCAATGAAAGGAAGGCTTTCTTTCCCATTGCTAAGAGGAACCAGGGTTGATGCTCTCTATCACATAGGGACCTTGTTCTGTCTGTTTGTCCCTAATTAATAACATCCTGTGCTGATTACTGGTGTCACCCAGTAGCTTCCTGTACTGCCCACTCAGGTACTTTATTTTGCTTGGGCTGCTACACCAAACTGGCAAAATGCAGTAGATTTGAGGCAGCAAGGAAGCTTTTTTAGAAAATTATCTCTTACATGGGATTCCACTAGGAGCTGCTTTAAGACTTGCACGGGTGTCTAAGGTGGCATGATGTGGCCCATTTCTCTGCCCTGCCTCGGATACCCCCGTGGTTATGGTACAGACAAGTCCCTGCTGTGGGCTCTCATGGCTCTGCTGTAGAAAAGGGGAGCTGGACGTTTTCTCTTTTGCTGAGCTCCCAGTGCTTCCGTGCTCTCACACGCAGGAGCTGTTTGCATGTTTTCAGCAAATAATGCTTTATGACTGTCTTGGTGAAAGGAGGAAGGCAAAATTTTTAAAGAGAGAGAGAGAGAGAACATCTTGTGAACCTGCTGTTCTCAGATCTCTCTGATAAGGACAGTTCCAAGTGCGTGAGAAGTTTCCTACTCCGAGATTTATTTACTTCTGAAAGAAAAGCCACCTTCATCTCATTATTTGATTTTCAATACAGGTTTTAATTTGGTGAGAAAATATCTTCCCCATAAAGAACCTATTCTGCCTCATTAACTCCTATAAAAAGCACCCCCCCCAAGCTTGAAATGTTAAAAGAAGCATAAATTAAGGCTAAGTTTGTTGTTTGCCGCTTTAATCAACAAACAACCTTAAAAGGGACCCACAAAAGATTCTGTAAACTAAATTTATTAGTGAGCAGGAAAACAGGCCTTCAGCTGCAGCTTCCTCCCCTTCCCAGCCCCCTGAATTTGGAGGGGGTGGGCTTTCAGAGTGACTGGTTTTGTTTACAGTGTCTTACTCTCTTAGGCAGGTTGCTGTGGTCCCATGGATCTCTGTCAGACTTTTGTGATGCAGCTGAACTGAAGTGACTTGGGACAGAGTCTGTTAATTAGATCTTCAAAGCCTCCTCCTTTTTTCTTCGCTGTACAAATGTCCTTTTTTCCTCTTCTTTTCCTTAAATCTGCTTGTCAGTAGCTCAGAAGGAAAGAGGAGGTTTTTTACAGCAAGAGAAAATGGCCATTCTGTCCGCCTTCCTTTCACCTCTCTGGGATACTAGAGGACAAGTAGATGCACATCTATTTTCTGCCCTTTTCCTCTCCTTGATAGGTTTAAGAAGCCTTCCTCTATTTCCTCTTTATGCTATCATCATTATCATCATTTATATCTTAGGGATATCTCCAACCACAGAGTGGTGCTCACAGTGACTGCAGTACCAAGAGCCGGGGAAAAGCTTAGGAACGTAATCTAGAAAGTATCGGTGCAGAGGACAGGATAGTTGGATAAAAACATTAAGAATTAACTTTCCTGAGCTGGCACATGTGAATATGTAATTTCTTTCTGAATTCCCCTTGACATAACAGTGAACTTCCTTACAAATCTCTTCCATTCAATTTCATTTCAATCTCAAACCGATTTTTCACTGGTTTTATTTGGGAGAAGTCTCTATGAGAAGATCTAATAATGGGTTTTGCTCATTGCTGCAAGGTTTGGGCTTCCTCGCTTCTTAATTTTTTTCACAGCTATTTTAAGTTCAGTCTGAGATATGCAGTGTAAGAGAGATCCAAGAGAAATCACTTTTGTTCACTGGAAAAATGGCCTTGACCCATTAGAGAGCGGTTTCTGATATTTATCTGAACACCTCCTCACCTTCCAGGAGTTAATTTAAATTGGAGATGAGCCAAAATGGGGAGTTTCTCTAAACTTCCGGAACTTTATGGGCTTGGATTCAAAGTCCTGGCTCTGAACAACTTGTGGTTCAGGTTTGCAAAATCGAAAGGCGAGTGGGCACGTTTTGCAAAACCTGAACATCCCCTGGAGTTTTGCTCTCCTCTGATTGATAGCCCTGGCTCCAGCCCCTCCTTGCTCTTGCTCTTCATGGTCTATGGGTAGGTCAGCGTTGCAAACAACTCCTCAAAGGAAATCATCCTTCTTCAATGCAGCCCATGTCTTATTTCAAAAACTGATTTCCTCTGTCCATCCCACGCCTGCCCTTCCTCCACCAGCAAACGTGACACAGGTCTCGCATTTCACACCAGCTGCCTGAGCAAATGCACAAACCGGTCCAAGTTTACTGTAGCCTGGCATCTGCATTGGCCAGCAAGCCAGTGACATAAATTACAGGCACAAGACAGTTTCCTTTTGGGGCATTTGACATTGTCCTTTCATCCTTCAAATAAGATCTTTTTTCCATTTCTGTGAACCAGCTGTAGCCCAGCTCTGTGTCCAGCAGCTTGTGTTGCGAGAAACAAGAGGACGGGGAGGCAGGGGAGTGCGAGATGAGAAGGAGCACAGGGATCCGGGGCTCTGTGCTGTTCCAATGCCATGCCACTCTTCCAGTGCCATCGCCGGGGCACACGGGTGCGCGGCGCTCCCCACCTCTCAGGAGACAGCGCAGCTTTATTTAAGCAGGAAGAAGGAAGTTTTCTCAGTTATCCAGTGCCCTGGGAGCACGCTGTTCATTGAGCAAGGCAGTACCTGGCATCCAGGCGCCAGGGAGCCTGGGGCCAGGAAGGTGGAGAAGAGGAGCACTGGCTCCCGCTGGCTCCAGCACTGTTGAGCGTTGCTGGGATGCAGGGCCCCCGTGTATCAGGGTGAATACAGCCTCCTAAAAATGCACTCGGCATTCACGTTCTCTGTGATACCTGGGCTTTCTCATTCTGCCAGTTAGTCCATATCTTTCTTTAATTTGCTGTTGGTCCTCTGACAAGTCTCTTAATATTTATTTCCCTTTGGATTTTTTGCTCTTCATTTGCGGGTTTGGAGGGTTTTTTTGTGGCAACTAGAAAAAAGCGAAAGAGAGAAAACTCCCAGATGAATGTGTGAGTCCTTTGTTTCCCCACAGCACAGTTATTCCTGTCATCTCTGGTGAAATACATGGGGAAGGAGAGGTATGTGGAGTTATTCATGGCATCAAATTGAAAAATGTGCTTGAGTGCTTTGCAGGTCTAGGGCAGTTCTACCCACTTACCATGTACGTGCATTGATCCTGCTAATATGCAATGGCCTCAGCTCGAGGAAACATGCTGTGTTTATTCTTCCATCTCCATTACCAAGTCCATCAGTGAGATGAACTGAAGCAGGTAATAGCTTGAAAGTCTCCATGACCCTCAGAAATGCCCCTAGTCTGCATTTGACAAGGTGTGCAGCTCGTGTTGTGTGGTCCGCCAACCAGAATGCTAGATTTTATTTCAAAGTGGCCACTGACAGTGAACAAGTTTACGGCACACAAAGTGGGCTGCTGTAACCTGACCCTCAAAACATCACGGCCATGGGTTGACTCTCCCCTTACCATCCAGAGCTCTAGTTGTGGTGGCTCCTGCAACTGGTTTCCAACAATTATTTGCAAGAATGGTGCAAACATAGCCCTAGGGCGTCTTCATCTACTCCCAAAGGCAAACATAGCAAATGCACATCAAGGTGGTGTGTGCGCAAGTTTTTCTTAGGCTATCTCCCCCTGCTCCAGATCCAGCTGGCAAGCTCCAGGGCTGATGACAGCAGTGTATACGCTAGCTGTTCGCTGTGACGTGGGAGCTAAAATGAAATTGCCTGCTTGCTTTTGACCTGACTCCCACCATTGCCAGATGGAAAGGGGCAGTGAGATGGGCAAGGTCTTCAACACGCCCATTGAATACTTCTTCATATCCGTCTCTGCCATATTTCACTCAGCTTCTCATGCAACTTGCAACAGTTGGGAAAAACACATCAGAAAGCCATCTGGGCACTGGAGAGTCCAGCTGTAGTTTCTTCAGTTTTTCTTTTAAGTCAAAGGACACACGTTTTCAGAGGCAGTGAAAACCCCAGCAGGACTGAGGAAAATCTGCTATATCGATGATTGCAGTTTGTTGAGGGAGACTGTATGACCTCTACTCTTGTGCTTAAATAGGATCAAGCTGCCATTGGAAGCAAACACCAAGCAAGAAACCAAAATCCTGCAAAAAATGTTAAAAACAACCCTCTGAGGCCTCCCCCGATTCTTACTCCTTGCAGGATATACCATTTGATACTGGTGTCACAAGAGTCACCTGGTAGAGAAATCATGCTTTGTTATACCTTTGAGAAATCATGCTTTGTTATAAATATTCTTTCATTTGTTTGCATGGAAGGGCTTTTTTTTCCAGAATAAGCACTGAAGGGCTTGGCATTTAGCCTGGTCCCTGCTGGAAAAAGTTATGGAGGTAGTTCGGTAGGAACTGGGCTGTGCCGGAGAGGTGGCCCTGCTCTGTATGCTGGCCTGCACACAGACTGCCCTGTGACACAGCAGCTGCATATGCATGTACAGGACAGCACACCATCCAGGGCTGCTCCAACCGAACAGTGAAAAATCACTTTTCTGTTGAAACAGGATCGGGGGAGAATTGCACAAAGGCAAAAGTGCCATTTTCCAAGCTGGCACTTGGCAGAAGGACCAGACTACCAGAATGGGTGGACTATCACCCAGCAAGACGTGAACATGGCTTTAGATGTGAGCAGAATGGGATTAGCTGTGGAAGGCCAGTGAGGCATCCTAGCTAGGACGCTGCCACCACCACCACTCAGCAGGGCACTGGTCCAGTGATGGTACAGGGGGTCAGCACATTCCCCTACAGCCTGGTTGTATCCTGCAGGAGAATGGTCCCTGCATTTTAAAAAGATATTGCCTTCTAACCCAAAATAGAAGTAGTGTCACTGATGCAGGAGAGACGCAAGGTGAGCTGTGGACACTGAGTACCTCCTAGATGTGGCTGTCCGTCAGCCAGAGCTACCTGCAGCACCTCAACTCCCCAGCGTGGATGTTTGCCTGACCCACGCCTGTTTAGTCTAGAAGGGAAGCTGTGGTCATCACTCCAGGGCAGTATGGCTGGAAGTTGTGTTCAAGGTTTCCTTTTGTCAGCAGTATGTGCTTGTTATGATCCCTCATAGTTAATTCCCACTTGAACTAGCTGCCCGTCATCTGCCTCAGGGTGAGTACCTGTGCTATCATAAGTACATAATGCTTAAATAAATACTCCAAGGTTATGGGGAGCCTCAGGTTTATGCTATGGGTGGTAATTTTTTTGTTGTTGTTTTTATCACAGAAGGACAAATGTTTATGAGCTTTTATGATTACATCCCAAGAAAGGACTTTGTTTCATTGCCTGGTAACTTCTGGGAAACTGTTTACCACTCGGTATCTCTCAGAGTTGCTGGCCAAGATGCAAAGTACACTTAAAGTCTTTAAAGTCTCAATAAAATGATCTGGAATCATTTCATGAAGCAACTTATTGCAGGTCCATCTGGCTCCTAATGGACTGATCTTGAATAGGTGACATACACTGCATATGCTGGTGTGGGGAAAATACAGCGTTCCACGTAGCTGTCCAGTCAGAGAGAGAAATCACGCTCAGGACAGGCGATAGTAAAAGGCATGCCTTTAACTGAATAACATTTGCAAGCAGGAGCTCTGCTGGCAGCAAGTAGTCACACTTGCTTCTGGATAAAGCAGTTGGGTTTTTAGCTGGGTGATGGGTGTGTTTGGTTCAGATCAGAAAGGGACCCTTGCCCGGAAAGCAAACCGGAGGGCAGGCATCACCTGAGTAATCTTTCCTCACCATTATTACCAGGCTGTTTAATCCTATTTCCAAAGCCTGACCTTTCATGTCGTAAGATAGCGATTTAGAGCTGTTGAAATTATTAACCCATTTCGATGGTGCATCCCCTTAGGCACCGGCACGGGAGGAGTATGGTGTTGTCCCCCGATGGAAATCTGACCGTGATGACCATGCTAACTGTGTAGGGTGCTCAGTGTCATCACAAACCGGGGCTGTACCCAGGTGTGTGACAGCACACCGGATTTTATGGAGACAAGTATTTTTCACTAGGAAGCACAAGTGGAAAAAATATGGAAAATGGTACTCTGCTGTGAGAGGTGCCGCTTCATGATGGGTTTCATAATTAAGACTCATAGCTAATGCTTGCTGCCTTTATAACGTCACTTCAAGTGTTTCTTCCGCATCTCACATTCTGGTTTATCATAGGCTCTATGATTTATGCATCTTGTTAAACATTAAGCATTTTAGGCTGGTGATTATGAGTTAGCAGATAGAGAAGGAGATGTCAGCATGACGAGTACCACTGGCTGAGCTAATTTAACCCGATATAGATGCACCCATGCAAAAGGCCATTAAGTCACTTTTATTATTTTGGGGGAGTAGAATCTTTTAGTTCAAATAAGACCGACAGGAACCATTTTAAGCTAAGACAGAATAAGTTACTTATGAACTGAAATAAAACTATCCATGTAACCTTTTATGATAGCTTAACGGTCAGTGAATAAGTGGCTTTTAGAGTTAGCCGCTCTGAAATCGTGGCTTTATTTAGGTGGCTTTTTAGAAGCCAGTGCCTCTTTCTTGTGAAGAGCACATTGGGGAGTGGAATCCTTTCCCACTCGAATTAAGGGCACATCCCTTTTCCTCCCTCTATAAAATATTAATTTCTTCCTCTATAAAATAGGGATGCTTTTGGATGGCCCTTGTACATTCCTGGATAAAAGATCCATTCTGGGCCAGATACTCATGTTGTGAAGAGCAGCTTTTCCAGCCTCTCCTTCAGTCACCTCTTTGGGGTCAAAAGGTATTTTCTTTCCTTCAGGGAATATGCGTCATGTTCCCCCACGGACTTGCCATCTTCCTTCTGCACGGCTCTCTGGTGTCAAAGGCCGAAGTGTCAGGAGCAGGTGCCATATTCGCATCTGTGTGGAAAACCAAAGAATGAGGGTGAACGTGGAGCAACCTCTCGGGAGGAAACAGCTACCGGGTAAAAAACTAGGAGTCCTAAAGGAGGATACAGGGCAGAAAGGGAAAGGAAGGTGTTAGGCATCAAAAGGGCAGGAAGGAGGATGGCAAGTGGCAGGGAGGGAAAGCAGAAACTGATTTCATTTCACCTGCAAAATCTGTGATCATTGGGAACGGGAAAGTGAAATCCTGCGGTCTTCAGCCAGGAGGACTTCCACAGCACGAAGTCTGGCCACTTTAATTCCTAGACATAAACCAGCTCGGCTCAGTAACAGCACTGTGCTCATTTTATACCAGCCAGGAACAGGGCATTAGAAACACAAATTCCTGCTTTAAACTTTAACTCCTTCCCCCGTGCGTAACACAAATCATTCCACGGCTTGAAAGGGGTTTTTTTTAGTTATTCATGGCAAATATGAGAAATGAGAAGGGTTTATTTATCTTGTCTCTGCCTGTCATCTTCCTTCATGAGATACAACAGTTCAGCTTCATGTAGCTTTTAGATTAATTTAATATAGCTCATTTGCTGATTAAATGTCATGTATGAAACAAACCTAGTAGGTGACAGCAGATGCTGTTAAAGCCACCCCTGCATTAACATGGCTTGCTGTGGCTGGTGAGACTCGCTCTCGAGGACGGCAGGGTTGCGATAGCGCGGGATCGGCGTGCCATCAGAAGCATCCGCAATGCAGCCCAGCGGCCTCTGATTTACGGGATGGTGGGACTGGACTTTTACCGGGGCAGCTCAGGGAAAGGATGGCAGCGCTTTGGAGGGAGCCCAGTTCTCTGAGGTCCGTGCGCCACGACCGGATGGGAGCTCGGACTGAGTTCGTGCTGGTGGCGCAGCCCCAGCAGAGCTGGGCGGGGAGGGAGAGCTCAGTACCCAGCCAAGTTTTGCACCTTGCGAGTGCTGATTTTCTGCCCAGCCATCGTGGCCATAAAAAGCGCAAGGCAGCGCGAGTCCGTACTGCTTCATTGAGGGGCCGATGCAGGTTTCGGCTGCATCTGGCGCAGGCTGTGGTGACCGGTGGCCGGGCTCTGCAGCTGTGGCAGGGTGCAGCGGCAAGATTTGGTGGGCAGAGCCGCGGGCTGCCCCTCGGCCTTGGTTCCTCGCCCCAGCACGCCGCGCTGGGTGCTGAGGGGAGGCGGGAAGCGGCGGGGGGTCCCCGCACCAACAGCTTGCAGGCGGCTTCGGGCCGCAGCCTTCCCGCC
>WAAD01040223.1:221215-303897 GCA_013389945.1 Fregata magnificens | reverse complement strand
GCTGCACGACGGCCGGCGTGCAGGGGGTGCCTGGGGTGCGGGGGGCCGGTCTCCCGCTGCAAGGGCAGAGGCGCCGGAGGCGGGCAGGGCAGGGCAGGGCAGGGCAGGGCAGGTCGGGCTAACAAAGGGCGGTGGCCCCGGAGCCCGGCTGGCACCGGCCAGCTCCTTCCCGTTCCAGGTGCTATCTTCTTGTTCGGTGTTTTTGGAGCTTCCGGATGCAGGGAGGGAAGGAGTGTGGGATCAGACCTTGCCGTGCTGTGCTTCCCTCTATCCACATGTGAAAGCTCATTACTCGGAGGGATTCTCCAGGTGTGATTTAAACCCCATCTTTTTGCTCTGATTGCACGCACACCTCTAGGACCACATCATTCAGCTGTCCTGTCTGTCCATGCTGCAGCTGGGCAAGGGTTGCGGTGTTTGAAGGGTCCCTTTACAGCACTTTCTCTAGAGGAAATTGCTGGCATCTGAACAGCAGGAGGTTTCTTGTTTGCGTGCACCGCGTGGCTGTTGCATGTTTTAGTAAGTAGCTTAGTGTTCTTGGAGGTAGTTCTGCTGGCAGGCACCTTGCAATGAGATACTGGGACAGAAGGTGAGAAATTTTATCACGTGGTTGGAATGACCCACAGACTCCTTAAAACGGCTAAGAACAGAATTATATTCAAATGTCACATTATCAGCCAGCATCTTTCTTTGTAAATTTGAGAGGAATGTGACCCACAGACCCCATTTGCCTTCACTCCAATTTTCTCCTCAGCTTCTTCTGCCCAGAAGGTCCAGAGGTCTGTTTTTCTCATTCCTTGCTATAATGCCTTTTAAAGACTGACCTCTGCATGTTCTTCTGCCTATAACCAGCGTTAAATTTCCTATCCGTTCAGTGCTCCCTGCCCATTAGGTGACACCAGCAGCACCCGTTGAAACGTGCATTTTTCATCCCAAACTTCAGTCATGCTTTGCCCATTTTTGCCCAGCAAGCAATGGGGTGAATCTCAGCAGCCCGGTGTATTTTCTTAGCAGTGGAGGCCTGACTCAGGTCCTGCCTGACTCAGGTCCTGCTAGGTGCTTGTTGGGATTTTTCCTTGACTCCAGCAGGAAAAACGTTAGGGAAAAATCAATGCCCTAAAAATCCTTTGACTCAGAGAGGTGAAGTCCAGGCCAGCCTACACTTGGGAGAGAGAGGGGTGCTCCTGCAGGTCCATAATATGGGGATTTAGAGGATTGAGAGCTTGTTGGCCCATATTGAATGGTGCTTGGCACCTATGGTTCTTAAATCGAAGAGGGAAGTTCAGTTTGACTGAAATAAGGATTACTGTAATTTTTATGGGAAAGTTCAGGCTGTCATTTAATAATCACAGAGGCTTTTCTTCCAGGGATCAGCAGGCCAGAAGTTTAGATATAAAACATTGCTAGGAAGCCAACAGCTACATACACAGTCAGCTCCAGCCTCCTTGGCATCGCTCTGCAGAGAGGGCTGCTACCGCAGCAGGTGGGAATCCTGCCTCTGGGAGACAGGCAAGCTGTGGTTCTGCAGCAGCCAAGAGCCTCATCAAATGTCCCTGTGTTCAGTAGATGGCAAACAAGCAGACCCCGGATTTTTTATGAGAAGAAAAGCGGTGTGATGTAGAGCCCTTCTCTGCCTGCGTAGTGGCCTAGCTCTTGGCAGCAAGGGGAGAAAGGCTGTGCTCCCTGCAGTAGGATGCAGTTGGCGTCGGTGAGCAGATGGACTCAAGAAAGGTGCTGAGGGAACAGCAGTGACAGGGAAAACATCCTTCCTGCATTTGTTTAGTTAGGGTGGACCCTACTTTAATGGTAAGCCCTCTGGGTGAGCAATCGTCCTTCACCGTGGTGTTTGCAGAGCTTCTGGCATGGTGGGGCCCGGTCCATTCCTGGGTTTCCTCACCTCAGTGGCAATATAAGTAAATAAATAAGCAGGATATGACATCAAATGGGGTATTTTATAATACCACTCTTCCCTAGCGCTGCGTGATTCCCGCCAGAATCTCTAGCTTGGCTAACATTTGTTTAGACAAAGAGTTATCGTGGCGAGCACTGGGTGTTTGGTAACCGTGGCTCAGTGTCTGGCCTTTAGACATCCAGGTGAAGACTGCACTACTTCTGCTTCTGGAATGGCATTACGGGTGTAGGAGAAGGGGTGAAGGCTAAACCCCTGTTTTGAGGGCCCCGATTCAACAACACACTTAATTTTAAACCTGGGGTAGGCTGACTTGACCCTTAGCGTAGGTTTCAGCAGAACTAACATGATGAGTTCTTGGTGCTCGCGGTGGCAAGCTGGCTGACTTTAATGGATGTGGGAATAGAGAATGGCTTACGGTCAGCAGGATCAGGCCTGCTGTAGCCACGCTATTCACAGTGTATGGGATGCTCGAGTTGCTGGGAAGGAAAACCTATTATCGACATGGAAACGGAATGAAGCCGATTTTTGCTAGCTGCAGACCTAGCCCCAAATCTGTGACAGGTCAGACATTTGAAATTAAGTACTAATTGCCCATTACAAATGCTTATTCATGAACGTCCCCAAGTGGAAGCTTATTTGTGCTCTGGATTCCTGTAAGAGTGCAGTTGGGAGTCTTGAGTCCCGCCACACAAAGACTACCTTTATATCACCAGGCATACAAGCAAGCTGCACAGTGGGGATAAAGCGTATTGCCCTGAATGAACAATACCTAGAGCTCAGCTAAACTCCTGTAAACCAGGGGAGAGACAATGACAGTTTTTCCTAATTCTTGTACCAGTTTTAGACAAGGCCTGACTCCACTCCAAAAGTAGGATTTCACAGCCCCCCACTGTCTCAGCCATCCTGTCTGACAGCCTCCGGGATGGCACTGTCCCTCATTTTGACAGTGGCAATCAAGCAGAGAGTGGGTCAGCCTTCTCCTGTCACTGCAGCTGCCTCTCTCTTGTGGATGCAACAGGGATGTTCCCCGAGGATCATCTGTCCTGTGGAGGAGACTGAGAAGGATGCAAACTGTTGATTTGCATGCTCATCTTTGCAAGCATTTCCCTTTTCTTGGCAAGTGCTGCGTTGAAAATAGATGATTCACTCCAGAGAACCCAAAGTTGCAAGAGGATATAAATATCTAAAACTTTGTGATACCCAAGTAGAAAGAAGAGACACGTAAGAAAGGACTCTGTATGTTTGAAAGCGATGATTTAGGGGAGTTGTACCAAGTTTAACTTGAGTGAAAAGCTTGGCTAACTGTGATGTGATGCATGCTTGCCTGTGTTCAGATGAGAGCCACTTCTCTAATCCTTTACATTCTAGTTCCACCAGTGGTTGAATTAGTGGCACTGTCCTTTGGGTTTAAAGAAACATGAAGAATTTCAGTCATCAGTTGGTCTTGATGGAAGAGGGTTGGGTGGTTTTTTTGATGTAGCAGTACCTGCCGTATCAGCTCGGTTCTAATGGTAGGGAGAAGGGTCAGAAGGATAAATTTGTGCCTTTGAAAGAGGAATCTGATGAAAATGAAACCAGCCCACTTCACCCTGATTAGATTTCGTTATGTTGTGACTTCAGAATGCCTTCAGCATCCTGGCAACAAGGGCAAAGTTTTGAGAAATGTCCGAAAGTTAAAAGGACACAGTTTCTATGGATTATCAGTGTATCTGTTTTTCTAAAAAACCCCTCATCTTTACTATTCTTTCAGTAACTTAAAACGGCATTGAAGAAAAGTATTCAGGCAGACAATAAAAATAGCTAGGCCAAGTGCTCTCCAGCAGTGACCTGATCCTGTCTCGTGTGTTACGGAGGGCATAGATTCCTTTGCAGTTACAAACAGGCTCGAGGCTGGAGACAGACTCCATTTCAGACTAATTTAAGTAAAGTACGTGATGATAACTGATGGCCAGTGCACAGTACAGTTATAGTGGGGACAGGCCCCCCGTGCAAGATGGCTGCATCCTAATTGTGCTACGGCAGCTTACATTTCCCTGGATAGATGGGAGCAAATACGCACTGTAAGGCATAGCTTGAAAAACTAAGCTACAGCCCTGATGGAAAGATCAAGGCTGGAGTGTATTTGTCTTAATATTGTGTTTTCCCATCTAGACAGGGAGAAGGAAACCATATCGTTAGGCAGCTCACAAGTTCTTTTTAAGTGGATTTCCCAACAATTTGTCTGTTAAGGGTATGTATTGGTCCTGGCTGTTCCAGGCAGATTATTAGATCCCAGGTGCTGAGGATGAGGAACAGGGTAGCAAGAATTAAAAAGAAACAAGAAAATGCAGGGGTAAAAGAAAGCCTAGGAACAGCACATAAACAAAACCAAAATTTTGCCTGTCTCTCAAGCGAGGGGCAAATATAAATCCAAATACCTTCACTGAGCTACATCAGTCGAAAGACCTGGCACCATCATTATGTTTCACCCAATGTGAACTCCTTTTTTGTGACGAGATGCAGAGGAAAGCTGGGTCTGTTTCTGGGCTGTGGCACAGGCACCTTCAGCAGAGTCATCTGGCAGAAGTTAAGCTGGGCTGGTTCCCTTCCCAGGTTTGCGGTGCGGCTGTGGGGCTGTTCACGCACCTGACGAGACGGCGTATACCACCACCCAGGGGCAGGAATGATCCACGGGGAGAAGGAGAAGCTGCAATATTTGAAGTGGCTCTCGCGGCCAAGGAGTTTGCCTTGTGAAACCATCGTTTTATTTGTTTGTCTTCCTGTGCAGACATTTTTTGCCTTGGAGCTCTCTTACTCTGTGCTAATTTGAGTGCTTAATGCACTGCAGTCGAGACCTCAGGACGGTGCTGCTCTGTGTCGGGGAAGACAGCAGTTAAGCCAGCAAAGCCTCTGCGGACCAGAGAGAGGTGCGTGTTGAGAGGTAGATTGAAAGGAAAAGATTTTATGGGGTCCGGTGGCTTTGTTGTGAAGGATGCCAAACCTTCAGGCTGGAAACTGTGGGCTATCACTGTGTGAAGCAAAAAAGGAGCTTAGTTTCTAAGTGGCTAATGAGTTTACTACCTTGTTTCTGTTAAGGGTTTTGCAGGGGTGATGCTGATCAATGTCATGTCCTTTCCTCAAGGCTATCCCCTTCCTCTTCCATCTCACGAGCCTCAGTCTGACACCACTTATTAGGCTACTTGTCCCTGATTTGTGAGGAATAAATATTGACACTGATGGCTGCTTAATAGGATTTGGGTTTGCTGTTCGCTCTGTGAAAGAGTTTGGCACTTCTGACTCAAATGACAATTTGTGTTTGGGACTGCCTCCACCAAGACTTAATTTTGGAGGGCTTTTTTTTTTAATGAGGGTGGTCACAGCATGTCTTGTGTATGAGGAGAGGCTGAGATTGGGGATATGTATTGCTCCCCTTTTTCCTATTGACATGCAGAGCAGAGATTTCCAGACTGTGACTACAGATCACTGCATGTCCCTAGCAAAGATGCGGCTTCCTTTGACAGGGTGCTGGTGTTCAC
Organism: Fregata magnificens; assembly: GCA_013389945.1. Classification (NCBI taxonomy): domain Eukaryota; kingdom Metazoa; phylum Chordata; class Aves; order Suliformes; family Fregatidae; genus Fregata; species Fregata magnificens. The sequence goes on along the minus strand of WAAD01040223.1, from coordinate 298,470 downwards.
ACTGGGGAATAATAATTTTTCACGTGAGCTGTCTTTCGTTAACTTGTAAATGGCCTTCTGCTTAGCTGTGGAAGACCTCAAGTCAGACAGCCAGTTGGCACTGCAGCGGGTGGTCATCTCCTCCGTGCTTTCTTAATGTGCTTGGAGCTGCTCTAAGGAGAAGCAGTTCATACTGTTTCAAACAGAGTGGTTTTGGGTGGATTTTTAAGATATGTCTTAAGTGACTTGTGAGGAAAGTCCCATTAAAAGCTGATAGGCATTTAGGCTAAGTGGGGTCTTCTGGGTTTCCCAAGAGCTGTGAAAGGTTCTTTATCTACAGAGTAGCACCTTCACGTTTCCGGGAACGCAGCAGGATTTGAGACATTTCCCTGGAAGTCAAAGCCATATGCTGATCTGTAGTGGCATTTCTCTTAGCTGTTCCTGGAGGTGCTTTGCCCCATTGATACTCAAGGGCAGCATCACTGGGGGAGAGCCTGACCTCATCCAGGTGAGTGTGTGAGCTTCCCCCAGCCTCCGCGGGTGCTAATCCAGTCCTGCAGCGCACGCAGTAGAACATCTGAAGTCCCAACTTCAGATCTTGCTTTGAGCCTGAGGAATGATTTGGGTCTGGACTCAGGATCGTCGGACCAAAACACAGTAGAAAAGGTGATGGGGAAGAGTTTTCCTGTTGACAGGACGCATAGAAGAGCTCCCACACATAGGGCTGTTTACAGGAAAGATGCTTGTAATATCTTTTCGGCAGGAGGAAGGCAGAGGTCTATTTATGCTTCTACATGGCCTGAAATTTCTACATTCCCCAGTCCTGTGATTAAAAGAAAAATGTTCATGGCTTCTTTACTCTTAGCAGTTGTTCACGTATCAGTGATGATGTTACTAATCCTGTTTCTAATGTAGGCTGTATAAGACTTCATCATGTAGAGAGAGATGAGTTAACTCTTTACTTAGCTGTGCCGTGCAAAGACAGGCAGCGTCCCACCAGGGGCTGAGCCCCGGCTGCTGGCAACTGTGAAGGTTTTTGTGGCTCTGGTGTTAGCTTCTCATCCATCTCCGTTCGGTGCTAATGGTGAGACTTGAGCCCACTTGTCTTTTCCACCCTTACAATGCTTCCCCAGCCTGCTGAAACTGGAATAATTGCTTTATTGTCGCTTACAGTCCTCCCTATTCTTCACCTCCCTCCCGCTTCTTTTTTAAAATTAGCTGCTTTGTGCACATCCCCCGAGCGTGCCCCTCACCACTGGCGGCAGGAATGCGCGGTGGGGCGGCAGGGCCGCCTTTCCCGAACCACAGGCACCAGGTTCAGGGTGGCCAGCCCCCCACCGCCCCGCACTCCAGCTGGCTTCGCAGGGCAGGGGTAGGTGGCCGGCCCTTGCCTTTGTTGGAGGAGCCGCAGGTGCCGGGGGCCTCTGTCACTGCCAGGAGGGAGTGGAGTCGGGAAGGCCGGTTCCTCCTTTGAGGTGGTTTGTGTGAGCACAGTGGGGATGCACTGAGGCATAGCACCAGGCAAGAGGGGCCAAGGGTTCCTCTCTCATCTGATGTGTCTAGTCATGGCTGCAGTCCTCAACCTTTTCCACACTCTTGTCAGATAGCTCTCATCTCTGCTGGACTGGCAGATGCTAAAAGCAATTTGAGTGACAAACAGATATTTATTTATTTTTTAGCTTAGCAGTCAGCATTTCTGTATCATGCCTTGGGCACTCTCATCGAAAGTCAAAGAATCACAAAATGCTCAGAGGGCAGAGCCTTAGCTTGGGCACACTTGTAACTTAAATGGCTTCACCTCCATGGGCTTTGCTGTCTGCGTTGATTTATAGCTGCGTTTATGGCGGAAGTTATAAAAAAGCTGTGATATCACTGCTGCAGGGGGACGGTAACCACAGCAAACTCATTGTACTCTTTAAAAATAAAAATGCAAGGAGGTGATCCGCCAGATTGCAACTCTGCTGTATTCAGCGGGCTTTTGTTTGCTCTGTGCTTATACCACGCTCTGTGGACCCTGTATGTACCTGAAAAGCTCAAGTCTTTCTGCTGTCAGCAGGTTATTTTTGTGCCCTCCCTGGACCGGTGCGTTGGTTTTCCACTGGACCTGTCCAGTTAACGTGGTGCAGAGGAGTATGATGAACGAACGACAACATTTCTTGCCTCAGGGATGGATGGACAACTAACAGACATAGCTGGGTTCTGTAGTAACCATATTTTTCTCTTTGTTTTTCTATACTACAGTCCCTGAGAGCTACAGGTCTCTGAACTCTGTGCAAAATGATGCTGCAGGTGCTGCAGAGATTGTGTTTTGTAAAGCAGCTGGCCAAATCCTTATCTCCTTACTCAATCTATGCTCATTTCTCACTTGAGCAAATCTCCTGCTGAAGTCCCGAGGAAGTAAATGGATGCTGTGTTGAGTAAGGGATTCAGGAATTTGTCCAGGAAGAGGTGGGTGAGTGGGATGGAGAAGCAGCTCGTAAGTAGCAGCTCATATTCTGGGGATTAGGCATTGCTACACTCGTGAAGGTGATTTAGGCCTGTAAATTGCACTCCACCCCTCAAGTTACTGCAATTAAAATCTGGCATACCAGGAAACACTGCAAAATAATCAGGTTAGAGAGCAGAGAGACAACTCAGCTGCAGACTTGAGTCGGTTCTTGACGCTGAATGTCTACCGTGCCTGTGACAAATGTGACTATGAGGCTTTCTTCTGCCCCCTCTGAATAGATGCTCAGATTGTCACTCACTTAGTACCAACCACTGAGACCAGTTTTTCAAAAAACAGCTGAGCTACTGTTCCAGCACTTCAGTAACATCCATGTTTTCAAAGGAGAACTGGTAGGGTAAAATTTCAGGATGTGTTCCTTAAAGTGCAATGTGTATGCAAGCCAGGAAGAGAGATCCAGCTGTGCTGGCGGAAGAGATTAATGCCCTCGCTTGCTCATCAGTGCCAGAGATCTCATCCATCTGCCACTGGAACAGTTCGTGTAAGCACTCCCTTAATCTTTAGCTTTAAACCATTTAAATTGTTGGTCTGAACTGACCTAGTTTGTTTTGCCTTTAACATATTAGGAAGTGCTCACGCAAACCACTGCACCAGCAGATCGAGTCTAGCTCCTACGTGCTGTTGGAATAGGTCCCGGTGAGGGCTAGTCTTGCCTTTCAGGTCTCAGGTCTGCACCCTGTGGTGAGGTCCCAGGTGGGACACGTCTTGCCTAGGACGGCCCTTTTGTATCTGGAAAATATCACTGTTCTGAAGGGTGAGTGTAAAAAGAGTAATTCTGGGAAAATATCTTCTGCTTATTGAATGTCTCTCTGTGAACATAACTGTTTTTTCAGCCTGGAGGGCTTGTAGTCTTTTCCCATGGAAGCATTTTAATTCTCTAGTCCTAAGATGGAAACCAGTCCTTATTTTATATGAATATGACTTTTGCTTCTTTCTTACGGCTGCCTTTCTTTGTAGGAGCTGCAATTATTTTTTTCATTTACACTTGTCCTTTAGAGCCGGCTTGTGCTTTGTTTTGTGTTATGTAAGAAAAGTTAAATGTTGTAATTTATACAGAACGACTTTTGAACAGCATGATTCAGCGTTGGGATACCTCAGAACCTGTAAAGATAACATTATTGTTTTACCTGTGTGTCGTAGTCATGGTCCTTAAAGGGACAGATGTGTTAATGATTCTTCTGCTTGCATGAGCTCTGCAGTACATTGTCTTCATTTCAGGCACCTCTGACCAACAAATCTGAGCGCTTCTGCACCTCTGAAAGAGTCGATCCCAATCTTTTATGGCCAGATCTGAAAGATTGTTCCTAATGGCCTCCTGATCCCAAACAGCCCGTGAAGAGGGGTGACGCTCTGATTCCCCAAGCAAATCCCACAGCGTCCCCAAAGGCCTGTGTGACTGGATGTCTCTGAAAAACTCAAAGAGATTTTCAGTAATGGTCATGAGCAAGTCTATAGATAGTCCTGTTAGTTCTGTGGGGTAGTGGGGTAGAATAGAATGCAAATGTCATTTCCCTCTATTTTTACTTTTGTTTTGACACAGTAAGTAGATAGACCTGTTTTTTAAGGGGTTAATACTCTCTGAGTGTAAGGTGCAGGAAAGCATTTCACCTACAAGTAGAGTTGGGGTGCAGGGTGGATTGCACTCCCCTTTTTCGTGGTGGTACCATTTGACAGACCAAGACAGTTGTCTCAATTCTCATCTCCTGAGAAGGTGACATCTCCCCTGAGCAGGCAGAGTGCTGCTCAAGTCAGTACTAATTTACACCAGCTGAAGATGAGAGTCCTTTACTTCCATTGAACTACATCCCGAATTACTACTTTACAGAATTAAGCCACGATCCTAGAAATATTTCAGCCAGAGCTGCACAGAGCATGCTTTACACGTGTGGGAACACCAGTAGGCTGTAAAGGCTCCTGAGCTTGATGGGTAGAGCAAAATCATGGCCAGCAACAAACCCACCTTGTGCACAGACAACCGCCGTGGTAAAAGCCCAGCTAGGCACAGAGTTGGTGCTGCGGCACTGGGCATTTGGAATTATTATAGGAATTATTATTCCTATAATAAAAGGAATGACCTTTTGTTATATATCAGTGTGTACAACCCAGGAATGGTGGGCTCCAGTGCCTGAACAGGCAGGCTCTCTGGGTGGTACTGTGGCACAAAGAGTAAGCTATAATTGAGTATAACCGTAAACTTCTGTTACAAAAAGCCAAGAATTGACTAGGGATAAAAGCTAATTTCTCAGCCCTACAGGTTCTTCCTTCCAGCTAGGGTCCAGGTCTTTTTGGCAGGGCCATGCAGGGAACCGTGCACTCCGACTGCCAGCTCGGCAGCACAAGAAAAGACTCTGGCCTTCAGGGCTGCGTGCCCAGCTGCCTGCCTGCATGCTGAATTCACATGCGCTGTCTGAGGGCGAACTACTCATGCAAAACAGGGGAAGACCCACATTTCAGAAAGCATCAGTTTAGGGTGTCTTTAAAAGGGTGGCAGTCTCTGGGGTTGAGGTCTGGGTGCAGTGGAATGCCTATTGTCAAACCTAAAGGCCAAAGCGAACGCTACATATTGTGGACCCGAATGCAGCTGGCACAAACCAAAAATGTGCATGTGAGTGCCTTTCTAAGTACCCAGTAATCCTCCAGGGCAAAACGAGGATTAGGTCTCTCTCACAGACAAAGAGGGAGTTCATTTTCTCAAAGATCCCTTGGCCAATACCAAATGAAGTGAGGAACCCAAATGAATGCGAATACTCCTTTCAGATCTCTGCTTGCAAACAGGTACGGTGCCGAAGCAGCTTGTTTGTGCATTTGTGTGCGTCTGTGCAAACACAGCACAGCCAGATTGTGGGATTGAGGTCAGGTCAAATAAAACCCATCCAATCTCAGAGAAAAGGGCAAGCCAGAAAAACACTGGACAAGTAGGACTAGATGGTATTGCACAGTCAAAGTGCGGTTTCCTTTCTCCACATTTTTTCTCGGTGGACCTGAAGGTCAGTGCTCATTGAAGTTGTTTAAGTTGGAGTTGCATAAGTGAAGAGCCCTCCTAGAAGGAAAGCTGCGAGTCTGAATTAGTTCCAAGTGATGTCTTGGCCTCTGTGTTTCTTTGCCCTGAAATACCACATGCTCGGCATGACTATGTAGGAGCCATTAGACTGAAAGTGATGGGTGCTTGAATGTGAGATGTATCCATCTAAATTTGCCATCCCAAGACAGCTCCATGTTTTCTTAGCTCTATAATTTGCCTTCAAGCAATGGTCTGTGCATTTAGAAAAGCACAAGCCGCCTCTGCACTGTTCCTGGAAAATTTCTTCTTTTCCCTTTTGCTGATTGGCTTGTGGCACAAAGATCAGCTCTAGTAATCCTGTCTTAACAGATATCAGCATGGATGTGCCTGTGATGCATACAAAAAAATTTGTATTAAATAGTCCTGTCTCTTAGAAGCAGCAGCCAGCAGCACTCTGAATGCTTTTGGGTTGTGTGGGGTTTTTTTCTCTGAGCTTTACTGACCCATCTGAATCCAAGAGGTGGATATTATTGTTTCTACTTGAGACTTGGATCTTGCTGCAGAACTGTTAGAGTAATACCTAATTAGGTCCCAAGGTTTGTGTGCTCAATGAGCCTTATTGAGATTTCAAAACCTGTCTTGCTCTGCGTTAGGATGAAAAAGTCCTTCCAGGGGTTTTCACAAGTAGAGCCTGTTGCGTTTTGAGGTGTCCATGAAACGGCCTTCAATTCCTTATCTGCCTTATTAGGCTGTATTAGGCTTGAACCTGGCTCTTCCCCATCTCAGGTGAGTGTCCTAAGTGGCAGGCTGGAGATTTTACCCAGGAACTGAGAGGCTTTTCCCAGCAAAAGCTTTAGTCCAAACTGCATGCCCTCCAAGGAGAAGTTTCAGTTCAATTTATGAGAATTTTTCTGATGAAAAAATTGTTTTGCCCACATATTTCCAGCTGATCCTGGCTCTTTGTCTGGTTTGGGGGTCCCATGAGCACAGACTAACAAACCTGTGCAGACATTGCCGCTACCAGCTAGGACCCCCACGTGCTCTGTCCAGGAGAGGACCTGGGCCTTTGTGCTCTGACACACAAGGCACTTCCACTTCAGCTAAAGGAGATTCTGTGAGCGTGACAGATATGTGGATTACAGGCTATTTCTGGACCAGCCACAGGAGGTAACAAAATAAGAAATACGTAAGCAATCCAGTCTTTTCACTTCAGGCAGAGCAGGAGGATCTGCAAAGCAGCATGCCTACTGGCGAGTGCAAGGTTGGTGCCCGGGATCAGCATGGTCTCTCTCCCCTTCTGCAGTCCTGCCTGGGGGAGCCCTCTCCTTAACAGCATGGCGGAGGCAGGAAGGCTTGCTGTTTGCCAAGAGATGGGGGACTGTCGTGGAGGCGGCATTTTCATTCACAAGGAGACGTAATTCCAGCTCATTAGCTGCTGAGAGGTTGCCTGTAGCCTTCAGGATGAGGATAGCCAGAGGTGAAGCTGCCGAACTGTCCTTATGTCACTTGGCTGAGCTGGGGATCTCAGGACACCCTGTGACATTGTGTAATGTGGGGTGCTATAAGGATAAAACAGCAGCCTTAACTCCTTCGTCTCCCTCCTTGCAGGGTTGTCGGAGCGGAGTTCTGCTTTGTTGCTGCTTCTCCTTATTTTTGTGTCTGTGCTGTGTTGTTGGCTGTTTCTGTAGTGGAGGAGGGTTGCCTCTTACGTTCTGGTTTAAGACAAAGGGAAAAAATATCAGGAAATGCTTCCAAATTGCTGTAGAACTTGGAAGAGGAATTCCTTGCTTAATCTCAATTTCAGAAGCATCAGCGTGTGAGCAGTTATTTTTCTAGGAAAGCTTTTAATTCTGATAGTGGTTATAAACACTCCTGTCAATCCCGAATGATTTAAAAATGAGAATTTAAGCTCCATCCTCTCCTCTAGGAATAACACTGGGCTTAGAAGTAATGAGACCTTAAAAACTACTAAACATTTGGAGGTTTGATCCTCTGGGACTCAGGTCTTCTGTTACCGTGGCAGCAAACCTGGCGTTAGTTTAAAATAAGTAATCATGACTCCAAGAAGTGGAACCATTAGAAAAATACCCATTTTGAAAAACTTAAAAAAACCTTTAATGATTTTTTAAACATAGTTTCAGGTGCTGTTTATGGATGACCTCAGCCGTATCCCAGACTCATACCTGGAACTACAGACAGCTAAGCCGAAATGCAGAGTACAGGATGGTAGCGCAGACTGAAGAAGTGTAAGGCTGATGTGCTGGAAAACAAATGCTATGAGCAGACAACACTTCAGAAGTTTGGTTTTGTACAGCTTCCCTGTGTAAAATCTCTCTCCTCTTTGGGAATGGTAGCCAGGCAGCTGAGCTCACACCGCAGCATCTCCTCAATGAGAGCAATGATTTATGCTACTTCCATTACTCAGGGAACTATTTTTATGAAACGTGGAGGATTCATTGAGAATAATATCTGTGCAGACCCTGGCTGAAATTGGTCAGCTGGTTCAGACATAATTGTTGGGGGAACTGCTGGGCAGAGGCACGCACCCGCACTTATTGTCTAGGCTTGATTTAGGAAACCAGTCTGTACTGGAATGTGGAGATTATAAGTAGGGATAAGGAAGACATAAGAAAGTGAGAAAGAAGAGCCAAGAGCCCAAAAGGTTAAGATAAATGGTATGAAACGTTTCAAGTATGCAGGTAACGGGAGGTCAGCGCAGGAGGCAGATAAGGCGGGCAGAGGAGGTCAGAGTCGTCTATGGTCAGAAGCCAAGGATCTCCCTAAAACAGTGAGTGAGTTCTGCAGGAATTGTGGCGGCTTGGGAAGGACATGAGACAGTGGATGGCAGCAACTGGCAAACCAGTCTTGTAGGGAGTTGATTAATATAAAATAAGGCCACGGGTGCTTTCTTATAGAGCTCTGAAGAGGGTGGTAAAAAATAGGGAAACATTTCACACATGTCTGCTTCAGAAAAGGCAGTGCTGGATGTGCAGAGGAGATACTGCTGCGTGGGTCATGAGGTCTCTTTGTTCTGGCAGCTGGTGGTCTCTGCACAAGGTAGAGGCAACCAAGCTGTGGGGCAATGGAACTTCTGAGGAGTAGGCTTTTCTTTAAAAAAGGTTTAAATTTGTAGTACTGTATTCTTCCGCTGTTTGTTGAGCAGGCATCAAGAAAAAAGTCCTAACGGGCCATATTTTTAGATGAGGGAAAAGCTGAGCAGAGTGTCTCTGTACAGCCACTCATTGACATATGTGGTATTAAATACCAAAGGCACCATGGAAGCAGCAAGTATAAATAACAATTCATAATTAAACATGAACTTTGCAGAAAAGGAAAGATTTCAGAGGCAGCTGCCAGCCTCAGGTGGGAGGTAAAGGAGTTTTAAATAGACTGCGCTAGGTTTCCTGTCTCCCGCTTGCGAGCTTTAGAAACAACATGACAACAAAAAGAACAACTGCAGGCCACTCCTTGCCAGGGATACTTTTTAGCTATGCCATTGTGAGGAGGCATTTTGCGACATCCCGAAATAAAATGCAGCCCCAACCTTAAAGCGCATCCCAGTGGGCTGGGTGCTGTTGCAGAGAGCCGGCATGCCGCGCCATCCTGGGGGCAGCTTGGGCTTTAGGAGAATGGCCACTCTAAGGAGAAGGTGTGAGTGGTGACAGTCAAGATGCAAGGTAGGCCCTCAACATCCTTGCACTAGGGTGGCTGTTTCCGTGTTATGGCTGAAGAAGTATCTTTATAGAGATTAGCACACTCCTGATCGTTAGACTGAGCTGCCTTAGAAAATGATTTAGAAATGTCTTAGAAAATCTTCCGGGATAAGCAGTCAGGTCGCTTGACTGAGTGTGAGGCAGAAAGCTGCAAGGGGAGGAAAGGTGCTGGGTTTGTGGGTCCTGTTTGGGGGAGGTCTCCACCTCGGCAGCTGCAGCCCTGATGCTAGCCTCAGGTATTTACCCTGCTCAGCCAGCTGTGCCCTCGCTGGAGGCACCCCTGCACGGGTGTCGTCCTCTCTGGCAAAGCACCCGGTGGTAGCCGCTGCTGAAGAGCTCCTGTGCTCCATCCCTGACGTGTGCGTGCTTCACTGGTGGAAGGATCCTCATCTCTTGTGTTCCCCACTGGGCTTGATTCATGGTGTTATTTATAGACTGGCTGATTAGTTTTCAATGTCTTATTGAGCCCGCTGTTCCACACAGAGCTCAGTAATTATCGTTTTTTAAGAGGCTCGGGAAAAACTCGGTTGCATTTCCTTCTTACCCCCGAACAACAACCCTGGAGCCCATGCAGCCACTAATTAACATCTCTTTGTCTCTGCGAGGTAAACCCCAAAGTTATGCGTGCTGGCAAGCACGGGTTTCTCACTGTGCAAGGGGGAACACCCAAGCTGCTTACCCTCCTGCTGCTTGTAGCCACCGATTGTGAGGATTGGATCTGTGTGGATCCATACGGGAATGCTTGGAAGTGACTTACTTAGAAAGCTCTGCTTGCAGCAGAGTTTGGAGTCTGTGTTGTCTCTTGCTTTCTTCACATGTTTCGAAAGCTGTTTTTAAAAAAAAAAGGTGACCCCAAGTGCTGAAAGATCACTAGGCTTTGGTGATGGGGAAGCCACAGGCACTTACTCCTTTATATCAGTTTCTCAGGCTGCTTGCTCTTTTTCACGTATTTGGCACAGGGGCAATTTCCCAGTCCTAAATATTGTTATTGGCTACTTCCAAGATAGCTGACCAGAGAGAAGACATGAGCAGCTTTACTCACTGCAGGAGTACAGCTATTGTGTAGCCTGGGAGAGCCGAAGTCTGCTATTTAGAGAATGAATAGGGAGGTTACGACTGAGCACTGCCGGAGGTGTGTTAGGAAAGTTCGTTGCTGATCCGAGGTGTCTCCTATGAACATGGCAAAGATCTTCTTCTACTGTGTCAGTATCTGCTTTCAAACAGGTTGAAACAGCACTCTGAGAATTGTCTCAAAGAAACCACCTTGACTTTGTAAGTGTTTTGGTGTTGTGATGAGGGTTATAGTGCCGTGGCAGTTGGCAGCACTTTGGGACATCCAGATGCCTTTTCCAAAAGGGCTCAGCGCCTGCATTGCCCCTCAAAATCAGCAGGACCCACAGGCATTGGCACTTCTGCAAATAAAGCTGCTGGGCCAGACACCAATATTGACCCACCAGTTCTGACTTGCGCGAGGGTTATCCCGAATCAATGAGGCAGGTATGGTCACAGCCAAGTGCCTGTTCTCCCCTTTAAACTAAGGTCGTGTCACCCCGACATGGTACTGACTGTGAAGGATCTTCGGGTAAACTGTATCTTCTCTTCATGGCCCCGTTAGCAAACCAGGGAGGTGTAAAGGATGGTAGTTCCCTGTGTGGGAAATGAGGCCTGAGTAGGGAGGTCAGGATTTACCCCGGAGTTAAGACAAGTGCCTCTGCTGAGATCCTTTCCCCTCTAATGGGATTCTGCCACGACGCTGTCAGTGAGATAACTCATTAGGCTTCAGCACGATATGCAGCAGCCTCACCACAAATTTGAGCTGTGCTTAAAAGCTGCCAGGGGCTTTGTGGGGCCCCTTGTCACAGAAATCTCTCAGGGGCAGTGTCGTAGGGGCAGAAGTGCAGTTCTTTGTGGCTGGGACCATCTCTCCAGTGTTTCCATACAAAGCCTTAAACGGGAGACTTTGTCCTCTAAGCACTACAGCCATAAATACATTTTGTTTACAAAATGGTATACCTATTTGTATATGTAAATTGTTTATGTACAGTCTTGTAAATCCTCACCTGTAGCAGGCCTTCTGTCCTTTTGCTATCTTGCAATGAAATCTCTTCCAAAAATTAGTAATTTTTCATGGTAAACTTGGTAAACAAAGAGAATTGGAGCAGTTAAGGGTGTTGGCACTTCACAGGGCTGCAGTAAAGGAGGTTGTGCTCATAGTACCTAGCAAGGCTGGTACAGGAGCAGGGAGGGGGATCTTTCTGGTTTAATGAGAGGCTTGACATCATCTCAGAGGAGAGGGGTGGCAGAGACAAAGCAGAACGGGATTTGGCACACAGAAAGAAAAGGCAGCTAAGGCAGGATTTGGAGTAAAATTTGGATGAAGATAAGCAGGGTGAGCAAAAAGGCCGTTCCAGACCGATTGCTTTCCCTAATCTAGGTGAAAGTGCTGCTGCGCTTCCCTGGTATATCTCACCCGCAATGTGAGGCTTAACATTCCTGCCTGGCACGTGGGGGCTTGGGGAGGGAGCGTGGGGGAGGACCGAGCCGGACACAAAGACGGCTGGCCTCTCACTGGAATGGCATCCAAGCCATCTCAGCTATCCAAAGCCCCAGATGCCGGCATGTGCGCTCAGCCTGCAGCTCGCTAAGCACGCATCAAGAGGCAATTACAGCGCACCTCGGGCCACGGCCTGCTGCGGGCCGAGGGAGGCGCGGAGGGGGTCCTTTCAGACACACTTTTATTCAGCGTGGGGGTTCCTTGAGCAAGCAGAAATTCCAAATCTCTCCCGCATTTCGGTGCTAAAAGCGGGAGCAAGTGGCAATACTGGATCGTTTCAGGCTCTCCTGTGCCTTGGGGAAGGAAGGAGCTGAAGTGATGGTTACACGATGTTTGTGTGACTTCTGCATGCATGTGAGGAAGCAGGGTAAATATTTGTTTGCTAACTTTGTGGAAATATCAGTAGAGGGGGGATAGGCTTCTCTTTCTTGCTCTCATTGTGTGGACCTTTCTCCTAGCTTTTCTCTTGTCTGTTCAGAACGTTCCCTGAGCTCTCATAAGGTGGTTACGTGTGGAAAGGGCATATCCCACAGTGGAACTCTTGAACTCCACACTTAGGGATTTAGAGTCCCAAAATGCAGATGTAGGATAATGAGGTTTGCACCGTGGATGCTGCAGCTGATCTCGCTCCTGTGTGCTGAGAAGCAGTGCTGCGGTATTGTGCAGCTCCTCCAAAACGGTTGTGAGGGGCATTCGCAGGGGCTGAGCACTGCCTAGGTATAAAGGAGAGCAAAATCTCACTCTTATAGCCTGCCTGAGCAATGACATAGAGAAAAAAAGAGATACACATGGCTTTCTGTGACATTTTCTTTGCACTTTTTAAAAACTAGACTGATGCCCCGCCTTGCCCCCTGGGTCTGTGTATTGCCTTCTTTCCTAAAATCCTTATTAAATGTAGGATACAAGGGCTGAGGTTTTTTGTGTGTCAATGTTTACGTGGCTTTGGTTTCTTTTGACAGGGACACACATGCAGCAAAGGGATGCACCAACCTGTCTCCCCACCCACTCAGTCTGGACTGCGTGACCACTGACTTCCAGCCCAGCAAAACCACGTGGTCAGGAGGAGTTAAGTTACGGCTGAAGACCAGGTGAGAATGTGTGTATCTGTGTCCCTATCTGTTGTGTGTGTTTTGTGGCTGCTGTTCTTGGAGAGCGGCTGGCAAACTCCACTTCCCTCTTGCGGGAGTGAGGGCAGCAGTAATGCTGGAGCGGAGCAGCATGAATCCCCAGCGTCTGCAGCATAAGGCAGTGGAAGAGATCCAGGACAGTTTCTTAACCTCACGCCTACCTTTTCCCAAGGCTTCCTTGCCCTCAGCATGGCGCCAGGGAAATGAATTCACCTTTTGGGCCTTGAGTCAAGCATCAACGTTGCTGGATGTCAGTAACATCTACATAGGGCTGGGTGTAAAACAGTTACTGCTTTGGCTGCCAATATGCCTGAGGGTGACTCACTGCGAAGGAGTCCTGGAAGAGGTGTCCTTTCTCCTCAAAAACTTTTGTCAGTGGTGGTAAAGGTCATCAGAGATGCTGGACCAAAATATCTCCACAGAAGTGGTATAAGCCTACTGTGGCTCCCCAGCTTTACGTGCCTGGCTTTCCAAAATCACCTGGCTTCTTCCGAGTCTGTGAGTTTCAGTGGGAGCTTGGCATTCATGACAACCCTGCTTAGTGCTTATCTGCATTTTTAAATGATTAAATGTCTTCAGAAGTCAGTTTCCTGAATTGCTCTGGATCAGCCAGTGTTGTGGCAGAGCCTGATTTCCTTCCTTTTTCCATGCAGTTTAGGACCAAATCCTACAGCATTTACTCAGGAAAAGCTTTTGCTGGCATCAGAAGAGTCTCTTACATCAGTCAGATGGTGATCTGGATGACCTCATAGATTTTTGTGTCTGTCTTCTGAGATTTGCACTGTGAAGTCAAAGCAGTGACTTTTATTGGCAGCACTGCATTCAGGCCAGACCTTGACTTATTTGAAGTCAAGAAGCTACACTGATTTCCTATAGCTGGAGGAAATGTGGCCCAGCGCCTCTTAGGGAGCAGCTGAGAAGGGCATGCGACGTGTGAAGTCACGTTCTGATCTTATCAGCAAGGATGCACTTCTGGAGCAAACTCACTGACCTTAGTGGAGTTGCTCCAGCTTTTAGCCATTGCCAACAGTTACGGATGCTGACCCTGCCCAGCCTGGGTGGCTGCAAAAGGAGGAGAAAGGGCTCAGGTCTTCCGTAAGTGTTCATGTGTATAACCTCACTAAGGTTGTATTGCTTTCCTCCAGATGAACATTTGCACCATAGATTATATCCCTCTCGGATGGAGCAGATTTTAGAGGCTGAAATCTCTCCTCAAGCTAGTTTTCTCAGGGAGACATTTACCGCTGACGAGGGTGTGGGACTTTGCCATTTCTGAGGTATGTTACCCACAGCAAATTTGGGAAAGGAGCTCCCATAAGTCCACCACCTTCCTATAGCAATGAGTTATTCAGCATATGCCCTCTGTAAATCCCACTTGCCTGTCAATTTAGTAGCAGATCTTCGCAGAAGCTCCAAAGTTCAGCATTTCACTTGGATTAATTTGTCTTTGGATGCAGAGCCAATGTTTTGCTTTATTTTTCCGGCAGTGTCAGAGGCTGTGTCTGCATATCTCAGTTTAACTCGGGCTGAAGCTTTGATTACAAACAGGAAGTTGCTTTAATGTATAAGAATTTGAGTGTGGGAGGGTATTTCAGACTCAGCGGCCTTTGCTTTGGCCATAGCACCCGGTGCAATTCCCCTGCTTGTTTACTTTCTGCAGACTCACCCTAGGTGATGAAGGCAACAGGCTGTCAGCAGTTCCGATCAGTTTCTGAAATTTGGGGTGATGAATGAATGTCCTTAGTCAAAGGGGAAACCCAGAGCTCAGGACCGGTTTCTCGGGTGTTGCAGTTGAGCATCTATGGAAAAGAGGAGCACCACACCAGTCTGCAGTTCACCCTCCCAAGTCTACACTACACAATTGCGCACTGAAGCTTGCCTCATTTCCTCCACTGCACAAAATAAACAAGGTCAGGGTGGTAAGCCAGCCAGTGCAGCCACGTTACTACAGCTCTACCCATTGGTAAAGGGCAATCTGAGGTGAGGAGGAGGGAAGAATTAGGTCTAGAAATCCAGGTGCAAGGGTGTCTTTCACCAAAAATGTTTATTACCAAAGTGATTTTAAAAGTTTCCTTGAGGGAGAGGACAGGTTCGTTAGCCGTTCTGTAGCTTGAATTGTGTTAGATCGCTGCAGATTTGCTATTTCACTCACTCCACTGGTGTAAGTCCCAGTGATATACTCAAGGACGGCCACCTATTCCACCCACTCCCTGCAGGAACAGGGGGAAGGTGAATTCCCAGCTAGGAGTAAATCATGAGTTCACCTGACTAGCTAAAAGTTTAAACTCCCCTTGGTACCCTTTGCCTNATGTATATACATACACGCACCTAAAGGACCACCTTCTTCTCTCCCGTTTATCATTTCTACATTAGCACTTTGGTGTTGAGTTTATTAGCGTTGCCTGTGATTTGTAGCCCTGTAACTCAGAGGAGAACCCAGCTACTGTCTGAAACGCTTGCCCTGAAAATCCCCTTGGTTACCTGCCGTGACTCATTGTCCACGTTACGTTTGGATAATCAGGCTCACAGGGCCGCGTTTCTGCTGCCAGCCACCGAGTTCCTCCTAAGCACTGAACGAGACTAGGAAAACACATTCCTTCCATTGTTTCTAAGTCTCTCCTGTTGCAAGTTGCTGTGTGTTTGATATGAGGGTGCGCAAGAATCTAAACTATGCCTGTTTTTCTGTCTTTTTAACTAATTTACTGACTGGAGAAGAATGAGGAAAAATTATTTGAATTAAGCCCGTTGGGCCAATTCATCAATACAGATAAATCAGTGCAGCTCTGTGACTTCTGCAAAGCCATGGGCAGGGGAAGCCACTGTAGGGTCTGGCTGCTGAGATTTTCTGCCCATGCTCTGAGAGATGATGTGAATGCCTGGAGAAGACAGGAAATAATAGGGTCCTTCTCAAAGACTGTAAGTCAGTCAGCTGTCTCTTTTCCATGTCTGTTCTTTCTTCCTCTTTGTGCAGCGAAGCAAACAGAATAAAATTGTAGCAAGAAGAGGAAAGTTGCAGAGGGTCTGTAATCCAGTGCTCACCAGCTCCTCATTCTAGGCTACACGTGCTCTAAGTACCAGGCAGGAGGCTGTCTTGGCTTCCACATGTCTAAGCCACAGTCCTGTGTGAACGGCACAGATGGACTATCCTGGCAGCAAGTACTTTCTCAAAATGGAGATCCGAAACTCTTTTTGTTTTCCAATTTAAATGATACTTATCGTGTTGGTTGGTAATGCTTTCTTTAAAAAAGAAAGCTGTCAGAAGATCCCAATAGGACAGAGTCCTTGAATCCAGTAATCAACAAGAATGAAGCTTGTATACATCACCTCTCACACTAATAACCAAAGCCCCACTGTTCCCGTTCAAGCCTGTTGTCTGGTTAGTGTCAGCGAATGTCAGTGGGACCCTTTCTTTGCGTAGGGCAAAGTCCTCAATCTAAATATTGCCCATCAGACATATGCTTGGGCGAAGGGAAAATGAAGCAGCAGCACACGGCCCAGTTCCTAGCACTGCACTCTGCGGTAGGCCCGTCGGGTGATTTTTTGTAAGTCACTTCACCTCTTGAGGCCTTTGTTTCCTTTTCTGGAAAATGGATAAACATCCCTTTCTTGGATAAGACAGCCTGGGGCTTACCAAAGAAATGTGATAACGCAGAGGTGTGACGTGCAAGACCAATAATCATTAATTACAATGTTTGACTGTTCCCGAGTTCAACTAAGGAGCGACCGTTGCTCACAGCTGCCATCACCTCTGAGCGATCCCAGCACTTCCTTCTGCAGCCTGGGGCGGAGAGCATTTCTTTCCAGAAAAGCCATCTTTAGCCTCCTACAAAGTCCGGCAAGTTTTGCTGCAGCACTTGGCGCTTTCACGTATCCTCAGCCATCCACACCTTGTCCCTTACCAGAGGCAGCATGATGAACGTTGCTGTGCCCTTGGTCATTCGCATCCACAAAATAATCTTTCTGCACCATTTTTCTCTGCCTGCTTTTGGTGTCAGGGAGAGAAGAGGAGGAAGAGAGACAGGCTGTTTCCTGCATGTGGAGTTGAAAAGAACGGTAGAAAAAATCTGTATGTACATCCACATACGTGGTGGTCATCTCTGCTTTCACACAGGGCTTTTCTTTCTAGTGGTATGGTGGGGAGTTTTTCCCGAAGAGTTGGCGATGGTAATGGTAGGAAATCTGAGCAGAAACCTCCGATTCTCTGCTTCCTCGCCCCAGAGAGACTTCAGGGAGCTCGGTACTTGTCTCCCAGTTCCGAGTGGCACTCAGGGCTTGGTCTGATGCAACCCAGACATCCCAAGTGATGCTCGTCAAAGGGAAAAAACAAATAGTGTCTGATGTCAACTGGAAACAACATGCAGGCATAACATCTGCCTATGCCACTGGGAAAGGGCCCAGAGAGACACATGAGGCCAGACTGGTCTGGGGTAGAGCTCTGAACTCGGCTGGGGTATTTTTCTCAAGGTTTTTCTTTTTTTTGGTTTAAGACTGAGACTGCTAAAAACTGTGAGATACTCTGAAGGGATTCCCTGGGTGGGGAGTTGTCTTCTAGAAGTTGCAGAGATTAACGTATTGTGGAAAAGAAGGCTGTGTCCTGATAAGAGAATAGTCACACATTTCATCTAAGTGTTCTGAAGTGAGGGGCTTTTCAGTGTGTTTTTTACTTAGGGAAAGTTTTCATCTGAGCATAAAGAGGGGTGGGGATGTGACTCTCCCTTTCCTTTATAGATGAGGAGGCACTCTTGCCAAAGATCCATGACATGAAATATCATTTCATATACTTCAGGTCTTTCTAACGAGTCCTCCTTCTTTTTAGTCAAAATTGTGAAGGGACAGAGCTCGCTCCAGATCTCTCCTGCCCCAGAATTTACCAGAAGGGCTCTGTGAGCCTAAAAAGACAGATTCAGTGAAAGACGCGTCAAGCTGACGCCATTATGGTCCGACTTCTTTCTAATTGGCCTCGTCTGTTATGCTTATTTTTAGAACCATGACTGAACCTTAATTAAGAGCGACGTTGCTTTGAGTAGATTGGGGCCTCGCTCTGTCGAAATCCTAATAGGCTTCTGAGTGCTTTAGTTTTTCCTTCATCTCCTGCTTAATAGCTAGGCATAGAGACTGCAGCAGCACGTTAGGATGTCTGTAGAACATATCCTTGTTATGCTAGCGCTCCTTTTAGATGTGGCCATCTTGGAGACAGGTCCACACCAGTGAAAATTCCGAACGTTGTTTATGCTTTCTGTTGATGCAGGTACACAGCCACCCTAGGAGGGTACACATGAATTGCTATGATCAGGATCTCTCCCTATAGAAAGAGCCTACTGTACCGTGCAGCGGGGTGCGGCTCCGGACATACTACCTCTGCCACATACTTTTTGTTCATTTAGAAATATCACTAGCTTGAAACCTTAACCACCATGAGGATGATGTGGTAAGGATGGGCAGCTGCTTTCTTGGCTTTCTCTCTTGTGACTCAGTGCCTGGGATCGGATCTGAGAGGCACAATCTTTGCACTTGCGTCCAAACCTTTCTTCTCTTCTGCAGGAGGAGGGTCTGCGCTGCAGGGCCTCTATCCCTTCCCACCTCCCCTGATGAATGGGCCAGGCCATGGCTGTCCCTTCCAGCTCCAGCAACCTCCCACACAGCCACCTGGGCCACATGGCTGCTGGGGGAAAGCACATCCACAGGGACTGCGGTTGTCAGCGATGGCACAGCGTGACCCTCTTGGCCTTAGGTCTCTTCTCTTTGTCTTCCCATCTTTCTTGGGCACGTTAGCACCAGCAGCTAGTCAAAACCATCCCTGCAGGTCATGGAGAATGTGTCCCGGTGACCACTGCTCCTGCCTGGATCCACAGGTAGATTCTGCTCCTTGAGGAGAGATGCTTTTCTTGAAAGGTTTTTCTGCCTTTATCCTCAGCGTTCCCTGTCTCTGCTGAGGAGGATTTTGAAGCTTGCTGGGACAGAGGAAAAAATGAGCAAAATGTCAGTGGTAGAAGAAGAATTGTTCATAAATGGTCTCTATTCAGCCATCTTGGATGATGTGTTTGACAGACGTGAGACTGATGAAAACTTAACTCCCCACAAGCTCTGTGGGTGTGTTGCAGTAGAAATAGATCAGTTTATTGGGGCATTGATGACTCTGAGTTGCTAACTGATCAGCCACAACATCCCCTCCCTGGCTTTCACTCATTAGCTTTCTAAAAGGCTGAGTTACATTCTGTTATTGTCTGCAAGGGTAAAATTCAGTCTGTGTTTCCTAAGAGAAGGTGCTTTCCTTGTGAAATCCTTCTCTTCTAACTTCAGCAGCTTGCTTTGATGCTCTCACGCTATGTCTAATCTGCACAGCAAGTACATCCCATGATGTGCCCCAGGATCCTGCTCCGTGAAAGACTAGGATATGGCATGTGAGGGGAGGGAAGCGCTTCCTTCCTGCTTCTCATCCCAATGTAGAAACCGATCCCATAAATTGGGTGTAATGACAGTCATCCACCTGCAGTTCTTCTTGTCGTGGCAGCAGCGGTCGGTATTGCTGTATTGCTGTGCTCCTCAGCCTCAGTCAAAGTGTGCTGCTGGCTGCTGGCAACCTGGAGGCTGGTGTTGGAAACCTGGAGCAGAGGAGTCTGCAGGGGTTATTTGAAGTTCTTTTTCTCTTTTTCTTTTCTTTTTTCTTTTTCTCTTTTTTTTTTTTTTTTTTTCCTTCCAAAACTGCTCTACTTGGAGGTTTAGGAAAAGGGAAACTTTTCCAGGCAAATGTAGAAAAAATGAAAATGGCAATTTGAAGAAGCTAGGTTGTTTGCTTTGGTTAAAGATGGGCCTTTTTACACAGAAGCATCTGTGCGCTCTTGGAGGGCACTGGGCTGGAGTACATTTGAATTGCAAAGCGCTCAGGTTGTGCATGTACTCTGGCATCGGTGAGGAACAGTATGTAAAGAATGGAAATTAGACTGAATACATTGTTCTGTATGGTTTTAGTTTGTAACCTTGGGAAAAAGGTAAATCAACCTTTTAGTTATACTGTGAAGAAAGCTTCAGATGGCTGTTCTTTAGATGCTGATTCATTTGTGGAGTTAGTGCCAAGGTATGTTTATAAAGTTCCATTACTGTTTTGCACACAAAGCATAAAAATAATCTACAGAGATTACAGAGAAGAACACGCTCAGATCTTCCTAATAAGAGAGAGCTACAGAGCTATTAATGGTAAAGGGCCTCAGAAATGTCAGTATGGTCCTTGCAGCCCAGACTGCATCAAGCCTTTGCCAGACTGCATTAGAGGAGACTGCTAATGTGCCGGTCACGTTTCTGTCTGAAAACGCTGTGACTAGCATAGCAACAAGGAGCACCCAGATAACAGCAGCTGGACAAGATTAAGGACTATTCTTTTCCCTTTGGTTTTCCAGTTTACGGTGTGAATTTGGCAGTATCTGGTATGTAATCAGTGTTACAGCTGCTGTGGAGCCTGTTTAGATGCCAGCATTGCATCAAGGTCCACTGCCTTCTCCAGGTATCTTTGCTCCGAGGCATTTGTCGTGATGCCAACCTGACCTGGATGCCCAGGTTATCTGATCACTGGAGGTGTCCATGAGGAAGCGGGAGTCTTTTTTCCAGCCTTGGCATTTACAACAGAGGGATCACTTTCTCCATTATCTGAAGTGGAGAATTTTTTAGTAATAAGATTGTCCAGATGCTTTCGCAAGTACGGTACAGGTGCAGCCCTTGAGGAACTGGTATGAAGGATAAGGGGATGAAATAGTTTTGTTGTTGTTGTTGTTACTATTATTATTACAGTTCTGCATTTTGAGATCCTACAACCTCCTGGAAAAAAGTGTCAGCTCTTGCTCCTGCTTTTGTTGAAGGCAACTGAGCTACACCAAATTTATACCAGTTAAAGATCTAATGATTTATTTGTCTTCACTCAAGTCAGGAATTAGCTGCTGCATTTGCAAGTTTTATCACTCGGCCAGTTTGTCTGGGATGAATCAGGATCTGACGTTGTGGGCTTTACAAAAACAGTTCTGCTCCACTTGCCAAGAAGAGTTTAATCTTGCACTGGTTTTTATTGCTTCCTGAAAGTTATGCTCTGCAATAAAGCAAGTGTAACCAAAAGTTGTTGCAAAATTGGCAGATTAACCATGTTCAGCTCCCCCTCCATCTGTAACGGGAGGTAGCTGTTCTCCTTTACACACCATGCTGCTCACTGTCATATTGCACTCCAGTTCCAGTCCTTTTCCCTAATTAGGCAATAATAATTATAAACTAAGCTTAAGGAAGTAGTGTGAAGCAAGGTGCTATTTTCAGGTGTTACAGAAGGCTGAAGCTAGGGAATTTTTGGCGTTCCCTAAACGCCCACGCACAGGCACTGGCAGCGTTGGCTGTGTCTTTCTTTTACAACCTGAGCTCCGTCTCAAGCAGAGTCTTTCAGTTGATTCAGTGGGGACTGGATCAGGCCCCCTGTTCTCTGCCTTTCGGTGCATGCATGCGCACACAGACCTTCCATACTTCCACCCTGCCACCTCCTCGGAGATCACCTGCGTGAGTCTGCAACATGAGCTGGAGATCATGTGTACTGCAGCGCTTCCTCTCTTGGCTTAAGCTCGGCTAAGATTCAGTTACCCTTAATCCACATTTCCAGGATCAGGTAGGTGTGGAAACAATGCAAGGTTATCCCACACTGAGCTGGTACGGCATGTCTTCTGACTGAAATTCACAGCTTCGCTGTCCACATGTTGTATTATTACAAGGATATCAACCAAAAGGGTTTAAAATACCTGTGGCTCTGAAGATTGGCTACGCAGCTCCCTTGCAGCTTTTTACTGATCAAATCAAGGGATAACCTCCTTCGCTTGTGATCATTCAGTGTGCTTTCCCAAGCAAAAAAATAATGCTGGGGGGTCGTACTACTCGAAAGTACAAAGAGAGTCTTTAAACCTCTGCAATGGAAAAGGCAAGAATGTGGGTTATTCTTAGTAAACACCTTTGTCAACGACCCGCAGTGTTCAGCTTTCTTGTTTCTCTGGGCAAGGAGTTTAACAAAAGAGCTCTGTTTTAAACACACCTACACTTGTAATGGTAAAACGGTGCTCGGTTCAGCTCACCCTCTGTAAACCTCCATTTCAGCTTTCCTTGAGATGATCCCATCACAACAAACGTTAAAAGAAAAAGAATGTCCCTTTTTCTTTCTTCTTTTAGCTGATGATGAGAGAATGACCCATGCTTCTGAAATCTGTATGGAAAACCTACTGGTGAAATGGTTCTACCTCTCGCTTTGTGCCAATGCTTTTCCATGTCGTAGAATGTCAGCCAGTACCAATGTTAACTTGTGCTAGTAAAGGATCTGACCCTAACAATCATTTTTTACTTTGTACATTTTCTTGTATGGTTTCTTTTCACAACCTTAGGCAGTAGTAGGAGAGTTCTGTTTTGCTGTCTGGTTTACAACTGCAGAGGGCTTTTTAATCTATTTACTGACTTATTCAGGACATGCTGTACTGTGAAATTTTCAATGAGACGAAGACTTTAAAGATGGGTCATATCCTCCTCTTGCATTTATGCTTTATAGGTAGTCGAGGTTGTCCTACAGGCTGTCACGTTTGGGACTTCAGTGGGACACAAGTCCAGTGCTGCTCCTTGTTCTCACAGCAAGAGTTAGAAACGGCAGAAATGAGTGCTAGAGCAGGGGGAGAGATTCCCCCATGGAAAGCAGAGGGAGGATTAAGGACAAGCCCAAAGGCTGGGGCGAAGGAGAGTCTGTGCAGCATGTTCAGGGTACTTGATCGCTAATCCCCTGCTTTGACTTTCCATCGCACCATTATGTGCTTTAAATAAGGCTGTTGGTGGTTTTTTTCCCCTAAGAGCTGATGGAGGCCTTCCTTAGCATTGGTGACCGGCGCAACCGAAGGCCAGCCGTGCCGTGCCTGGGGACGCACCCAGGCTCACATGCTGCAAGGGGACAGCTGGCCAGCTGCAAGGCCCTCGGGGATGCGAAGGACGCACGTTGCTGGCACTTGGTTGTCAGGTCTCTTCCTGCATTTTTATCAGCGCTGAGGAGAGATCAAAACAGCATTGTTCTGGCTTCCACCCCCTCACGGTATTTGATTCTTTAGATGATTTTGCCAGCCGTCACTTTAAAATGAAGGGAACCTTTTGAGAAAAGTGCTCCTTCAGCATCTGTAAGAATCACATGCAGCCACCCTGCTTGGTGCATCGTGTGGGAGTCCACACACAGCCCAGCCTGTAAACTGATCCCTGTGAATGGGCCCCCAGGCTCGTCCCCGAGGGGTAAGGCTTCTGGCTGGGAGGTAGAGGGGAAGACACCCCACATTCAGTGATAACCCGGTTGTCTGCCCATGCCTGTTGCCTTGCATATACGAGGGGGAGAGCGTTGTGTGAATGTCAGGAACGGTGCATGATTGCTGCTTGATTCACTTGGAAGAGACGAGAATATAGCAGTGAAACAGAAGGGAGCACGAGCAATTTTAAATGTGGCTGTTGGTGTAACTTCACGTTCATCTTCCTTGTAAGAGCTGGCCTGTTGCTGATGTGCAAAATCCTTCTGCTTTTACCTAGGCGGAGTGAAACTCCAGGCCGACCTTACTCCTGGCATTCAACCAAACTTGTGGAGAACCAACCCGATCCCAGCATGATGCAAATATCTCAGGGTACGCTTGGCACCCCTTGGCATCAGTCCTACCACTCCAGGTAAGCACTACACAGCTGTGTCCTGTGCTGCGTAGGCAGAGATGTAAAGCAGTGTGCATTTTTGATTTAGTATCATTTGCCCTGTTTTGACATATCTCCCACAGGTGTAGAAGTCAGGCTCCCAAGCTAGCATGCCTCTAAACCGGTACCCCAGTCCTATGTCCTTCCTTATTTCCAGTGTCATGCTGCCTTCAGGGAGGCTCTGCCTCACGCCTAACGATGTGTCTTGATAGTCCTGACTACAAGATCAGGGCCTAAATCTGGAGCACAGAAGTGAAGGAAAAGTACAAAAGATGTGGTGGAAAAATGTTACCAGTTGCCTCCGTAGAGCTGGAGAGGTTTACAAACGGCCAGGGTTAGGATTAGAGTTAGGAAGGCTTTGGTTCCTGTTTGGTTACCCAGATAAAGTGGCCATGTTTTCCCCCTTTAAGTGCTCTGTAAAGTAATTAACAGCTAGGAAATTAAATGCTTTAAAAATCCCCCTTCCTACCAAGATGGGAGCCCACTGTCAGGATGTTAATGCAGCTTTCTGTGGATCTGGATGCAGGAGCTGGAGTCCTGCTCCGCATCCTGCAGACTGGCCCCATCTAGAAACGCAGCATGGTGGTTTCCCCAGCAAAGGAAAAGAAATCCAAAGTCAAAATTAGCCTATTAAAAAAAAAAGGAAGAAAAGGGTGTAGGTAGCAGGGCAACTGTGCCCATCAGCATAACTGAGCCACTCTCAGGAGTAGCCGACAGTAGTACATCACCGACGATACTCCCAGGGTGAGAAGTTTACCAAGGGATTTCCTGGTTTTGGCAATCGCTTTCTGCAGGTGTCAGCTTCATCATAACTGTTATGTGTATGGCTATTTCTCTAAGAAGTTAGTGCAGTGGTTTATCAGTCCCTAAAAGACTAAACTAGTAACCTTAATGCTGTTAAAAGAAGGTGGTATGAGGCACCTCTGGTTTTGGCTGTGGACTGTGGCCGAGGCAGATTGGAAGCAGTGATGTGGTCTCAGCGAGTTGGGGCTGTTTCTCCTGAGGCCACGCAGTGTGGTGAGTACCAGGAGGAGAGCTGCCTAGGGCAGACATACCCCTCAGCTACCCTGAGCAGCCCCAAAAGGTTCTTGGTGGTCAGCCCTGGGGCAGCTTGAGAGGGGACAAGTTTAAATTCTTCTACAGGCAAGACTCAGCCTTGGCAGAGGGGAGGAAAAAGAAAACAGAGCATTACAAAAAGTGAAGAGATGGGTGCAGAAAAAATGTATGCTCATCTCTGGCCTTCAGCACAGATCATGCTGTAGCATATTCATTTCCCACCGAGGGGCTTTGCTTCCCAGCCACAGGTCCTGGCAGAGCCTTTGGC
This sequence comes from Fregata magnificens, assembly GCA_013389945.1. Classification (NCBI taxonomy): domain Eukaryota; kingdom Metazoa; phylum Chordata; class Aves; order Suliformes; family Fregatidae; genus Fregata; species Fregata magnificens. The sequence continues at coordinate 273,553 of WAAD01040223.1, read as the reverse complement.
AGCGCGGCTCTGTCTCCTGAGTGCTTGAAGAGGAGCACGGGGAACATCTAGTGGCCAGCTGGCCAGGGCTGTGCTGGGCATTGCCAGGGAGATATTTATTTTAAACTAAAATAGAGTGGTGCATTTAAATGAGTAAACCAGCTTTATCCTGAGATTTGCCATATCTCTTTCAGCCTGTCTCTATGTTCCTCTGCATCTCTCTGCAGAGCTGCTGCTTTTTCCCCTCACAGGCAGGCTTCCTTCTGCCTTTCCTCATCCTTAGCAGCCTTCTCCCCCCTTGTCTGTCCTTTGGGCTTGTGGGTGTTAATCCAGCAGGGTGGAAGTGACTGCGGCTGGGATGTGATCTGGAGCAAGCTTTAGGCTCTTCAGCAGGCACTTGCTAGGGAGGGGGCTGTTACCAAATGCACCTGCTGCCTCCTTGATTCCCAGGGTTACCGTGCATCCCCAGCTCCCCTGCCACATGGAGCAGGTTTGGTTTTGTTATCCCAGTGGAGCAAAGCACGCAGAAATGGAGCTGTGCCAGTTGAGGCTGCAGCTTGCACCCTGGCAAACCCAGGCTCCTCTCCATTGCTGCTTCCAGCTCTGAGCCTTGCCTTGCTGCCCTTCACATAGGGCAGCAGTCTTTCCTTTCCTGGTGCTTTCCCGTGGCTCTGCCAGGACAGCACATGTAGCTGCACAGGGAACTACAGAAAGCGATATCTAAGGGAGGGGGGCTGGGAACAGAGGGAAGGAAAGTGAAATCCTCGGGCTACACTCCCCAGTCCTCAGTGTATTTGCTTGAGTCTGGGAGGAGAGATTAGCCAGGGGAAACTCCACATAAATTTGTGATATCCCCACGTGAGGTGTAAGAAGAACTGTGGCCGGCGCAAGGAGCTCCCTTCCCTTCTTTTTGAACACATCTCTGGCGACCACAAGTCCCCTTTTGACACACGTGTATCTCGGAGCAGGTGCCAAGGTGTACCTGCACCTGCTGAGCTACATGAGGAGGCGGCTGTGAAGACTTCCTGGGGCATCCTCAAACTGTTTCTGTTGTTGCACCCCCACTTGCCTCCACGCACAAACACATGCATCTCTTCTCTGTCTTGTCAGTTTAGTTTTCTTGCAGCAAACAAACTATCCTGGGACAGCTGAATTTCCAGGAAGCCTGCCAGGGCATAGCCTTCATCTCCATAAAAAGAAATGAAATGGGAAAAAAAGAAAGAGATTAAATTCCCCCCAGAACGTGTCTCGTGCTCCTCTCCTCCTCCTCGGTGGCATCGGCGCTCATTCAGCTCTCCAAGTGCTTTGGATGGGTTTGATGGGTGGGGCTGATCCTCCCTGGCTCCAGAGATGCACTGTCTTTCTGTCTGCATTTCCCTCCCACCCTTCTGTGGTAAATAACAGCCATGTGTTGCAATGTCAAGCAGTTCCTTTTTGTGAACTGGGATGACTGCAAACAGGGGATGGAGTAAGGCCCAAATATGGGTTTTCATCTGCACTTCTCAAAACTAAACATCTTGCTTCTGAGCTCACTTATAAGTTGTTGTGCCTCTCCTCTGCTGACAGTGGGGTTTTACTCTTCTCTCGCTCTTCCCCAGCTCCTCAACCAGTGATCTCTCTGGCTACGAGCATGGCTATCTGAGGAGAAGTCCTGACCAGTACAGTTCCCGGGGCAGCATGGAGAGCTTGGACCACTCCTCCCCTGGCTACCACCCTTGTCACCTGTCCCCGGCCAAATCCACCAACAGCATCGACCAGCTCTCCCATCTCCACAGCAAGAGAGACTCTGCCTACAGCTCCTTCTCCACCAACTCTAGCATCCCCGAGTATCCCGCTCCTCCATTCAGCAAGGAGCACTCCTGCTCCACGGACAGCATGCAGTCCCGAGGTGGCCTGCAGGAGGGGATGAGGCAAGCTGACATCAGGTATGTCAAGACAGTCTACGATGCCCAGCGAGGGATCTCCGAAGAGTATGAGGTGAAGTCCTCCGCTTTGCTTCCGAGCTGCGAGGCCCGGGCCTCGCTGGACGGTCATGGCCACGGCAGGCTCCACGGCTTCAGCCAGCACAACACAGCTCCCTCCTGGGCGCAGCCAGGCCAGGGCTCCTCAGACGGCAAGAGCCATCCCCCCAAGGGACCTCCCTTGCCTCCCACTCGCAGCGACAGCTACGCGGCCATCAGGCATCATGAGAGGCCCAGCTCATGTGCTGGCCTTGATCTGAACAAGCCTGGTCGAACCCAGCCGAAAGGGGCCTGGCCTCTGCTTGTCAGCACCCTGTCCCAGGGACCGCTGCTGAAAACCCCCTTTGGAGAAGGGCATCTGCACACTGTGGTGGAGAAGAGCCCAGAGAGCAGCCCTACCATGAAGCCCAAGCAGAGCTATTCCCAGCCAGCCCAGCCAGGCCAGCCCATGCTGCCTACTGGTGTCTACCCAGTACCTTCCCCAGAGCCGCACTACGCCCAGGTGCCCCAGCCTTCTGCAAGCAATAATGGGATGCTTTATCCAGCTCTGGCCAAAGAAAGTGGGTACTCTCCACCTCTTCCAGTCTCTTATGACAAGGCTGTAGCCAGCAGCACCCTGGGCTTTGATGAGAATGGAAACCAAAGCACTACAAACCGATCAACCATCTTCTACCAGCCCCCAGCAGCTGAGAGAAAGCACGATGCTGCAGCAAAACTTCTCCAGCAAAAACCTCCTAGCACAGCAGGCCCAGAAGTCTGCCTGACCACGTCTAGAAAGGAGGAGTTGTTATCCCCTTACAAGGTAGCACGCAGCAACCGAGAGACCGCAAGTACTGCACAGGCCTCCAAACACAGTTTTCAAGCCCCGCAGCCCCAGCCGAGGGATGCCAGTGAGAGAAAAACCCATTACCAACCCAAAGAGGACTGGACAGCTGAATCCCAGGAGGACAAAAATGACAACGCACAGATAAACAAGAGAAACGCTGCTGCTCACCAGCAGTGGGGTCACAGCAAGGCCAAGCAGTATGGCTTCTCCTCCTTGCAGAACATCCCAGAGAGCTCCAGGAGGCAAAGCAGCTCCGAGCTAAAAGAGATGCAACCAAGTGAGGGTTATTCCAACACCAAACTGTCCTTCTTGAACAACAGCAGTAAAGAGGAGAAGGATCACAGGGGACAGGGGCACAAACAGTGGAGTGATGTGGACCCAGAGGCTTTTGCAAAACAGGAGGAGGAGGGCACGAGCGTGACTCCATTCCATGCTGCCGAGCCAAAGTGTGAAGAGCCCTCTTCTCCACAGTACCCAGAGACATCTGATTTTGGGAGGAGCCGGCTCAGCTCTAGCAGCACCCAAAGCTTTCCTTATGGCAAACCAGATGCCAGCAAGCCCCGCTGCTCGGTGCTGGAGAAGGTCAGCAAGTTTGAGCAGCGAGAGCAAAGCACTCACCGGCCCCAGAGTGCTGGCGTTCCCAGCTTTGGCCAGCACTATGGGCCGAGCAGGACGAGCCAGCCCTCCAGTGCGAGGTGCTCTCTGCACAGCCTGGAGGACATGCGGAGCAAGCTCCGCGAGCCCGGCCAGCTGCCCAGCGAGCCAGGCAGGGTCTCCAGCCCCTCCGTCAGGAATGGGAAGCTGGAAGAGGCTGACTGGCGCCCCGTAGAGCTGCAGATGGTGGCTTCAGCGAAGCAGGCAAGACCCACCGAATACTACAGCCTGTGTCCTGAAAATGAGGTCCAAATAAGGTCGGCTCAGCTACCAAGGAGTAAAAGCACGTTCCAGCTGGGAGCTGAGCCTGAGAAGGAGATCCTCTGGAAAGATAACGTCCAGGATGCCCACGGGTCGCAGCTGGACACGCCATTTAACAGGGCCTACAGGAACAGCATTAAAGATGCTCAGTCCAGGGTGCTGAGGGCCACTTCCTTCCGTCGCATCAGCCCCCCGTTTGGGACCGCACCCAAGAGGATGACCCCGAGGCCTGCCTCAGCCCACGTGGGCATGAGGAGCACGGCGGCGTCTCCCCACACCCCGAAGGAGAGGCACAGCGTCACGCCAACAGAAGGCAGCCTCTCCTCCCTGGACTACACCAAGACACAGCACATCTTGCGCATCGGGGGCCGAAAGCGGCTGACGGCAGAGCAGAAGAAGCGGTCTTATTCGGAGCCAGAGAAGATGAATGAGGTGGGCATCTCTGATGGGGAGCCGTCGCCATTCTCCTTCCAGAAGAAAGGCATCCATTTTGTCTTCCCAGAGAATACAGTGGCTGACCGGCGTAAGATCTTCGAAAGGGACAGCAAAGCTTCTTCCGCAGCTAGCCTCTCCAAGCCGGAGCTCAAGCAACTCCAGCAGAACGCCCTCGCCGACTACATTGAGCGCAAAACAGGGAGACGGCCATCCTCGCAAGATGTCGGACTGCTGAGGGAGCGCTCCCACAGTTCCTACCTACAGGCAGGTGGCCCAGACAGCCAGAGCCTTTCCTCCGCCTCCAGCATAAATTCCCTCCAGGACCAGAACCTTTACCGCCGGAGAGAGTCTGTAGAACGGATATCCAGGACGGGGCGGATATCTTCTACCCTTCCTCCTGGGCTGATGAGCTGCTTCGACATGAGTGGAGATGAGAAGAAAGGGCACCAGGACAGCTCAGTCACGAGCCGACCGAAAACAGAGAGGTGCCGGGATTACAGAGCCAAAACGGAGCTCACCAGAGGCACACAAACAGACCCTCTGGGCATGCAGGGCCAGCCTCGCTACGGGAAGCAGGAGCAGGTCTTTGAAACACCCTCCACCACCAGTAAATCTGGGAAATCGGTGTCGGTGGAAGACTTGCTCGATAGGTACGACAATCAGACTGTCCCTGTGCATATACGTTCCAGATCATCTCCCACAGCGGATAAGAAACACCAGGTATGTGGAAACCAGATCATGCGTGCAGGCTAGCAGAGCCCTATGAACCAGGGAAAGAGGGGGGATGTCAGAGGACAGGCTGATGTTCAGTCACGGCAATTATTCCATTGGTTCGAGAGAGGTTAAATGCATGTTGAGATAGAGACAGTTTATTGTGTTTAAATTACAAGGATGCTGTTTTAAATGCTTACTGGCAGTGTACTGCTTCTGTTCAGCTTTCTTACTGCTGGCGTTATTTCAGGGATTTCAGAGATACTGGGATGTCAGTGCATATGCTGGTAGCATGCGTGTGTTCTCGCTGCTTCTGACATCCCTTCTGAGGTGTCCTGTTCTTACCTGCCAGCGTGACCGGAGAAGCGCGATCGCCTTGCTGGTGGGGTCTACCGTTAAGGTGGTGATAAGTTCTTGCTCTTGTTCTGCCTTAGCCCACTTTCCCGGTGCAGAGTAGAGAAGATTAAAGGCTGCTTGAAATTGCCCTGGCTCCCACCGTGCCTGACAGTACTGGGAAATGCTCAGCGGAGGCACTGCCAAGTAACGGTTATGTTTTGCCTCCAGCCCTGGAGAGAAACATTGCAGAGAAAACTTAGCAGAGACCCTGGCCGCTCTTTCCACATCCCCTGCTTGGTGGCTGGGAACATTGCACTGATGTCACAAATGGGGAATTCAACTGACTCTGATGATGGTAAATAGCAGAAATAGGCTAACTTCTTAAAGAACAACTGCCCAGGCCAGCTCTTCAGCTGGCTGAAATCGGTTCAGACCTATTTAGGTAACTGCAACTGGTGGAGCCGCACCGATTTACAGCAGTGGTGGGTCTGCTGCCCCATGCCCGTTTCCACGCCAGGCTCCGTTCATCATGGGGAGAGGGAGGAAGCAACCGAAATGTGTGGACAGGCTCCTCGCTCCAAATAGACTGAGTGTTTGGACAGTCTCGCATATTTACGGGGCAGCTGAGATCGAGGACATCTCCTTCTACTCTTGCATTTGCTACTGGCCCAGAACAGATTATCTAGATGCAATGAAGTGGTACTGAGTCAAGTAATGTAAAGGAGGCTCTGGGTAGCGTCTCGGAAACAGGCCAAACCGGGGTGCGGGGGAAGGAGCTGTCCTCCCAAACTCGTTGTGTACTTCATTCTAAATGTCCTCCCTCAACAGATCTCAGATCCCACGCTACGTTTTTAAATAGAATTTTAAAAAGCAGCTTCTGAATATCAAGTGACTGGAATGCATTTCCATAACCTCTGCTGTCTCTTCCCATCATCAGTATTTTTCCACACCAGCAAGGCATCAGGCTCACCTGTGCAATTTTGTCACACTTGCCGATCGTGAAGTCTTGCATTCAGTAAGAGGACAGTCCTTAAGTAAGTTAGGGTGAAGGCCAAGCTATGACTCTTTCTCTGCTTCTGAGAACAGTCAGAGCAGCAACAAAAGCAGGCATCCAGAAAGAGAAAAATCACTAAAATGTACTTTTAAATGACAAGTCGGACAACGAGCAGCCCTGGTTCATTTTTACCAAGCCCCCTCTCTTGGGCAGGGGACATACAGGGTAGTTGTTAAGATCTTTATTTCCCCTTTGTTGGCTCATTTTTAATCTTACACGTGTTCAGCAGCCAAACCAGAGTTTCTGCCTATTGGAAGCTGACTCAAGGAAGACGATGAGCAGCAGTGCAGACCTGCTCACAGGGTCTTAGTTCAAGTGTAGAAGAGGGGAGAGCCCTTACTGCTGTTTCCTAACGTGATTTAGCTGTATCCGCTTCTGGAATGAGGATTTAGTCCCACAGGCAGGAAGGTACTTGTGAAAATCCTGTTCTTGAATCCTAATTCAAGAAAGCACGTTTGACTTCAAATATGTGCACCAATCCGTAAGTGTCTGTTTGAAAGGGAAGTATATGTTTAAGTGCTCTTCTAATTAGGTTTGTTTCTGATCCGCCTCCAATACAAAACCACAGCTATAACAGTGGGGGACAAACAGGGTGTTTTGGGTTTGGGGTTTTTTTTTTTTTTTGGCCTTTTCAGATTTTTTGTGGGAAATGTTTATTTCCAGTTTAGCAGCAGACTTCTCTGCCTCACTGTATGTTTTTCAGGGCCTTGTGTACAGTGTCTAATGTTCCTTTCAGGCTGCATATAAATCACATTGCAATGTCACTGTAGGGATTTGTTTAAAGATATAAAGAAATTGATAGCCATGTGGAATTACTAGCTCTCAGTCTTCAGAATGCATTCTCAGCCTTCTTTCCTCTCTGCTTTTTTAGTCTGTCTCAGCCTGCATATCTCCCAGCTCCTGGACTCCTAAATCAAGATCTGCACTTACCCTCCCTCTGCAGCAACACTGACCAAAAAAGCAGATTACTCTAGGGTGTGGGGAAGGGGGGCACTGAAATGCTCTCTGCTGGAAAGATCGTACAGGAGAAAATACCAACCTCTTCAAAAGCAGGCTTAGCATTTGCTTTCATATCTCATAATAATCTGGTGTCCTATGGTGGGAGCTCTAGGGCAGAGAGAGTCACATTCGCAAATGTGTTTCAGCTGCAAAATTTCTCTGGTTTTAGCTGACACAAATACCTGAAGAGGAGGTAGTTCCTGTGCTTTGGTTTTCAAAAGAACCAGGTGCCAGATTTTGTGATGTTTTTCGGCACCTCTGCCCGTGGCTGGAGTTTCCAGCCTTTGTGGCATTCAGCATCTCTGCAGCCTTTCAGTCCTGTTTTGGCACTGGGCTTGGGCACAGATTGATCACTGTTTAGCTTCCCCGGATAAGGCTGCTTCAGTGATGTCTCAGCTTCTTGGTCGCATGTAAAACAGAGGTGAACACTCAGGTCCCACTGATACCGTTGAGCATGTTTTCAGAAGGGGCAAGGACTTGCTGAGAGGTTTTAAAAAAACATTTCTCTGAATAAGTCTGCCTGTTGGTCCACAAGCCATACTGAAAAAGGCGGACAGGTCCTCTAAGCAGGAGTAAGGTGCCAGAGGGGGGTACGCCACGCTAGAGTTTTCCTCCCGTCTGTATATGGCACATGCTGTGCTCGCTTCCTACTAGGAAGCATCGGTGTTTTGTTACTTTGTTTTGCTTTCTGCTCACTGCTAATACTGTCTTTGCACTCCAGGACCTGCTGAGAAGGGAAAGCAGTGAATTTGGCCCTGTGGTGAGAGACCCTTTCTATGTGGTCAGCGCAGGAGCCAGGTAGGTATATATTAACATCCCCTTTGTCACTGCAGGATCAGCTTGTTCCATCCTGCTGCCAGCGGCAGTTGTCACGCATTGTCTATGTAAACGGATGGATCGTGACAAACTAGAGAAAACATCTGCACGAACACAGTCCTGGGTGTGCTGTGCCCAGCAGAGTTAGGAGGAGTAAGTTGCTGTGAGCTTTCTTTCTTCACTATAGGCATTAATTCACTATCAAGTCCTCCTCATGTCATCTTGGAGCACGGTTCTGCAGCAAATTTTCAATTACGTACCTTCCAAAATGTGTCTTGATCTGCTGTTAGAACTCACATCCAGATGCTATCATAACTGAAGGATTCTAAAGGGAAAAATACCTTGATGTCCCACTCTCTCTGGTTTTCTCCAGTCCAGGGTACTGCCTCCCCAAAAGCAGGCAAACATTTGCGGGGACTAAAACTGGGAGATTTCATTTATCTTGCTGAATTGGGAGCTTGCGTTTAGGCTGCTTTCCTTCATGCAGGCAGGATATTTTGCTCAGCAACAGGGGAGAGAGAAATGTTTTTAAAAATAGAAAAGTGTAATCATAAAACTCATAATATTAGGACTTACGTAACTATCCACTTAGCAGTGGATTGTTTTGAAGTTAACTGGAACTGAGCTTGGTCTTGCTGTATTTACATTTAAATAATAAATAGATGCTTGCCCTAAGCTCTGAGTGCCCAAACCGCTAACTCATATTGCAGTAAAAACCATCAAGAGGGACTAAAAGAATTATTCACAGAGGGGCTCTGTTTCTCACAAACTTGCAGTAAATGTCATCCCACTCTGTTGTCACGGTGGGAGTTAACACTGCTGTCTCCAAAGGTTTCACCATGCAGCTCTGGTTCGGGGAGCGACAGCTAGAAGCAGAGGAAGGCTCCTAGTCTAGCTGGATCTTACTTTTGACTGGCTGGCTATTTTTGCCCCTAAGAAGACATAAATGTTGTTTTAGAGGGACTCAGTCTGCCTTCGGGCACATCCTTTTATGATTATTTAAAACACACCCGTTTACTTTGATTTGGAATAACTTTTTCCATTTTTTTTCCTAAGAGAACAATACAGCTGTTTTAGTTCATCCTGCCTCCCCCTTTCTTCTAGAGATGGCATTTCGTCATTCTTCTCAATAACTATTTGCTGCTTCCTTTCCCCACCCCCCCAACCTATTTTCCAAGTAACGGGATTGAACACCCAGACTGAAAACAAGTTTATTGGGGCACGAAATGTAGGTTTCTCATTTTCATGCTTCGCTGCACAAAGATTATTGGTATTAACTTAACAGTTTTATGATGTTTCTGCTGCATAGGCATCCTGCATGCTCTGCATGCACACTTCTTCTGGGAGATGTGATGTTGCTTTCCCTTCTTGATCAGAATTGGATTTCCCAAAAGATAGAACAAAAGGATGGGAGAAGACAGGAAAAAGCCCTTGGCTCTGAAGGACACAGGGTCCCACTACACAGGCTGCAGATCACTCCCTATAAGCCTCAGCTGCTGAGTGATTTTTCTTATGTTACTGCACCTGAAATGACCTGAGAGAGAATGGGCATGAGTTCTGGAAGCCACAGGGCTCTGATCGTGCACTGCTGAAGCCAGTAGAAGCTTTGCATTTAACTCTCAGCAAGAATGAGATCTGAATCCTCCACAGACTGGAAGGGACATGTAGACCAGGACCTTACCCGTGTGCCAATGATTCACAGAAGGAGTTCCACTATTAGGATACTGTTGAACGTTCCCCTGCCCCAGTGTGAGTGAGTATTTCACAGTCTGGGTCATATGGGATTATTGTAGCATCTTTGATCCATCCCTTAAGAGATGCAGTCTTTGTCTGTCCTGTGATTGTCAGCCCACAATAGCTGGTTTTCTAGCCAGTCCTCTCACTTCTAACAATCGCCATCCTATTGCTGTCTGCAGCATACTCCATGCATGGGCCATTCAGGGAAGGCAATAGCAGGCAGTAGGAATTATGTTTCTAGGTTTCCTTGGGACACAACTGCTTAATGTGCTGGAGAGGAGATGGGACCATCCCGACCACCTCTCTTGCTCAAGGAGGAAAACTGTCAAATGGTGAAGTTATGGAAACCCTGGTCAGCAATCACTTGGTGTGGTCATACGTGCTCTGTGACTTACGCTCCGTGCTCTTACGCTACTCCCCAGGTGTCACAGAATAGCTGTCTCGTGAGCACTGTTGGGAACGGTTGTTGCTCCACCAATTTTAGAATCCACAATTGCTTCCACAGTAGGAGAGATCTTTCAATTAGAGGATTACCATCTGGCATTTCTGACAAACACTGAGCATCTGAAAAGAATACACATTGCTACTGTCCAGGAATCACAGACAATACCAAGAGCAGCCTGTCTGGGAAGTTTCCCTACCCACAGGCAAAGGCTGCCAAATTCTATTCTCAGTTACACCAGAATAAAGCCAGAACGACCCATGTCTTTGACAGAGTTATTCTTAATTTGTACCAGTACATCTGAGAGCAAATTTGGGGCCCAAGTCTCAAACATCACAGATTGGCAGTGTTGGATTATTTGAACAATGCATCTCAAGAACAGAAAATATAATGGCAGTAGAGCTTTATTGTATTTTATGGTTTTATGGTATGGCCTCCTGTTTTTAGGCCATCTTCTCTTGCATCGGCTAGCACTATTATTACTGCTCATTTTGTTTTCCACCTAAATAGCCGTACGGGCAAGTAGGTTTGGCTATGTATTCTGAGCAGGATCCTCACTTCAAAGGCCCAACACTGTTTCTCAAACTCACATGAGAACATCTTAAAAGACCTGGAAGGAATCATTTAATCTGCTGGCTTTGCAGCCTTAACATCCATTTGCAGTTGAAGTGTATTGGCTTTTGTTTTTGTAACACCTGCCTAGCTGAGTGGAGCTCGTTTTTCTAACAGGATTCCAAGGTTGTAAGAGCTTTTTTTTTTTTTTCCTCTGCAGTCAAAATAGTGCACTTTTTGGCCTCAGTTTGTTCTCGGAGACAGTTGAATCGTTTCAGTGGCACCTTTCCAAAAGGAGCAGATAACGTTATGGGAATTTTTGGCCCATAAAGCTGAAATTCTTAAAATTATCAGCAATTGAGAATGGAGTTTGATCGTAGATAATGTCAAGTAGTCTTTCTTACAGCAGTCCCTACTAGCCCCATCTGTAACAAACAAAATTCAAAGCAAAGCTGGAAAGGAAGCCAGTCACTTAGGTTTTCCCAATTTTTTTTCTATTAAGTTATTGCTGTGGTGCTTGCTACATGTGTGCACATGTGTGTGTGATGAAGCACACACTGAAAATGACGGGAGATGGTGAGCGAGAATGGATCTGGCTCTGTGTCCCTAGCATTAGTAGACTGAATTTTAGTACCAGTTTCAAAGCGCAACTGCACCTCACCTAGATCAGCAGGCACTGACCCAGGCCTCTGATATGGTTGCATAATTTGCTCATTAAGGAGGTACACAATAGCTTTTCTTGCTCATTGATTAATTATTAATCTTATCATGGTCTGTCTCTTGGTTTTTAGGTCTTTCAGCAAGAAAGAAAGAAGCCTCTCAGAAAAAATGGCATTCACAAGTTATTATCCCCATCCTCACCACAGCGGCGAGGTTGTCACCGGGTCCGTCACACTGACTGAGAACCACAAGCTCTCAGAACCTTCCAGGCCAGATAGCAGGACTTCGGCATTTGCCCCATCCCCAACAGAGGCAAGGAGTCACTACCCTGAGCAAAAGCAAGGCTTCAAACCCTTGTTCCTTAACCTTACTCCTTCTGGATCTGGACAGTCCTCCCCTAATACGCCCACCCAGACTCCCTCAGACTTCCAGAGTGCAGGTGATGGCCAGGCTCTGAGACTGCACCGTGCCAAACGAGATGCTGTTCCCCCTGATGGCAACAGTAATATTCAGGCACAGTCTTTGGATGCTGTCCAGGATAGATCCCCCGAGACTCCCACGGAAGAGGTGATGTGGAGAAGGAAAGCTGGGCCGCTTCACAGATCCCTCCCACCCAAAGTGGTGTGGGCTCATTCAGTCAAAGACAACAGCTACCCAAGGGCTATGGTGTCTCCTCCAGCAGCTGGGCCAAAGTTCTTCCAGAGGTGGCAGTCCCTGCCGACACAGAGCAGCACTTCTTCTGACCCAGAGATTCCTTCTCCCCGGGGGACAACCCATCTCCAGATCTTGGAGTCAGGCCTGCAGCTCACGCCCTCACCATTGCTGCAGGACGATGAAGACGACGAGGTGTTTGTCATGCCTTCCCAGCCCGGTGTCATTGCTCCACCCTTCTCACCCTCACTGCCATCCCGTCCTCTTCCTGAGCTGAGCTCTTGCACTTCTGCAAATGGCACGGAGGAATTCCCACCTCCTCCCCCACCGACGGTGCTTGAGGGGAATGGGGCAGCTGGAGATAAATCCACCAGGCTCACAGAGGAAGCCAGAATGAGGTAAGGGAGGGCTGTAACGCAGCGTCTCGGGCGTTGTAGGGCCATATACAGTAAGATATGTGGGGCTCCAGGCAAACGTGACTGACCCCTGCAGCTCTGCGTGCCGCGACGACCCACCCACAGCCGCTAGCTGAGCGGGAAGCTTGCAGAGGAGTGTACACGTTATAAGAGGAGAGGGACAGACAGACAGACAGACTCGCTGCTGCTAGGCTTTGCTGGCTGCCAAGAGCGTTGTCAAATGAGGTGGCCAGGGCAGGGCACAAAGCAAGAAGGCAAAAAGCTTTGCGGCCTGTCAGCAGATTCACTGACAGGTGCTTGGTAAGCAAGGCAAAGGGGGTTATTGGTGAGAAACTATCCCGGTCTCGTTCTCTCTGCAGTTACCGTATGGATTTCAGTGGAGTTGCTTCTTACTCACTCCAGCACGAAGAGTTAAAATGGCTGCTGACTCCTTCCAGTTACTGGTTTTTGAGAGAGAACTATGAAAATCCGTGATGGTTTTTCCAGGCAGTTAAGAGTTTCCCAGAATACATTTTAGACCTGGCACAAAATAATGCTGTTATGAAACAGTGACCATCTGCCAAGAAGTGACAACACAAATATGTCACAGTAACACTGTATAGTGAATTTTTCCTGAAGGATAGGACTTTGGGCTAGGTGCCCAGATGGTTTAACTCGGCACAGCTTCCCTCGCTCCCAAGCGGCTGCTCTGATTTCCATCCGGGAAGAATCTGGCCAGGGCTGTGGTAGTTTTCTACTGTGGTAGCTTTTTCCAACATGAAAAGAACAAATGAGTATAGGCTGCTCAGGATGGCACTCCCAGGTGGTGAGACTCAATGTCCCCAGCCTGTGAGCAGAAAACAAACTGGCTTGTCACTCACTAGTTCCTTCTCTGTTGGAATGACAAAACAGCAGTGTCCAGGTTCAGGGGAGAATATGCTTCTGGTGCCAGCAGCTTCATACTGTGGGCCTTTCCATGTTGAAGTGAGAAGTAAGAGACAAAAATAAGTGAGAGAGAAGGAAAACTTACTTGTTTTAGGCCTTCACCATGTGTTCACAATGGTCCTGTGTGGTAAGTTTATCTTCATCTCACAGAATTTTTCTGTCCATAGCAGCTTCAAAAGCTTTCCCAAAGCCCTGGCCGAGAGGGAGATAACAGGGTTGGGCACCAGTATCGGTGAAAATAATTGGCCCCTCTCGCCGCCTGCGTCAAAGAGGACTAGCTCTCCATCTGCTGTGGATAAGCAGCACCAGTTACCTGCTTCTTCTGAAGGGCCTCAAGGTGCCGATAGACAGCCCATAACTCAACCTGAAGGCAACCACAGAGAGCCAACAGTCATTACCGGAGAGTCAGGAAACGGCAACCTGGACTCCGGGATGCTCAGCGCAGCACCTCCAGTAAAGACAAAGAAAAAGACCCCAGAGGATATTAAGTCAGAGGCTCTAGCAAAAGAAATTGTCCATAAAGACAAGTCTCTGGCTGATATCCTGGATCCGGATTCCAAAATGAAGACAACCATGGACTTAATGGAAGGGCTTTTCCCCAGTGGAACCAGCTTGCTGAAGGAGAACAACATGAAAAGGAAGATGACGCAGAAGAAAGCTAGCAGGACAGCAGTCGAAGATGACACGTAAGCCCTTCTTGTTTGGGTTGTGGGCTCATGTCGCAGCAGAACTCGCTGCTTGCTTGCTTTTAAGGACAAGCCTGTGCTGAATTTTTCTGCATCTGTATAGGTGGACGCTGGCGGAGAGTGAGTTTCTCAGTTCCCAGACGTGAGGACTGGCAGGGTATTTCTGAATGCCCTTTCTCATGAGCTCGGTTGGATGTGTGGCCTTTGAGCTCACCTCTCTGGGCTGTGTAGAAAACGATGCTGAGCTTGGGCAGGAAATGAACCGTCTCTGGAGATGTTACTTGATTTTGCTATCTTAACCTTTGTAATCTGAAGCAATTCAGTCCAAAGCACAGTAACAGAGGTACGGGAGTAAAATCAGGACCAAAACAGTGACAGGCAGAAAGATAATGAGAGGCCAAATTTTGGAAGGAGGGATGTGGGCGCCTACTTATTACAGCGGGATGCAAAGATCAGCCCAAGTCCTCCAGTGTGGTTTTTTTAAGACAGGGACTCCCAAGTGACAGCTGGAGAACCATATAGAAATAAGTTGTAATGCATCATGCCAGATAAGATGGTCAGTCTAGCCACCACCAGCCGAGCTGTGCTGATTTACCTTCAGCAAGGATCTGATCCTGTATAGAGCTGTTAACCAGTCAACACTTAAAGAGAGCAGCTGTGCTGTTCTGCACAGGGGAGAGATATGAAAGCAGCTGACATGCACCCTCTGATGGCAGGAATCGGCCATTTCCTTTGTGGTTAATAACACTGGGAAGGTACGGAAGAGGGAGTGCTGGAAAACCATGGATCTAGGCATGGGAAAAAGTCAGGCTCAGACTGAACTCCTCCTTTTTCTTCACTGTGGTGTAGGAGAGAAGAAAAGGAAGCTCCTGTAACCCTGGTCACCTGTCCTGCTTATTACAATGTTTCAGCACCCAAAGCAGAACTGCTGAATAAAATCAAGGACTTGCCAGAAGAAGTAGGTGAGGAAGAGGAGCTGCTGGACATCAACGAGAAGAAGGTAAATTCAGCACACACCACCATTTGCTGATTACATTCCAGAAATAATAATAAGCCCTGAAGTCAAGTGCATTTCTATTTGATGTCAGCTTTTGGCAGTCCCAAGTTGCGTGGGGGCTGGGTGCATTTAGGCCACCCGTGAAGCTTCATTAGGGTGACCCAGATTGAACGAAGAGAGCTAATCTGAGTACTCACTGCAAATCTGAGTACAAGTCTTGCACAATCCTGAGGCGGGCCTGTATTACGCCAAATGCTGAGCGTACAGGTTGTAAGAGGCAGTCCCTGTCCTGTAGCAAGGGAGGAAAAGGGAGAGGTGAAGTGACTGGAGCAAGGAGAGCTCGCGTTAGAAACAGGAACAGAGTCCAGCTGGTGACTGCACTGTCTGAGTGCGTGAGGTTTCGCCCTAGGATTTTCCTCTTTGCTGAAGCCAATTGATCCATTTTATCTGCTGTCTGCACTCCCTGCCTCCAAAGAAACATTGCTTACTCTTTTTCCCCCACGCTTCATTGTTTCACTGACCTGCCGAAAGCCACGTGCACCTCAGCAGCTCAGTCAGCGCAACCTCAAGGTGAGGACTTGGGTGGGAGGAGAGCAGGGCAGGAGAGGAGGAAACATTTTCCTCTCTTATTGTGGCTACATTTCACTGGGGAATGGCCCCTGCAGTTCTTGCTGTAGGCTTGGGTGCTCTGTCTTCCAGGGCTTTTGCAGAGCCTTCTAATTTGTCCTTGTGGTTGTCTCACATTGGTTACCTGCTAATTACAGACATGTTGCGAAGCTCACAAATCCCAAGGAGCCACAGGCAGGTACTTGCCTGTCTGTGCCTCCCTTCACACACCTACTACCTTTGTGTCAAAATCAGCTGTGGCCGCCTGCCTGTAAATATAAAACATCCTACATTGCACTGGACAGAGTAGCGCAGCCCATATCTCATGCTGTTTGTACAACAGCAGAGTTTAAACATACTGAAGGATACACATATTTGTGCAAGTCCCATATGCTGCAAATATAGTACTTAATTTTTCCTGCACTGAAATCAGGCATGGATTTAAAGAAAGGCTCCCAAACTCAGCCTCTCAGTCAAAGTGCAGAGAATTCACGTGTCTCTGGCAGAACTCCACATTTTCTCTCTGGGTCCTCATCCCCATGCCAGGTGTAAAAAAGCAGAGAGAAGATGTGAGGCTGAGTGGTGTCTGTGAGAATGCAATTTGTCCTGCAGCCCTGACTTGGAGAGCTCACCTCTCTTTTTCATATTGCCTTACTGTTCCTGTTCTCAGCTTTTCTCTGCTAAGCAAAATCGGCTCCCTACCAGGCTTTAACGCAACGACAGCTAGAATGGGACCTTCATCAAAGTGCTCTGTAACACAAATTATGACTACTAAGTGAGTAGATTAGCCCTATTTTGTGCAGCATTTGAGGTGCAGGTAGGACCCTGTCATACCATGCCACTGGAATGGGTTAGAGACGCTCGCCGTGCCTGCCATCTCTTATTTCCGTGGTCCTACACAGATTCTGGGTAGTAAGTCTACACAGATGGATCACGCATGTGTTGCTAATCAAAAGAATTTGCCTAAGGCATTTGTCTGCTGCTTTAATTATCTGGCCCAAGCCATTGGTTGTAGAGCACCCAGCTTCAAAGGTAATCGCGGCCCCTGCCATGCCTGTAGCACTCGATCGATTCTTGGGATGCTGTTCACTTCAAAACCGGCTGCCTGCTTATACCAACGTGAAAGGTAGGGAGTGATTAAACAAGATGAGAGTGCTGCTCCAAGGAGTCAGTGGACACGCTGCAAGCATCTGACAGGCTTGCAAGTAGATGTCCTGCCATGGAGGACAAGTCCCAGGCCTCAAAGGTTACATTTGCATGGAAAACAGAAATAGATGGGAGTGATTAGGCCCAGACAGCAAGATCTGCCTGGCATGTTTGTTCATGGTCTGTGTGAAATAACATTTGCATGGGCATTATCTGGGAAGGCGGCTACTCTGAGAGGTCATTTGGACAAACCAAGCTCATTTCCATTGTAAGTAGGCAAAGGAGCCGTATTGGTTGGCATTTGGGATCGCAGGAGAGTCACTGATTAATGAACACAAAGTAAGCGTTTCACAGTCCCCATCCAGCTCCCATGCCTTCAGAACAAAGGTACGTCACTCCCAGCAGTCCCGTAGCCTCCTGCTACCGTTGGAGGGCAGGTCTGCACTTTGAGCAAAGCTCCCAGCGCAGGGAGAAACAACTGCCAGTTCTGAGCGCCTCGGTCCTCCTGAAAACCCGTCGAGGTTAATGCGGACTTCGTGTCCAGCCCGTAGAGACCTGCTCTAGAGTTTTTCCCCCCATCATCATAATCATTGAAAATGGATCCCTTCTTTTGCTCCTCAGGATTTCATCCGACAATCAACTGATAAGGACCTCGGATCTTTCTTCTGAAGGTGGCATTAGCATCATAGGCACAGGGAAGGGCAAATGCTGGTTCTTGTCTCTGGATGCTACATGTCCTACTGAGTGGAGAAACCACGTAAAGGAGTTCTGGTTGTCCCTTATCCTAGCAGGTGGGATTTAGTACCACCTTTGCTCTCCTGTCCCCTTGAACTACGCTGCTAACAAACGGTGTGACTTAGCGGTCATTCCAGCGTAAGCCTGGTAGCTGACGTTTGTTTTAAGAGAATATTACTCGCATTTTATTCAGTCTTTGCATATATGTGGAAGCTGACAGTGGACTGTAGCACAGCCACAAAACCATGCAGTCCGGAGCATGCACGCAAAGTGTACCATCTAGTGGTGTCTGCCTGAACAGTGCTGTTAACTTCCCAGCTGCGAAACCAGCCTTTTAAACCCCACTCTCACAGGCCACCCCTGGGGATAAGGGCCAGTTCAGAGCAACCCCCAGCCTGACCTGGGTTTGAAGATCCTTTCTCCTTTGAAGTAGACTGCCTTCCTACTTGAAATTAGTGTCAGTTTTGATGGAAAGAAGACTGTGTTAGTAAACTTTGAGAGAATATTTTCAGGCAACCTTGTGATTTACTTCTGTTTCATCCTGCAGTGTTTGTATGCAGAGTAGATTAACATACATATAATGGTGCCTCAGCAGCGCATAAATTGCAGACACTGAAAATACCCAGCCCTTGTATGAAGAGTTTTTCCTGCTCTCTGTGCTCTCAGTTCTGAGTAAATGGAAGCAAGAATTGCAAGCCCCAGGCCATAGGCTTCTGCATTTGCATGTGTCTTTCCCCTAAATCCTAACAGAAATTACCATCTCCAGCACATGTGCAGCACTGCTGTTTCTGGAGTAACTGAACCCCGCGGGCCTCCTTTTCTTCAGCAGTGACGAAACAGTTGCCAGCATTTTCACAAAATGGGTGTGTGCTCTCCATGTCTTTGCTCAGTCACTAAGTAAATTTAGAGCATGTTTGGTGTAAATGCTCGCTTGATGCCTCTCTGTGTGAGGCACTGCCTGCACACGCAGGGAGTTTTGGTCACAGTTGAATTTGAGGCTTGCGCCTCAACACTGAGGCAGCCGAGTAAGGAGCAGTCAGCAGTTTCAGGGTACTATAGGAGGGGGAAATATATAGCAATTCCTTCTTTCTTGCTAAGCCATAGGTAACTGATAAGTGTCAGCTCAGCCTCCTGTCATGCCATTAATACAGCTTAAATTCATTCTTCTGCCAGTTGTTCTGTATAGTTCTGGGTTGTAAAAAGTATAACATCCAAACAAGAAATTTCAGGCTGGGGCAGGGAGCGGGGAATATGCGGGTGATGTGGCTGTAGCTCTTTTCACTCAGAGACTTTAAAGAACCTCCATCTTTCAGATGTAGGTAGCTGGGTATCAGAATACGGTACACCAAATCAGATGTCTCTTTTATAAATGTTCGTTGATGGTAGAACAAATATATCTTCATGCAGTCCGATCGGGTATTCAGATTATCAGCCAGATGTGGAATTTCAGAGTTGTCTCTGTTTCCTCCTTAACGTCGTCTTTGTCAGCTGCTGCTGACTTGACCCTGCTCCTCAGGAACTGTAGCCGTATCTTCTTCTTGTCGTCATCCATATGACCAGGGTGATCATGGTAATGACCGATGCGGCAATGTGTTTCCCTTCTGACAGGCTGAGCTCATCGGGAGCTTGACCCACAAACTGGAAATCCTGAAGGAAGCCAAGGAAGGCCTGCTTGCAGACATTAAGATGAATAATGCTCTTGGAGAGGAGGTGGAGCTGTTGATCAGCAAGCTATGCAAACCTAACGAGTTTGACAAGTACAAGATGTTCATTGGCGATTTGGATAAGGTGGTGAACCTCTTGCTCTCCCTCTCGGGACGCCTGGCCCGTGTAGAGAACGTTCTGAGTAGTCTAGGGGAAAATGCCAACAGTGAAGAGCGGGTACGTATCTGCACAACCGTAGCGTCTTGGCCTTTTTTGGGATGTGGGACAGCAGCAGTCACAAGAATGTGCTTGTCTAAGCTAGGACCTCCAAAGGCTCACAGGAAGGCAGGTGTCTTAGTGCTTATGTATAAGCAGTAGTAAACATGGTTCTGTCCCTGGGAGTCTTGGTCCCGGTTTGTATAAATGTCTCAGATCCTGCAGCTTTTGTCTCGAAGCAGAATGGCCATGTTCGGGACAGCATGTCTGTGACCTGCAGCTGGAGGAAAGGCTGTATGGTGTTGTGCGTCGTGGAACAACCCACACTGCCTTTTGACTCAGCTGAAGCCGCTTTTTAACATTCTTTGGGTGGTTGTGAGAGACAAAGCCAGATACTCCTGGCAGTTGTTGCTTTCAAGCCAGTTTTACTGACCTTCTTGGAGCACTTTCTGCCCCACGTTGACTAGAACTCGGAGTCTGATTCAGTGGGATTCACATTCAATCCTCAGTGAGTTCATCCTCCTCGCCCAGGCTTTTGACTGTGTGTTTGGGAGCTTAGCAGCCATGCCACCTCCCCCAGAGGTGGCAAACATGGTGTCGGGGGGAAGGAGAGGGGGGATCACTGAGTTTGGTGCTGCTGATACTGAAGCACTCTCTCTGGTGTGTGCAGAGTTCGCTGAACGAGAAGAGGAAACTGCTGGCTGGCCAGCACGAAGATGCCCGGGAACTGAAGGAAAACCTTGACCGTCGAGAACGGGTGGTCTTGGAGATCTTGGGCAACTACCTCTCTGAGGAACAGCTCCAGGACTACCAGCACTTTGTAA
Organism: Fregata magnificens; assembly: GCA_013389945.1. Taxonomy (NCBI): domain Eukaryota; kingdom Metazoa; phylum Chordata; class Aves; order Suliformes; family Fregatidae; genus Fregata; species Fregata magnificens. The sequence goes on along the minus strand of WAAD01040223.1, from coordinate 253,285 downwards.
AGATGAAGTCCGCGCTCCTCATAGAGCAGCGAGAACTAGATGATAAAATCAAACTGGGTCAGGAACAGCTGAAGTGCCTGATGGAAAGCCTCCCCACAGACTTCACGCCCAGGGATGCAACAGCAGCTGCTGCCCTAGCTGCAGCACTTGCTACCTCTGCTGGGGTCAGTGGTAAAACACCTCCAGCGGTCTCTTCCTCGCTCTAACCTTTCCCAGGTGGACCTGGGATACAGTCCTTCTGCTCGAGTCTATTTAATCCAAGTACTTGGCAGATGGTTCTCTACAAAGACAATGAACAGAGACAGGTTTAAAACAAGATTTTAATGAAGGAAAAAAATAGCAATAATAAAGGTTTTATTTTCCTTTCCTTCCACCTCTGCTTCGTCGAAACTTAAATCAATGTGGAGGGAAATCTCCTCCTGCCAGAGATGAGGAAGAATCTCACGAGAATTAAACACATTACCTTTAATAAAAAACATGATCTCCTCTCTTCCCTCCCTTTCCTGCCTACCTGGCACCTCATTAAATAATGAAGGATCTAAAAGAATGAAGCCTTAAAAATAAAACCAACCCATTCTACTGAACATTATTGATATTTATATTTTTTAAAGAACAAGACAGAATGTGTAAGGTTTTGTACATACTCTAATCAGTTACTTGATTCTACTTTGTTCTGTATGTAGAAAAGACATTTAATTTTGTATTTTGTGAAAACCTTAACAAAAAGAGGGAACCCCAAAGATAGTCATGCATTAGCTTGGAACATCTCTTCGTGGTTTTGTTGCTGTTGTTGTTGTTTTTTAATATAATAAAGGGCTACCAGAAGAAGCTTCAACCTGTTTCAACACATGCTAAATATACCGTTAAGTGGCCTTGTGAAGGAGATTTTGACCAGGAAAATACGATCTTTCCTCTTCTGGATCGTGTGCTCCACTGATTCTGGAGTTTAAACACGCTGCTATGAGAACCTGCGTCTCAGGAGTCCAAGTTAGCATGAAGTAATGAACTCAGGTCTGGACTCACTGCGGGGAGTGTGGGGGAAGTCTGTCTTTGTTTTGAATAATCTCACTCATGATCCGTGTTACTGTTGCAGCCTGAATGCATTTCTGTCAGATGTGAGAGGGATATCTAATGATGTTATTTATAGGCCTGGTTTTGTGAAGGGAAGATGTACACTAGGACTTTTTTCATACAGCAATACCTCATTTGTCTGAACCCACTTCATCAGAAATTATTTTACAAGCTAGAAGAGGTATTAATTTGAAATCCGGTATTCTCTTCCCTCCCACAGAAATCATGCACATGTAATGAGGATGTTGTGCACCCTGGTTAGATAGACAAAAGCCTACCATAAAGACTGTTGGGTTATTTCCTAGTCAGGGGCAACCTGGAGTAACTAAATTTGCCTGACTGAACTTTACGGTATCAACTTACCAAGTGCTGGAGGATTGCTGCCAGTTTGCAGTCAGCAAAGCAGATTGGGGCAGACTCCCTTTTTCTGTATGGAATGTGCTTTCCTCTCTAACGAGCTGCATCGCCGTTTAAACGAAATGGCCAGAAGCTGCATGAACAGATTACCACTATGGCTGATGAGCCAGATTTGGGTCATCTCTCTTCTAACCTTCCAGGGATTTCCTGCTGCAGCAGAAATTCAAGCTTCTCCTTTCTCCAGGGTGTTGCGTTGTTCATCCCATCCTATCTTGCCACCAAGACCAGAGTGGAGATTTTAATCATGTAGTTTTTAAGTCCATTTGTTCTGAATTTCACTCTAGCATGTGACTGAAAGCTACACGATTCATTGCTTTCAGTGGTGGTTTTAAAGGCCCTCTTTTTTTTTAATAGCTCACATCACAGCTCTTCCACAGGCAGCTTGGCAGACTAAAGAAAATGCCAATGCCCTTCCGTCATATCAAGCATCAATCGTCCAATACCCAAAAGAAAATCTACCTGGTTGTGTAATTTTTTTTGAAGCAGCAAGCCAATTACTTGTGATGACAGTAAACATATCCTTTTCCTTACTTCTGAGCTTGAATGCTGTTCAGGCTCATACAGCATTTCGTGAGAACCCTAAGCAAGGGATATGATTTTTATGCCTTAATAGCTGAATCCAAAACAAAATTGGAAGGAAAAGTATTTTGGGGGTCACTCAAGAATAATTATTTGTTTGAGTGGAGTTTTAGGAAAACAGTGGAGGGAGCTGTTTCAAGCCAATCAAAACATTTAATTTGTCCTAAAAAAAAAATCCTACACAGTACTTCCGCTTAGTTTATCATATTTAAAAGTTGTTTTCATTTAGATATTTTTTTACAGCCACCCTTCCATCCTATGCTTACCAAAACAAATCAGAAAGACTTGGCAAATCTGGCGGGCTTTTGTGAACAGCTTGAGACCGGCCAACAGTGCATTTTCCATTTAGTAAGTTCTTTCACCAGAAAGAAAGTCCTGCAGTCTACCCTCAGGCCAGGAAGAGCCTCCCATCCAAGCGGGGTCTGCCTGTTTGCTCCGGGAACCAGCACTGACTGCAGGGGGATCACCTTGGGCTGCGCAGGCTGTGAGGTCCAGCCACCTTCGCCCACACTGGATGCATGATTGACGGGCAATTGTCACTCTGTGTGCTGGCGCTGCGCTGCAAGTCAAGTGTTTCCAAGTGGCGGGCAGTTGGCCAGCCTTGTGGTGGTGGTATGTAAGGCTTTACTAAGTAGTGTGTAAAACAGTTTATTTTGTCGGGTTTCCAGCTAAAAATTTTGAGGTTAAGGGTTCATGGTGGTTTACAGGAAATTCAGATGTTTGGCATGGCTCTGTGGTCCAGCAACTTTGGGGGTTGATGATGAAAGTCCTACGTATGCTCCCACTGTACACACAAGCATCAGCTAATGAGGCAAGTGATAGTTACTTACATTTTTATAACAGCTTAGATCTTCAGGTGAAAAATGAGTTAAACCCCATTATTTCTGTTGTAAGCACTGATAAGTTTATCATTAGGGAAACAGTCTTTGCACAACAGTTGCTGCCCTAACTGCAAGTTTTGCTAAGTTTGGCAGAAGCACATCTTGACATGTACTTAAAGGTAATTAAACATTGGCCAAGCCAGTAGACATACTTCTCAGTGCCTTTGCCAAAAAGGGGAATCTGTTCATTGCTCCTTATCCCACCTTGCTTTCCTCTTGTGTTTTTAAAACTAGAGTATAATGGAAACTCATTTCCCAGAGGGATGACATGATTTCATGGGACACGAATACCATGGACAGAATTTTATACTTACTGTCTAGTCCTTGTAAACTTACTGAAACAAATCTGAATTTTGGGTCTGGCCACATGAGATTTTTAGATCTGAACCTGTAGTTATGTGGCTGCAGTGGAGAAAACCAGTAAGCTAGATACAGCAAGCATGATTTGCACTGCTACCCCTTCCCCAAAATGCAGTGTCTTGTGCATCCCAGAGCTGGGGTATTTCCCCTTGCAGCTGCAGCAGGGGCTAAACATTACAGCATGTTAAAAGCAAATGATCCAAAATACATCTTGCAACAAACCGTGGTTCTCAACTGGTGAGCATTTTTGCTAAAAATGAGCATTATTTTTATGACTGAAACATCTATTTGTGATACTGGAATGGAATACCTTTCCTCCCACTGTGCCACGGGGACAGCGGCACTGGCTGAGTTCGCCAGCCAGCCTGCGTGGTCTGAGGGTGACAGCGGGTGAGACTCCTCCCCAAGTCAGTTCAGAGTACCTGAGTCAACCGCCTTCTCCAAAGCGGTCTCCAGAGAAGTCCGTCGACTGTCGAAGGATCCTGCGACAGCGACCTGGCCCATCCAGATGGCTACGGTCGGTGCCTAGCACAGGGTGAAGTGCGCAGTCTCACTTCAGTAGCTTGAGGAAAAAAATCCTAGTAAGGACAAAGCAGATATAGTTACACTTTTGACATATGTTGCCAGTTCAAAGTAAAAGCTAGTTGTACAAAAGCAACAGGGTGCCTCATTTGCCTGTTACATAACATTGTGTTTGCACCTTACGGTTAGGAACATAGCATTTTTTCCTGAGTCAGCATTCCTTAAATTATTATCTTTGATTTCCAGCCAGTTTCTGAGGGACCTCTCAGGAAAAAGGCAGATAGATATAAATCATCGTTCCACAGCCTCCTGCTCAGGCTGTAGCCTTGGCACTGGAGAGCTGGGGTGCACTTTTCCCAGGCTTTGAAAGTAGTCAAACTGCATTGCTGTCACAGCACCCAGACCCAGCACGGGGGAACAGAAAAAGATGGAGGCATGCACTTGCACCGTGATGCTGTCTATTGCGCAGGATATTGAAGCAGGTCTTTTAAACCTAGCTCTCAGTAAGTCCTCACATGCTTTTAGCAACGTGCTGTGCCTGCAGGCTGCTCTGCCATGCCATGCCACGTGATACAAGCGCTGTGAAAATCTAGTCATCTGACTTAACAATTTGCTTTTTTTTTATCAGAGCCCTTGGGCAATTGATGGTCACAAGGAATTCACATCAGATGCTTTCCTCAAGACTAAATCTAGTAAAGAGTGTTTACATGCTAGGGTCTGTTGGTTGTGAGTTTACACACAAGATCTTTTGTGAAGGTTACCTATAAAATCGGTCAAACACAGAGCACCAAAACAGTTTATGTGTCAGGCCTGATCCATCATCTCTACAACTCAGCTGCTGTCGTGATCATTTAGACTGGTAAATAAGAGAAGCAAGCAAACCAAACTGGTTAGCATTTCATACTCAACTCCACATAAATCCTCAACAGTAACATGAACAGTGACTGGTCATTTGCAAAATGGGAAACAGCGAGCTTTTCATAGGAGAGCCCATGCTTTAAATCGGTATGAGCAAACTAGGGGCATATCAAGAGACCCGATCCCCAGGTTTCTCCATGCCTTATTCAACCGTCCACCAAGGCAGCGTTTACATCTGGGCTTGATTCACGGGAGAGCTGTTTCTTCCTTTATATCCCCTCCAGAGGGGATGTATGCTGACCATGGCATGGCATTATGGTTTGGCTGTGTTCCTACAGGGCTGTTGCTCATGCCTCTGCACATAAACTGTGTGTCGTACACCTCTCGTGTATTACAGGGTTTTTCTAGCAATGCGTTACTGAACAAACATCATTTGTGTTGTGCAACTGAATGTATTTATATGGCCAGAGTGCTCTCGGTCTAGGAGACGGTCCTTCACTTCCTGGTTTGGCCAGACTCTGCTGTCCCTCTTCAATACAAACTGCAGAAATAGGCTGAATTCAGCGTGTCAAGTAGTCCGGAGGGTGCTTGCCAGATGCTTATACGTGTGGAGCTTGTGCCGTTGCTTACGTGCATACAGTAACACGGCCTCTCCAGCTGTAGCTCTCGCTTTTGTGGAGCTTGCTGCACGTTAGGGCTAAAAATCCTTGCAGAAATCTGCTTTCTCATTGCCTGTTGCAAGATGGCAGGGAACTGGAGCCAGCCAGGCTCAGCACCCTCGGCTGGGCTTGTGGAGGGTATCAGCGTGGCTCTGCCTGGATTAGGATTTGGGATTAGGGTAAGTGGTTTGTTTTCTACTACACCGTCAAGAAAACATGGTACATGTGAGCCAGGCAGCTTTTTCGTCTGTGGTTTGCCGCTTGAGATCATGTCTTTCTGCTAGGGTTGCTCTGTGAGCGGATAGCTTTCAAATGAAACAAGAGAAGCCAGCAGTATTTATTTCATTCATGTTCATTCTAGCACTAAACAAATTTTTAGGACTGAAGTGCAAAAAAAACCCCAAAAAACACCACATAATTCAGCTGGGGAGAGTAAGAGCTGGTGAAAGCATGACCGAACACTAAGGAAACAGCTTACGAGGGACCTGCTTTTGCACAGCTTGTTGTGCCACAGGTGTTTTGCTGAGCTAAAATAAGATTGTGATTAAAAAAAGGATCCGGGCAAGCTTAGAAAGGATGGCATTTGAAAATGAGAAGCCATCGTGGGAGGTTTTGGAGGAGAAAGTGGCTTTCTGCAGAAGTTACTCTTGGTTCTCCAAGCTGGTTTTGCAGCAGGCGCCATTTTACCTCACAGAGGGGCCGGGCGGGGCCGCCCCAACCGCCTCGCCATCTGTCACTGCCACACGCTGCTGAAGGGAGCAGGGCACAGCAGCGGGGATGCCGGGACCCCCCCTTCCCCCATCCCTCACCAAAATCTCCAAAAATGATAGCAGGGCTTGTTGCCCACTCCTCCAGGTGTTTTTTTTTAGTTAGCACCTGTAGGTTAGTCAGGGCTAACGAGGGACAGCAGGGCTCGGGGGCAGCCAGCCAGGAGGCCCCAAGCAAGGCACTACAGGAGGATGCGCACCTCAGCCTGAAGCCTGCTGAGAAAAGGTGAGCACATAAATATTTTTATACATTTTTTCCCTCGTGGGAAGGCTTTGCAGCCTCTGCCTGCCTGCTTGCACCCACTGTGGAGCGGCCAGCTTGCTGTTGAGGGGGAAAAAAAATGTCCCAATTTGTTGGAAAACAGGCATGTTGGGGGTTTGGTTTCCACAGGGGTGTCCTCAGAGGGAGGGCCCCAGCATGCAGGGACATGACAGTGCACACATCTAGGGGACTCAGCACGGCATACAGGCCCAGTGGTGTCCCCCACTTGTGTGGCAGGACTTGCCCTCATCCCTTGGCTCCTGTCCACAGACAGCTCACCAAGGTCTGTACTTGTCTGACCCCCAGGGCCTGGTATCCCATGCCAGCAGCATCTAGTCTTGTGCTCAGACCTCCATCACTACACAAAAGGGGAATTGTGTGGTTAAGGTTTCTCATGCTCTGCACCAGAATGGGGGGCTAGTTATCAGGTAATGCAGCTTATGGTTTGAGGCTGACTTTCTTGAAGTAAGCAACAGAAGTTCCCTTTGGTTCATAAATGTTGAAACTGGGGCCAAGGGAGTGGGAGGTGAAGAGACAAAGGAAGACTATGACTGTAACACACTGCAAAGCTAGCTGGTGGTCACCTTTTCATTTTGTACAACAGATGTCGGTTAATTTCTTATGTCTGTTGTTTGGAAGAAATTGTCTTGCACCTTTCTTGCTTGTAAATTGCAGTGGGAAGTGAGCCAGCTGGCTTCCCATGCCCCACCACAACCTGGATCACCCCTTGCTTACCCCAGCACTCTCCTTCCACACGCTGCACATACTTACACCATGCACAGCTTCTGGGTGCAGAGTGCCCTGCAACTGTCTTTTGAGGCTGTGCTGAACAGCGTCACATGCATGCCTGCATAGCTACAGAGTCACTGGGATGGCCTATTTCTGTCAAGTGAAGTTAACATGAACTGCTCAGGGAGAAGTTATTTTTTGAGAAGAGAAGGCTGCTGGTTTGTCTTAGCCATCACTCCTCTTTTAGGTCCTGCATGAGGTTTTAATTTCTGTCACATCTACTGTTTCCAAACTGGTCTCTTCTGCAACTGGGTATTTGTTCTCCTCTTCCTCGTTGTGAGGTGATAACATCCATCCCTTAATTTGTGTTCATAGTATCATTTACATTGGAAAAGACCTTTAAGATTATCAAGTCCAACCATTAACCTAGCACTACTAAGTCCACCGCTAAACTATGTCCCCAAGTGCCACATCTACACATCTTTTAAATACCTCCAGGGGTGGTGACTCAACCACTTTCCTGGTCAGCCCATTCCAATGCTTGACAACCCTGAAGAAGTTTTTCCCTAGTGTCCACTCTAAATCTCCATGCTATAACACAGAGCCTCACAGCTGTTTTGCAGGGTTTTCAAGGTCCCATTTTCCCTCACCATGGTGCTGTAAGGAAATAAAATGGTGCAGCTTTGATTCCTGGTGAATAGCCAGGGATGGAGGCTGAGTACAAATTAGCAAACTCACAGGATTCAGCAAATGCATACCTCTCCACAAGAATCAGTGTTGTTTCCCCCCCCACCTCAGTCTCAGTGTTCAGGCAACCAAGGGGCAGATTCTTCTGGTAGGCTCTTGGCTCTTGTCAGGATATGCTGCTGGACTGCAAGGTTGACTACTCACAATGGAGGATTTAAATTAAAATAAAAGAAAGAAAGAAAGAAAACCCACACCCTTAGGCCATGCTGTGGTGCTTTCTGCTCCTCCCAAAAGCAAGCAGGGCTCAGGGTCTTCCCAGAGATACTGACAAGCTGAGTTCACCCTGCACTTCCAGGGGAACATACTTGGCAGGGACAAGCCCCGCTTTTACATTCACTGTGACCCCCTGCCTGCAGCAGGGCATAGCATTCTTGCTTCCCTGATCACTCTAGCAGAAGAGAGGTGTGTCATCATTCTAGGAGCCAGCCAGGGCACTCCGCATTTACTCTGCCTGTTTACCACTGCCACTTATAGGAATAGGAGTATTTATAGTTCTGGACATGGGAGAACAAAACTCAAGAGGCAGGAAGCGCTGGCAAAGGCATGCTTCCTTCCTACCCTTTCTCCTGTTTTCTGGTGTCCTTAGTGGTAGCTGTCAGCCTTAGAAAGCAGGATAAGCCTAATTAACTGTTGTGGAAAGTAGAAGACAGGGGTGGCCCCCACGAAGGCACCATTTGTACCCTGAGCATAGCAGTCAGGAACACTTGTGGCTAACGTACCTAGAAATCAGGAGTGCCAGCTTAATGGGCAAAAATGAGATCAGCTTTACTCTTGTCAGTGCTGACAGACATATACCTCACCTAGTCAGGGCAGCCAGGAACAGAGACAGCAGAGGGACCAGCTCTAAGCTCCCCTGTGCCTCTGCAACATAAGGGCCTTTTACTTTTTAAGTGCTTGTACACTTCCTGATTTAGGTTACCTTCAGTCACATAATGTAACTCAGGGAGAGCGGGAAACAAGACAGAAGCCATCCTCTTCTCCCCAACCCCCCACCCCAAGTACAAATAGCCTTCAAAAAAAAACTCAAGACTTTTTTGACAAGGCAAAGCATCAGCAAGAGTCATCTCATCCTTTGCCTAGTAAACACATCCTATCCTGTAAATAACGCAGTATATGCAGGACAGGAATTATAAGCACCATTATCTGTGCCCCTGTCAATGTCAAATGAGCTAGTCCTGCAGCACAGCCAGGGTTCTGCCACGCAGGGTGCGTGCTATCTCTGTCCCACTCCCACACAGGAGATAGGTTACAGCAACCCCTTCCCCACCCTCCCAGCAGATGCATAGCAGAAACTTTTGCTGAGCTTTGACACTGCAGCAGAGCCCTTTCGTGTTCCCCCAACACACATACGTCCCTGGCAGGACAGGTGTCCAGAAAGCCCTGCTTATTTGCACACCAAGTCCCTTGCTATCATTAGCTGCATCAGCTCTGGAGAACAAAGGGGAAGGAGGAAGCACCTTGTCTATCCACCAGCACCACGTCTGTGCCCCCAGGGTGACTGGCAAGACACAGCTACAACTCATGCCCTTCTGGCAGAGCTGCAAGGTGGCCTCCATAACAAGGGTTATCAGACAGCAGAGAGAAAAGGATATCAGTAAAGCAGGAGGGTCCACCCCCATCACTCATGAGGACGCCCAGCTCCGGGGCAGCTGCTGCAGTACAGATCTGGACAGCGTTACTGCCATGCAGCAACTGTGCTGACATGAAGGCAACAGGCTTGCAGCCTGTCAGCCACTCCATAAAAAGCCTTCAAATGGACAAAATACTCTGCAGAGTGGTATTGCCCCTACCCAAGCAGCTGGCCCAACTGCTCAGCTATTAAAAGGAGCAGTAAATGCAGCCCTGGTCTAGAATAGCCCTGCTGAGAGAGATTAGCCAACAGGAGTCAAATTCCAGCACTTCAGCAGCATTTGGTTAAGAAAGACCTCACCAGCACAGGTACCAGCTGAGCTGCACTGGGGCAGCTCTGTTGTAGCTTCAGTAGTCACACAGCCAGCCCGCAAACCTGGGCAGCCTGCCCAGGCTCCCAACTCTCCACAGCAGGTAGGACTTCTTTACCTTTCAGCAGGTCCTCAAATGCTGCAGCAGTCCCAGCTTGAGCCCTGTCTTGGATAGGCACAGCTAGCAGGCAGTTGGGGAATCACAGTAGCAGACACACTCCAAGGCATTGCACAAGCAGACCAAAGAGGTTGTAAGCAAAGAGACTGTTTGCTAAGCTGCTGCTTTTCTTTTTGGTCTAACTGCAGCTACTTGTGCTTGGTGCACTCAGGATTTAATACCTCTAGTAACCCTCTTTGATACAGCCCTCCGGCTGCATCCCGAGCTTAGCAGCCAAGTGTTACAGACACTGACCCACAGGCTGCTACACGGCTTGTCACCCCTACCTGCCATGTTGCTAAGCCACTGACTTCATGGTACAACATCATACTGGGTCCCCGACAGTGTCAACACCACAGTTTATGAAGCAGCACAGACAGCATGGATCCTCTCAAGACCTCGCTCCTAAGCTTTCTGTCAGGCTTCACCTTATGCTCCATGCCTTTTCCCCTAGCAAGTGCAGTTAGCCTGACTTGCCTGCTCTTCTCTACTCCTTAAGTACACTAGTGCCAGCCTGCAATGCACCCAACTGCTGAGCACATTCTTGGAAAGCAAAGCTATTTGCAAAAGCACAAGCCATACCCTGTTCCCTGCCAGTCCCCAATCCCCAGTAAGGAGATGTGAGCAGCACTTCTTGGTCAGAGATTGCACAATGCAATGCCCAACACACACTTGTTTGAGCTTCCCTGGCTGGGACTAGTCCCAGGGTTTAGAAACCAAACAGCCAGGGACCACTCACTGCAGCAAACAGGGTCAAGGGAGCAACTAGTGCTAAGGTAGCTTTATTCACAGTAAGTCATGCTTTGCCTGGCACGTGCTCTAACTCAGTACCAGCTGCAAGGCCGCAGTGTAAGTAGGCACATAGATAGATATATACACCTTCCCACTGCCCACCCCTGTAGCATACACAGGAGCAAGCAGATTAGAGCAGAAAACAGCAGAGGAAGCAGCCATTGCAGATTTGGGTTTATTTCACTATGCAGGGGGGAGAAAACAAAACAAACCAAGCTATAGCTGTTCGCTGAACTTAATGGCTTTGACTTTAAAGTCACCCTCCACAGCCAGGTACTCGATTTTCTCCATGCCCAGCCGATTAGGGAACTGGAACTCCGCCTCGGGCAGCTTCACCGTTGCCTCCGTTTCATTGAAGGAGATGCAAATCTGTAGAGAGCCACAAGAAGGAAGGCTAACACATCACAGCTCACAAGCCTCACTCCCCACTACCTCCAGCTCGGGGGCAGGACAGATGAGGTGGCTGCTGGTATCAAGGCCATGCTCACTAGCTCAGCTTCCTCCCTGCCCAGCAGAGGCATGGAGGGGAGGAAGCTCATTTGCTCTGCCCCACTGTCAGCTCCAAGCTTCTGCAGCCAAGGGATGAGACAGACCCAGTCTGAATCTCAGGTCAGTGTTTTAATTGCTCTTACTTGTGTGGCTTGCAAAGGAAGGCCAGAGCGGAGCACTTAACACATCTGAGCTGTTGGGCATGGACTCAAGCAGAGCAGGTCTAGACAGCGGGCTGGCTTTAGCTGCAAGACTCTTCCCCTATTGCTTAGTCCCCTTTCCATGCTTGCTCCTTCTCCACCACAGATGTACAAGGCAGCATTGAAAACCTGTGCCCTTGGCCCATTAGCAGTCTGTGCTAGGGCCTTGCACGCACCCCTGGGGCCTCACCTCAATCTTGTCACCCTGCTGGAAAGGAAAGTCAGCCTTCCTGTCCTCCTCACCCCACGTGCCGTCCTCCTTCGAATTGCACACAATGGTGTTGACATCCCCGTGGCAGTCGAAGCGAGGGTTGAAATGCAGCATGAGGGTGCTGCTGTCCTTCCCTACATTCACAGCAAACCTGGGGAAACAGAGAAGCAGTGCAAAGGAGGTACCTGCACAGCAGCTCCAGCTACCCAGTGCTGACAAGCTGTACACAGCAGGAGCTCAGGCTTCCGCCAGTGCCACATCAATCCGTTCACCATCTCCTCACTCACCCTTTGGCATCAGACAGGATCTTCCCTTTGACCTTGATGCACTCACCAGGCTGGATGTCCAGCTGAGTAACGACCAGTCCCTGCAAGGCCAAACCACAGGAGTTAGTCTGTCCCAAGGCAAGCCTACCAGCAGTGCTTGGGCCAAAGCACAAACCAGCTCTGGCAGACCCAAACACATTTGCAGGTTCGTGCTAGAGGAAGGGTTGAATCAGGCCAGCTGCCTGTCTCAGCCCTCTGCCAGGGAAACCTAGTTCACAGCCATGACCCCATTAGGGTCTCCCCACCACCACTAAGCAACATAAGCTGACAAAGAGGCTATTCAAGCCAGCATAACAAGAACAGGGTACAGGCACTGATTTACCAGCTGCTACAGAAGACATCCTTGCAAGCAAGCTTGCACCTTCAAGGCAGCAGTGGCCAGAGCAATTAGCATAGGATCAACATTAGTTACAAAGCTTTTCTAACACTAGGTCTGTCCCCCTTCCCTAGGTAGGTCTTCAACAGGAGCCACCAAAAAAGTTTCTTGTGTTAAAGCAGCCCACACATGGAGAGAGGGGTCAGTGGAGCCCACTTCTGGCTGCAGCCCAGTAAAGCAGAACAAACACACCCCTGGAAAGCTCCTACTGCAGAGAAGAGGGCTTGATCCTTTCCTCGGAGCAGAGTTATTCAGTCCCCCACCCGCATAGCCCCAAAATAGCACTTAATATCACCAGCCTCCCTCAGCTAAGAGGAAGATGCTGTTTGGTGAGGTCAGGCATAACTCAAATCATGCTTTGCTGCCTCTGCTCCAGGCCCAGGTGCAATGATGCTGAGCTTTGCTTAACCACACACCAGATAAGGCAGGGAGACTAATTTCAAATTAGGTGTATTGCTTACTTGGGCTAGTTCTCCTTGCCTGGCTTGTGTGGGCCCACACCCAGCAGGTGCCGGCTGCTCTGGAGCCCAGTACTCCTCTAAGACCGCCACCCAGCCCCAACAGTGCTAGTCCTCACGCCTACTCCCTGCCCACGGCACAGGCTAAGGTCAGATTTCCCCCAGTCGCTAAACTGCTTATCATCATGGCACTAACACTGCTTTCTGGCTCTATTTCTAGTACAGTGCTGGAGCGCAGCCTGAAACACAGCCTCAGTGCCCAAGGGGTCTTTCGAGGAAAGTTAGGGGGGCAGTGGTAGGGCAGAATACACCACCGTCCTGCTTTCCTCTGCTGTTGCATTGTTAGCCCGGTCCTGTACCCAAAAGGTGTTTTTCCAGAAAGGAAATACAAAGTTTAAGGTAAAAAGGTATAAAGGATATTCAAGTCATAAAGTCGCAAGTGGTCCCAAACCTTTAGAATATTCTAAGATATAAACATGCATTAGAACAGCTTCCCCACTTAGATAAGACACTAGAGAAGAGGAGGAGAAGAAAAACGGCTTGTCAGCCCGAACTAGTCCTCCCACAGCCATATATCAGCCCAGCATTTCCTCCCAGCTAATCCTTTTCTCCTCCTACCTCTGGCACCAAGCCCAAAACCCACACGCAACCAAGCCCTAGTCCCGCTCGGCACACCAGTCCAGCTCGAAGAGGACACTCACTTGCTCCATGCTGCAGACACCAGCCCCACCAGACACGATACCCCCACGCCCCTGCTCCACAGCCCAGCGTGACTCAGCGTTGAGCTCCCGCAGCTTAAATCACTTGGGCAGGACCATCACATGACAGAGGGGGGTGAAGAAGGGGATCAATTGCAGCTGTGTGGGGCCGGAGCTTTCACAGTCATTTAAAGTGGGCAGTGGGAGATCCCTATTGATACTGTTCTTTGCAGGCAGGATGTGTATGATTTTAAAAGCTAGCGATTGTTTGCTTCTGCGTGATCCTAGAAATCCTTACTGTAAGCTCTTCTAGCTGCTATGCAGTGTATGTTGGCTCCCATCCCGGGAGCCCGAGTGTGGCTCTGTGCCTGCAGCGAGGTGGCTGCTTTTTGTTAAGTGATCCCTGTCTAAAATCAGGGTTGGAGTCCTCGTGTTACTGTTGCAAAGTGACTGCCTCTGAGAATACGTGTGTACGCATCCTCCCAGCCCAGCCCCATGCCTGCAAGGAGCCTGGACGGACCAGATGGGAGCCCCTGGGTACAAATCACCCCTACTTGCAGTTAAATGAAACCCAAGGGTTTGTTATGTTCTATGCCAGCGTTTCAAAAGTGCCTGAAAGTTCAGGTTGTTTGTGTGGGGCACTACTAGATGTGAGAATTCAGGCTGCAGCTTTTGAAAAGTAGCGTGATCTGGCTGGTTCCGTTCCAGTTGCAAAAGACTCCAGCGGGAAAAGAGAAATGCTTTGTTAGTGGAGGAAGACGCCGGGCAGGGCTGAGTGCAGCCGGCAAGAAAGGAGGCTGCTTTCCCAGCTAGTCCCTAAAGCCTGCTTTTCCCCTTTTACTATGTCCCTTAAAAGCACCCAGCATCACCGCCCCGAGGGCCTTTGCAGGGCGGCGAAGGTGGGAGCAGCTGCAGTGCTTTGCGGGTCTGTGTGACTGGATCAGCTGGGTGCCGCTTGTAGCTTTGGACTGGCTTAAGCAGGATCCTCAGGCCTCCGTGCCTCAGTTTCCCGCATACATGAAGGGACATTAATGACATGCAGCTTCACAATCCCACTTGTAAAACTTCAGTCAGAGCTGCTATATAAATGCAGCGTGCTACTTGCTGTTTAAGCCATGACTAGCCTGTGGGATACCTATCTGCAGATAACTTTAGGAAGGGCTGCACAGGGCAGCTTATGGAACAGCGCAGGAATTTATGTCTAGGTAGCAGGAGGAAACATGCTGCCCCGCAGGAGGCTGCTGGAACTTCATTAGAGCGTGCTGGCTGTTATACGAACAGCATCCTGACTCCTGACACCATCCTTTGCCCAGATCTCCCCCACACCCATTTCTGAACATTCACGTGGCATTTCAGCATCCCATATGACTCTGGGTGAATCAAAGCCGAGCTGCGTTTCAACTAGAAAGTCACAAGCCTGAATTGGAGCCCTGTGACTGGGGTGTATAAAAGAGGGCAAAATGCTGACTGAAAGTACTACAGGGAAAATCCCACACGTGCTCTGGCCTCCAGCTAACCCTGGCCATGCTACACATACACAAAAGCCATGCTGAAGTCGGGAGTTAACGGCAGGAGCAGAGTTGGTGCAGGTAGCAAACACCACCGAGAGCAGGACAGTTCAGAGAGAGCCCAAGTAACTCCACCTTAAGATTGCCCCAGTCTCTAGCATGATGTTAGCTGGGATCACGTGTTACAGATAGGCTTTAGGCGCCTGCTTTCTGTGTGCCTGAGTTACTGTGTACTGAGTTACTGTTTGCTGCCACATGTGAGGGGTTGAGCAAATTCTGTTTGGTCGGTTGAGTTTTTGCATTTGTTTTCCATTCAGCTCTGTGAAATCCCTGGAGACTTCTCTCCTCCTTTCAGTGCTGCAGCGTTTTCAGAGACAGAGCTGCTGGCGAGGGGAGTTGTGGTGCTAGGGCCGTGCAGTGCCATAGCATTGGCCACGCTGACTCCCCTTCTGACATGCACATTTCTTGTGAGCTGCTTTTCTGGCCTGAAGTCTCCTCCTTTGACCCTTTTGTTCAGACAGAGAAATACCTTTGTAATAATACATGGAGACTGCACTGCCTTCCTTGAGTGCTCTGCACTGGCAGCCTAGTCGGTTTAGCAACAAACCCTTTGGTCTTGCCCCTGATTTAAAACACTGCTGGTCTTACCCCCTGTGAAATCAGTAAAGCGTTTATTCTCAGACTACAATGCTGAGATACCCAGCTGCCCTCCATTTTTCCTAGGGATTAAAGCCAATGGTAGGGAAGGCAAAAGAAAGAACATTTTCCCTTTTTCAGCCTCCAGTGGGAAGAAGTGGGAGAAAAATCCCCAGCGGGTCTCTTTCCCTTTCAGAGAGTTTGTAGAGGAAAAAGGCGGCAAAGAAAGGCCACGCTTCCCAGCCCCACCCCATCAGCTGTGGGCAGCCCTTCTGCACAACATGAGGGAGAGACACCTTGCACTGCCCACAGACAAGGAGCTCAGCCCCAACACACTCTGCGTCCTGGGATGGGAGTTTTGTGCCTAAGGAAGAACGTAAAGCTTGCAGCAGGCAGGCAGAGGATTAGGGTGTGCTTCAAAGGCCCTGGGGGATGGAAGAGATGCTGCCCTATGCAAGCTGCTCTTGCGCCCCGGGACTAGCAGGTGATGTTCTGAGAAGAAACCCTGGGCAGGAGACAGAATGCGGAGAAGAGCGCAAGTTAGCTTTATGTGGCTTGTAGCAAGGGATTGCAATATGTATAGGCCCTGAGAGAGAGTAGTTGGGGTGCCCACAGTGTACGTGTTCCCATTTTCAGGAGTTACTGGTCTCTCACATGCTTTTGAGGAAGAGTGCTTCACCCACCAGGCAGCTCTGGCAGAAGCAGGGAGAGAAGAGTCATCTCCTGCTCATCCAGAGGGTGATGCCCAGAGGAATTTTCCCCCGTGGGGAAAATTAAGGGTGCCCTCCCAGCACCTGGCCTTGCAGGCTTGCTTGAGGACGTGGGACCTTGCCCAGCACCAGGTCCCCAGCCCAAACTCTGAATTCGTCTCTTGATTTGCACAGGCCGAAGCCAGACAACTGGACAGTCTGATTTTCTTTTAACTCCCTATAAATGCCCCAGATTTGCTTTAGCAAAATGTAAATACCAAAAGGATGTGGCACGCTGATTGTTACTCTTCTTAATCTTCCGCGAGAAAAAATACACCCTAGCCCTTGGCAAGTCATATCCCTGGCTAATCACTCCTGTCATTAGAAATGGCTTGCCCCTGTTTTTGGAAGGTCTAAGAACGCACCTCTGCTGTTGGCTAACTCAAGGACTATGGTACATTCTCCAGCCTGCCTGACACAGGGTGCAGAGGCCAGTGCTGCTGGCTCTTCGGTATCGGTGCCTGGTTTGTCTTGCACTGAACCCACACACACTTGTAGTTGTTGATGCTACATATCCTAAGTTATTGCTTGCCGTAGCTGAGAAAGAGGCCCCACTTCTTGCTGAAAGAGCAAATAGTAGCTTTCTCCTCCTTTGGAGATGGCATCTGGCCTCAGCTCCAGCACAGCAGTACTGTACATGTGCTTCCCTGGGAGGGCACCACCGCTTCAACCATCGCAGCAGTGGGAACACACACCTGAATCACTTAGGCTGGCCAGGGAGGGAGAAAAACTGCTCCAATTCATTTTCACTAGCGCGAGGATTATACTGGTAAAATAACGACAAGAAACACTCCTCACCCTTTTCTAGTGGTAACTAAAGCTTACAGTTTGCTGTAAGTTAAGGGGGTTTTTGCACTTTCTTTAGGGAAGATTTGTTCTTGCCTCTGTAAGTTCATTCTCAGTTCATCAAGCAAAGACAGGATCTTTCTCTTGCACTGTCTTTAGGGAATATTTGTGTCAATACTGTCTGGATGGGATCCTGGTCTCAGCAATAGCCCCTGGTTACTCTTGCAACCTAAATATTATGCATAATAGATATACAAATTATACACACACAGACACACACGGCTCTTTTCTACCTCTTAGAATATCTGGGGACCTTAAGCAATCCTCTGCTACTGCTGTTGATGTGTCTGATTCTTCCTGCTTCTCCTGTAGCATGTTAGTTTGTCTCATCTGAGAAGTTTCTGCCTTTTTGCTTGAGTAGTCATAACCCCCTGAAGAGTTTTGTTGCACACAGTTTCTCTGGACCCTTCTGCACCAAAGGTCCCTTGCGTGGCTGACTAAAACAATGCTCTCATCACCATGGTATCTCCCAACCCTATGCTATTCACAGGGGAGACTTCAGGGTTGGTCTGGAGACCACAGGGAAATAGAGCTGGACTCCCAGGAAAAATCCTTAGCCTGCTCCTGAAAGACAAAGGCTGACTCTGGAGCCACAGTCCAATTTGGCAGGAGGTTGAGAGGCCCTCCCAAAGCCTGCAGGCACTGAGCCTCCCAAAGCACTGCTTCAGAGGGAAGTTTGTGCCAGGCAGAAGGGCTGAAGGTCCAGTCCACCCTGGATTCCAGCTGGGGTTGCATGGCCACATGTCACTACAGCATTTTTATCCCAGAGGGTTTCTGGATTTCAGCTTTCCCTACATTAAAAGGGAAGCACCTCTATTCCAGGTTAATTATAAATTAAGTTAATTATAAAGAACTTCTTGCACTATCTCGAAGTGATGAAAGGAGTTTGCTGATCCCTTCCATGGGATTTAAAGTATGTCTCATCGTTTTATTTCCCTCATTAATACTGACCCAAGCTGACAATCCCTGGGTTTCTCTCGTCTCTCAGTGGATTAGATTTAACTAGAGCAAATTGTTAACTACCCAGGAGAACTGGGGCTTTGTTATTTTGGATCCATTTCACTTTGGCACCTCTCCCCGTACCTTTTAAGTTTGCAGGTGGCAAACACCTCTCCTCAGCATTTATTGCCTCATCTCAAAGGAGCTGTTTGCATTTGTTCCTCATTGGAGGTCCCCACTACTCTAAACTTATGAATCCAGGTACATCTTTTCCTCCTCTTTGCAGCTCACCAGGCGGCAGGAAGATTAATCTGTCCTCCAAAGTCGTCATGCTTGCAACAAAGCAGTAAAAAGCAGTGTGCTGCCCTGCTGCTGTGCACTGCCAGGCTGCACCTCCACCTGCCAGGCCACTCCTTTCCCCATTTCTTACCATACTAGCGTGCGAGACCCCTGTCACCTGGGACAGACCTGCCCTTGTTCCCCTGTGACACCACACTCCAGACAGCGAGATCTTGCCCTGGAGCTGGAGGCTATAGCAGCTACCGAAGTATGAATTCATAGCAGAGACCGCAGATTACTGACCCTTCAAGTGCTTGTTTTCTAGAGGTCTGTCAACTCTGGCAGTTTTAATTATTTATTTTTCTTAACAACATTGTTGTTGACTTTACATCTATGACCACACTGCAAACTTTGGCAAGAAGGAACAGACCCTGGAACACTTTTCACTGGGATATCACAGTAGGATAGCAACACTTCCCAAGCCTTATATATTCCTGCGGTCTAGCTCCAGACAAGCTGAGTTTGATTTTTAACTCATGGTCAGCTGCAAGGGGACTTGGGCTGGGGAGGGGGGGCAGGAACGGGGAACTTTCCCTATCCTTAACCAGCTGAATGAAATCTGTACAGGCCTTGAAGTTGTTTACATGGTGTGCAAGAGGTGAGGAAAGCTAGAACAGAGTGCCTCTGCGTTGCCCTCCCCAAGGGACTCTGGCAGTAGAGCTGGTTAGCTGGGTCTGGACCCTATGTGAGTGGAACAAGAGGAGAAAGACTGCAAGTAACATAGCCTGTTCTGGTTAAAAATAGGAGGGGTGTCTATGGAGAAGGATCATCACTGGAGCATGCCTTCTAGGTAGCTTTCATCTTGAACTATGGTGACCACACACAGGTTGGGGGTCTAGCCTTTGTTTCGTTTCCTATTCACAAATCAGTTTTCACCACTTAGTGCCATCCATAAAGTTAAAGCTCCCGGGTTTTGCCAAGAAACCTGGGATGCTCTTCTGAAAGATAACTGTACATTTGGCCCATTCCAGGCCAAAGGACTGGATCTGCGTTGTCACAGTAGACACATCAGGAAGCGTTACTTCATTATTGTCTGACACAGGATAGTGGCTTCAGCAGGGATGGAAGGCAGAGGCAGCACTGCACTGCTCAAGTTGAAATGCCTTACTTAGTCCTGCTGAAGTCCAGAGAAGGGAATGGAGGAGTTGGAGGTCCCTGGAGCAGGTCTGGCACCTTCCAAGGCATCTGCAAATGCAAAAGCGATCTTTGGAAGGAGTGCATTCCCCAAACTGCTTCCCTGGTGTATGGTCACCTGCAGCAGAGGCCAGCATCACTTACCTGCTCTGCAACAGCAAAATGTGCTGTGCTCAAAGCTGAAGAGCTGCCTGCTCTGCCAGTGTGGCTAGCCACAGGCCCATTTGTGTTACAGCAACACTGCCAGGACTGTGCATCCTCAAGTCGTCATGAGAGCTGCAGGGAAACTTGGGCAAGCATAATTGGAATTGGATCCATAACTGGATTGCTGATAAGAACGGCAGTAGGCAAGTCACCCTTTCCGCCTTCTCCATATATCAAAGATGCAGAGGGCACTGGCTATGGGCTCCCCCCGCCCCAAGCAGCTGACAGAAACAATACCTATTGGTCCTTTTATATTTTCTCCTTATGACTTTAGGGCTTGATTTTCCTTATGTCACTCTAATTGTGCAAAACCTGCAAGACAGGGGTCTCCCTTGTACTAAAGGGCTGTAAAGTAGTTTCCTGTTTTGGAGCTTTGCTCAAATCAGTGGGGGAAATACCTCACGATGACTTTCAGTAGGGTGGGACCAAGCCTTCTGCATCAGCCCAGTGTCCACAAAAGCATTCCAGCAACCTTAAGCTGGATTGATGTAGAAGACCTCTCCTCTAGCCTGACATCTAGCGCATAGAACATGCCAGGATGGTTTAGAAACTCAAGCCATCTGGAGTTCTTTCCCACAAAAACATGTGTGTGCCAGAATTTGTCTCCTTTGAGCCACCCACAGTGAGAAGGGATTTTATTAAAGCTGGCTCAAATTTCTCAAATTCAATTTTAGGCAGAAGAAAATTGTCTGTAAGTATTTGGAAAATGCCTTGGCAAGAACAAGCTGATTAAAAATGTAACAACAAACTTGGAAGAAACATTAACACTGTCCATTCTGAGCCCCAAGATACTGAAGGGCCTTCAAAATGATGCTACTTGGGGTGAAGTTCCTTCCCTTCCTGCCCCCTTCTCCCTCAGTGTTTTATCAGCCAGATTGAGGGTTTACCTGAAATGAGTCCTGAGTCATCAGGGCTCCCTTGCCTCAGAAAAAAGCTCTGATCTTCTCTGGCTGTTGAAGTGCAATAAACAAAGATACACTCAGGTTTAAGACTATCATTACTGAATCCCTTTAATACAGCAGCTGTAAATCAGTATCAAATGCAGGCAGATCATTCAATTGTCTCCCATTATTGATGACAGGCCATTTCTCAGATGGCTGGAAGGCGGCATCTCAGCTGACAGCTTGTCGTGGTTTAACCCCAGCCGGCAACTAAGCCCCACACAGCCGCTCGCTCACTCCCCCCCTGGTGGGGTGGGGGAGAGAATCGGAAGGGTAAAAGTGAGAAAACTCGTGGGTTGAGATAAAGACAGTTGAATCGGTAAAGCAAAAGCTGCACGTGCAAGCAAAGCAAAACAAGGAATTCATTCACTCCTTCCCATGGGCAGGCAGGTGTTCAGCCATCTCCAGGAAAGCAGGGCTCCATCACGTGTAACGGTGACTTGGGAAGGCAAACGCCATCACTCTGAACGTACCCCCCTTCCTTCTTCTTCCCCCAACTTTATATACTGAGCACGACGCCATGTGGTGTGGAATATCCCTGTGGTCATTTGGGATCAGCTGTCCCAGCTGCGTCCCTTCCCTGCTTCTTGTGCACTTGGCAGAGCACGGGAAGCTGAAAAAGCCCTTGACTAGTATAAGCACCACTTAGCAACAACTAAAACATCTCCGCATTATCAACACTGTTTTTAGCACAAATCCAAAACATAGCCCCATACTAGCTACTGTGAAGAAAATTAACTCTATCCCAGCCAAAACCAGCACACAGCTAAAGAAGAAAGAACCAGTTAGAAATATGCACACACACACACACGTTGAAAAATACACTTACAAGTGGCAGTTCAGTGAGTTCTGCTTGGAAGCAAGAGCATCGTCACCGAACACCGCAGGCAGATCAGAAACCCTGCTCCTAAATCCCCTGAAGGCTGTGGTGCTCTCGCTTGCAGCTCTCGGGTGGGTCCATAAAAAGATTCTGGCCACAGCATGATGAAATGAGGCAGTGGTGGGGAGCCCTGGGCACTGCAGGATGCAAGGAAAAAGGAGGGCAGACAGCATTTCTCACTGACAAGAAGCAGAAAATTGGGAGAGTGTGACTCATGCCAAACTCCTCAGCCATGACTCATGACATGGGCCATAGCATGCCCTCAAGTTCCGTGGGAGAGCACAAACCCAACTGGCTACCTTAATGCAGCCGCCACCACATCAGTCAGCAAAAGGTGGCAGACTCCACCGAGGCATACTCTAAGGCACTGCCCTCCCATGGTGAGAGTCTGCGGCAAGGTGTGTTCAGCACCAGAGAGGAAACGGTCAGCTGTCTGACAGAGCTTGACTGCGCATAACCCCACAGCACCTTTGGAAATCTCAGCCCAAGGACAGACAAGCAGCACACCTGCCAAAGTCTGCAAGATACCAAAATCCAAGGGAAGCACCACTATATCTTACCTCCCCTTTGACCACAGGCAGGAAGAATAGGACTTTCCAGATGCTACGCCTGTATGCGTGGACATACAGATCCATGACTGACTGCTGCTCATCTCCAGCACAGACCATCAGCAGCTAAAAGCCATCCAACATTAAATCAATAGGCAAGCACTATGAGGAATGGCAACCTCGGGCTTGTCGTGGGGCAGCAACAAGAAACCAAGGAGAGGGGAGAGTTGCAAGACGTTCGCTTAAATCATCTATTCAGTATTTATAAAGCAAAGAGACAAAGAATCCAAATCAGATGCAAATAACTCCTGAACTGAAAGATCTGCATTTCCCTTGAGCGTGCCATTCAGCAGATGACTAAACCAGTTCTATTGTTTATGCAAAGAAAAATGTGCAACTTCCCTTGACTATGCCCATCTGTGCGTCTTAACCTGGAGGCAAGACTGCCAGGCTTACTGACCTCTTGTAGATGGTATTTATTAAAGCCACTTGCCTGGAAGCTGCCCCGCCTTGGCGAGAGCATTTTATTGCTACCCGCCTCCCCCCAAAAAAAACACCTGAGCTGCGTCTAGTCAATGATATGTACAACTTTGTATAGTGCCATGCAGTGGCTCATCTTTTTCTGGAAACAGATGTGTTTTGACATATACATACTATGTGTTATGAAACAACATTGCTCATCCTCCCTCTCCAGAAAAGAGGCTTTATATATAGGGATTTCTGATGGCTTTTGTCAGCTTCTTGTGCTTGCTGTGAAGTAGTGTCTCCTACTGCTGTGGTACGTTCCTTGCCTTTGCCTGTGGACTGTAGCGACCGGGACTCAGATGGGAAGAACAAACACAAGTTAACAGGCTTGTGGCTTATAAACCTCCGGAAAAAAAAAAATGCTAGAACAAGATTCAGGCTTTACCTTCTTTGTCACTGATGTTATGACTCACAAACAGAGCTGGAAACTCAGCTGATGAAGTATTTTAATACAAGAAGCTGTCTAGGAAGGAAAAGAGCAAGATTATTTCCTAACACAGTTGGACTGTTTTATACATGTTTTCTTACCCAAGAGTTAATCCCCTTCCAGGGTCCGCATGGATTTGCATTTTACAGTCTTCAGTAACATTCAGCATGTGCCTAGCAAACATCTTCCTGCCTTTGGGGTGACTTGATGCCAGCTGGCACAAGCACAGACACTGGGTAAGGGACACAGCCTCACTCAGACACAGGATGTAGTGCTATTTTGGGGGTCAAGTCAGGGTCACAGCACAGGGTCCCACCTTGGTTGCCCAGCCTGTGTACATGGGTGCACGTGTAGGCTGAACCAGAGGCGCTGGCATAGCCAGGCAGGGATGTGAAGCAATCCACAGTGACAGAGAGGCTTTCCCTTGGGTAAAGTCGCAGGGAGACTGAAGCTGTAAGAGAGGAAACAGTGACGGTACAGGGGAGGGACTGTTGCTGCCCCCAAGCTCTGCATAGCCTCTACCAAAGCCCTTGCAGGCTGCAAGCAAGCAGCAGCATTTGCTTTTCCCTTGGGCTCTTGCTCTGCAGCTCCACTGTCTTCCCTAGGCACTAGCAGGCTTGCAAACCACCTGGCTCTGAGGGCAAATCCTGCCCTCATCCTTATCAGCTTCCCATTTTGTTCTAGGGCCAGGAGAAGAAACAAACCACAAGACTAAGTTCTGGCTCCTGGTGGCCAAGGACAGGGTGCCGGAACAGCAAGGCTGCTGTGAGCCCTTTAGACAAAGGCTGCAGCCCCACACGCTTATTTGCGTCCGATAAGAGAGCAGCCCAAATCCTTGCACTTTAGACACCATCACCAGGCAATGGGAGAAACACTAGGGAGATAAGGAAGGCGAAGTGCTTGTTATTAGAGGGAGCACAGCTCTGCATCCCTGCGGCAATAACACTCCCCATTAAGGCCTGAGAGGTATTTCTTGTTCTTTCTGCAAGCGAGACCCAAGACCTTCCCATTTCCCCTAAGCAATCTCTTTGATTTACCAGTGCCATGCAACGCTAGTGTGGACTTTGGGCCACCTGTGATAACACCCGCTCTGTGCTTGGCTGTGCAAAGCTATTTGTTCCCTGCTGAGTTATTATGAGACACCAGGCCCGAGACACACACTAATGCACACTCTTCTAATTCCCCCTTTCACTAGAATATTCTGGGCTACGTTCGAGACCATAAAACATGTCTTCTGGTATCAGATTCATCAGAATATTCCTCAAGTCTAGAGCTGTGTCACAGGAAAACTGTAAGAAAAGACTTAAACCAATAACTATTTTGACAGAGGCCCAGCAGCAAGGGGAAAGCTGCTGTGATACATCTTGAAGGATTTTGGTCATTGCTTCCCATGGCAGCATTAGGTATGCAAACTGAGGCCAGTCCCTACAGACCGACATGCTTGTGTGGGGGAACTTGTGAATAGTTTTGATGGGTGTTTCCTTCACAACAGAAATGATGACTTGTTAAAAAAATTCATTTTAAATAGCTTGTGGCCTTTGAACACGTAGAACACATCTGCCTAGGAAACACTATCACATAGACACAAAAGCATCAGAAGTCTTTATCAGACCAATCTGCCACAAGCAGTTTTGTGCTTTCCTTCAGTGCCATCAGACCCAAGAAAACTAATAGCGGGGTAAAGGTATATTCCACAAATACAGATTTTTGTTTTGCTTCTATTTTATGAACAGGCTGTACAGTAGGGAAGTCCAGATAGACGTTAGGAGCTCAAGTGTCTTGACTTCGCCAAAATCCAATAGAGATTTAAAGTGCTATGAGCCTTAAGCGTCTTTAAACCATCCAGGAGGAATTTCACTCTACCAGGTCAAATTAACTGCTCTAATGAAAAAAGCATAAGCTATACAAGATGACCCAACTGTGCTTTCATAGAGAAGCTGTTGCACTAGAAGTTGCTGTGCTTGGTTAGGTATTTGACACAATGGTGCCTCAGCGCCAAGCCTCCTACCCATAGCGCTTAGTGCACCAAACCGCTAACCTACATAAGGCTCTAACGCTTCTCCCCGAGTCACCCAAACCCAACCGTTAGGTCATACAAGGAACTGCACCACCTTTTCCCCACTCACCACCTCTGAAGAAAACCTTAGGGGTTTTTCATGTGTTTTTTTCTGTCCTTTGTAATAGCTTCCTTTACTTGTTGCCCTTCTGGCTTTTGAAGTCTTCCTCTCCTTTTCAATGGGTGGGTTTTTTTCATAAGTCAACAATTAAATGCTTTGCACTAAATGTTTCCTACCACCACATTTACCTTTTTTATGTTTTCCCTAAAAGATAAAAATCTGTTGGCTTCCCCCCCCCCCAAAAAAAAAAATTAGTACCACTAAAACACAACCATACTCCCTCAGTCATAACACGCTACCCAGAAAGTTACTTAATTTTTCTTTCTTCTAACTTTGTCACCCTGCTGTTCTCCAGGTAAGCTCTAACAAGACTCTAACCTCAGAAGAAAACCACTATATCTGATAAGAGCAAAGTCTTTCCCAGCCTCCTTTTAAGCAGCTTTTGCCCAGCACTGAGGCTATATAAGGGGATAGATACTATTATTTTCTTCAGGTGTGGGGGTTATACTTCTCACTGGGGATGTGCAGGCAGGGGATAGAACATTCTTAGGTACTCTTAGAGGTTTTTGAGGTGGGATTATTATTGTTTGTTTCAATGGTTTTTATTTTTGAAGGCAAGCAATTTAATTTAATAAATGGGTTTTCACATATGCTGAAAAAAAGTGTTTTGGTAGTTGGTGTTGATATATTGTCATTAAATATTTTTACTAAAATAGTTTAAGTTAATATCTCAAAATATTTTTCTTTCTTTTTATTAATGGTAAAACAAGTTTTGTTTGCTTAAATAGCCTTACATTGGGGATGAGGGATATTAATTTAGCTAAACTTAGAATTCAACTTTTAGTGGTTTCCAGTGTGACTCAGTTTCCAACGACAATATTTTTTCCCATGAAGGGCTAACAACTCTCATTTTAATGGGGAAACTTAGGCTAGAGAAAATTGTACAGTTAATTGGAGCTTTTTTGTTCTTATAAAACCCACCCTGCTAACCTGCCATCTGGTACTACTTGTAGCAAATGTAGTAATGAGAAATTCTAGCTTTAACAAGATTTAGTAGCAATTGAGGTTGTCTCATTACTTGCTAAAAGTGTGTAAGAGATTCTTCTCACTGTGGAGTTGTATATAAACTCTTTAAGTCAAATGGCATTTGTCACAGTAAAAAAAAAAGTGCATTTTGTGTGATGGACTCTTCCATGTGTGGGTTTTTTTTTTTTTAGTTATACAAGTTCTCTTTCTCACTGCTTCAGAAAGTGCTGTGATACAAAGGATGTCCTGGCCATCAGGCTAACTTAGCAATGTTCTGCTGTACTGCTCATCTGCTTTGCCCAAGAACACTTTTTTTAGTTGTACGAAAGCCTCTTGATTTGTTTGAGCTGGGATCCCGCTGTTGCTCTAGCATTCGATCCTTCTCCAGAGGCTTGTAAAAAAACAAAAGTGAAGCATGGCAGTTTGTTACCACCTTGCTGCTCTCAGATTGGGAAGCTTAGTGTGCATTTGGTGTGTTTGTAGATGGGCAGCTCCTCTCGGATGGAAAGTTTTGATTTGCTATTCTTTGAAGAATAGCTCTGCCCCAAAATGGGACTCAAATTGACATGCTCCCCCTTCTGTGCTGGGTTTACCCCATTCAGCATAAATGACTGCTAGTTTAAGCACTAGTCTTGCACATTCCTGTGGTTTAAGAAGCTGTTCTATTGGGCTTAAGTGACAAAGACCCTATAGGCAAAGGACAGTTGGTGACTAACGAAGAGACGTCGTTAATAGCTGAGAAATCGCATCAGACTGCCAGCTCACCTGTGCAACTTCTGTTAGTAAAGGCTGCGGTGTGAGTCTAATCAGAGCCACAGTTTGGGAACACAATTGAGACCTTAAGAGAAGCCACATGAATCAAGACCAACATCGGGCTCTGCTGTGCTGTCTGCTTTTAGCAATCTAATGAGTGGGTGCGAAAGCATGTGCCCCAGGAGCAGGGACGTGGTGAGAAGGGGGGTACTGTGCTTTCAGAGTTACCTTTACCATAACTTTATAAGGCTCGGAGTTCACAGGCTTGACAGTATGTGATGGGCAAAGGCTACTGTGTGACACCCCCCCCACACCCCCTTTGAAGGACGTGGCTTTCAGAGAACAAAGCAGTTGCTTAGAGATAAGCATTGGAGAGCAGAGGGGTGGACTTTATCATCATCAGCCATCAAGTGGGAGGCGTGTTTTCAAAAGCAATGAGAGGAGAGGGCAGAGTCCTGCTGTGCATTAATCCATGACGTGTCCTGTGTTTCAGGGTGGTGCAAAATCAGATGCCTGGATTGGGTGTGAGGCAAGGAGCCACGTCCACCTGCAATGAGGAAACAGCGGAGTGCACGGGTGTGGAAGGGGCCAGGCAGGCTGACGAGTAAGTAGCAAGGAGGTCAGGAGCACTTTGAAACGGAGATGCTCAGGCTGCATTTGTGTGTATCCAGGGATGGATTATTCCTGGGGGACTGGACCGGTGATGCCTGCATCGCCCTGTCTGCCTGATGCTCCAGGGCGGCAGCGTGATTCCTCCAGGCACGGCTGATGAAAGATCTGGCCCTGCCTTCCACAATGGGCTGGAGATGAGTTTCACCCTGTCCATGGCTTATTTCACCAGCAGAAAACTTGGAGGATGAGGCTTTCTGTGGGTTAAAAGAGTGGTTATTCCCACAAGCAGTGACTGACTGCTTTTAAAAAGTGTGGTGTAGGAGCTCTGCAGTATTACCAATGTTAGCTGTCCAAGAACTCCTAAGTAATCCTAGAGCGATAAATCAGTGTGAATGGATCCAGTAAGGAATGGTTTTCTGCAGTTTCAGACTTCCTAAGGGTTGCTTTATAATTTAAAAATTGGAGAAAGCAGCTTGTCCGCGTCATCTCAACAGGCGAGCAAACAGTGGTCACAAAATGATTTCACAGGTCATTGTTAGGCTGCTGAACTAAATACTGCTATGGAGAGAACACTGCTCTGAAAAAGATGACACACGAGGTCTGCAGCAGCGTGCAGAAAAAAAAGCACTACTTAGATTTGCGTCATGGAGAAAGGTCATTGAAAGACTGTAAAATGAGAATCCCAAGGTAGCACTGTCCTTCTCAGTCTTTGTCTTAACAACACTGGAGATAGTGAGGGGAAAACCTTATTCTTTGGAAGCTGCAGATGGCTGTGGAGCAAAAGTATGCTCCCCACCAGACAGCTTTAGCCAGCTCACAGAATTCTTTCATTTGGGATTTCTTCCCTGAAGCTCGCTGTACGCGAAGGCTCTGGTGGCATCCCTGATACCCCCCGTCAACAAGTTGCTTTTAAGAGCTTCTAGCTGAGGCTCATGGAAGGCTTTAGCGAGCCCTTTCCTGAGGGAGCCCGGTGCATGATGTGAATTGCGGCAATGGCTCTGAATGTGGTGGAAAAGACTTCAGCATTTTACCAGGCAACAGCTGCTTTGCATGTTGGTGCTGATCGAGGCTATAATCCCCAGATGAATCTAAGAGGAAGGGAGATACTCAGGATTCTTCCTGCAGTGGGGGAGTCTTGGAGGGGCCCTCCAGGTGTCCATGCCAATGGCTCAGAGGCCACATCAGAGTTGAATTTCTTATGAGTTCAAGCTTGTGTTGCCCTCTCGGAGAGGAATGATCGTTCACAGGACACTGCCTTGGTTTACTGAGCTCTTTCCCCTACCAAAGGAGAAAATGAGGCTGGAAAAAGGCCACAACCTTTTGTGGCCACAGAGCCAGGCAGAGGATCTTCCCTTCTGCAGGAAAGAGTTCCTCCCTCAAATAAACCCTAAGCAAAGCGGAGACCTCAATTACTGCCTGAGCAAGGACTCGAGGCATTCCCGAGCATGCGTGTTATGCAAGGGTCAGGTTCTGCTGCCCTGATTCCCGTTCCTCCCCGAAACTGCAGGCATTTAGGCACATGCCTCAAATACATGAGCAGTCCTACCTACTGCACTGGTCTGCCCCAAAGCGTCCCGCTGAAGCAGAGCCAGCAGCCCTAGTTTCACAAGCACTGGCACCCACTGGTCCTCTATCTGGGGTCACCCAGCAGCAGGAGCATCAACCAGGTAGTGATGTACCCCTGTCTCATGTATCTTAGCTCTCTTCCTGCCTTCATAAAGGATCTATAGGAGAGCCAGATTAGGTGCAAGATTAACCTATTCATTTTTTTAGCTGTTTAGAAGCTCATTTATGCTAAATCAGGGAGCAGAGTACATTACAGGACCCACGTAATCCAGTGAGATTCCTAAAGCCAGTTTGTTATTTGTAAGCTCTCAGGAATGACTGCACTGGACATTTCTTCCCTGCACCTGGACCCCCAATCCCACCCGCTCCCATCATGTAAACACCTATGAGGCAATTTAGGGCTGGCGCCTCTCGGGAAATGCAGCTCTGGCTATGAAGCTGCCTTCCCCCTACAAGCTTGGGACCCGCACCACAGCACAGCTCCTTTTCTGCCCAACTCAGATTCCTGCAGCAACGCTTTCCGTCCCCAGGCATGGGAATGGGGCTCTAGCCACAACGTGGGTACCACTTCCTAGTCCTGCGGTGTGAGGAAAGAGACTGGAGGTGCAGGAAGGAGGGGGTGGTATCGGTGCTGCCGGGCAGCCTGGGGCAGTTGTGGGGAGGAGCAGGGCTGCGGTGCTGCCCTGCATTCCTTTCTGCATGGGCTGGTGGGCAAGACGGGCTGAGAAATGGAGTGGGTGTGTTACACCCTCCTCTACTTGGGGCTCTCCAGCTGCCGTCCTCTGCCACAGCCAGTCACTCTCTGAGGACTCTTGCTGGAAGGCTGGACCTCGATCAGCTGCATTTTTTAAAGTGGGACTCGTCCTTAGTCTGCTGGGATTAAAAAGGGACGCAGTCTTCGCTACTCCCCAGAATTTAGGCGGTGTAAACAAGGGTTTTGCAAACCCCAGGACCAACAACAATCTGTAGCTGTAAGCAAAAGCCAGCACTCTGCCCTGGTTGGGGCCAGGCTGTGAGCTTCACACCAGAGTTTGAGACCCCAAACCCATGGTCCCACTAACGCTGGTGATTGTGGCTGCACCCAGCAGCTGGTGCCTACCCTGCGGGGCGCATAGGACTTGCCTACCAAGGGTTCAGATGTGCTTCCAGCAGAGTCGTTGCATCCTCTCACTGGTAGAAAAGTGAGAAATGGGAGGGAGGGCAGAGAGGCTCAGACAACGGTTCACTGGATTAATTTAAAAGTACATTCTTCAATAGGTTCAATCTGTTTCACAGCTTTTTTCTGCTTGCCTGGCTTCCTCTTGCGGGATGGCCGCCAAGGTCCCATCTCCACTGGCAGGGGATGCCAGGGAGCGCGCTCTCAGTCACTCTCGCTGCCGGTTCGGTGGGATGCTGCCCTATGGCCGTGCTGCGGCCTGAGGCAGGCAGGTAGTGTTGCCTTGCCAGCGGACAGCGAGACCTTGCTGACAGAGGACACGCTGCGGGTCAGGGGCTGCGTGGGGAACATAATCGTGCCTCGGGGTGCCTCCAGGAGCTGCCAGATCTCCCCCGAGGTGGAGCTGCCCAGATACTGCCAGGGCTGGCGCCCACTGCTGTCCCGCACCTGCACCCGGCACCCCAGCTGCAGCACCAGCACCTTGATGACGAGCTGGTGGCCGTGTATGGCAGCCAAGTGCAGCGGAGTGTACCCGCAGCCTGAGCGGGCATCCACGTCCAGGGCCAGCCCAGCTTGCTGCGCCGCTGCTGCCAGCTCCCGCAGGCCTGGCCCATCGCCGTGCTTGGCCAGCCAGTGAAGGACTGTGAAGCCTGACATGAAGTCCCGCTGCAGGGCCAGCTCCGGCTCTTCCAGGAAGAGCCCCCGCACCCGAGCCCAGCACCCCGCTGATGCTGCCACTAGCCAGGCGTGTTCCCGCTGCCCCAGCGGTACCGACAGCCCCCGGCTTGGGACATTCCTAGGGGAGCTCTTGGAGGGCATGGCGCGGGGCTGCCGCCCACAGTCGTCTGGCAGCGATGGGGTGATGCCCTGCACCTCCAACAAAGCAAGCTGGCACCTGATGCTCCTGAAGACAGGTCGTGGTGCTGGGGGGCTGCTCTCTGGGGCCTGGGGCGCTGCAGGGCCCTGTGCTGGCAGCAGGGACTGGGATGGTGGTAGCCTGGCAGGGGTTGGCTGCAGGGACTGGGATGGGGGTGACTGGGTGGGGGACTGCGGTGGGGATTGGGATGGGGGTGGCCTGGTGGAGGGCAGTGCCCCAGGACCTGAAGGCAGTGGCAGGGTTTGGTATGGGTGCAGCAGCAGGACTTGAGATTGGCTTGGTCCATTTGGGGTCAGCATCCTGGATCCGCTCGGCGGGGACGGCCTGGTGGGGAGTTGCTGCAGGGACCTGGACTGTGACGGGGGCAGCCTGGTGGAAGGTAGCACATCTGGGCCTGATAAAAGCGGTGGGGATGGGGAGGGGCTGGGGGGGAGCGCCGGCAGGGACCGGGACAGGGGCAGCCCCGGTGGGGCGGACAGCAACGGCAGGGACCGGGATGGGGGTGGCTCGGCGAGGGGTGGCGGCGGGGACCGGGATAGGGGCAGCTCGGTGGGGGACAGCACCCTGGCGCCCGATGACATCAATGGGGACTGGGATGGTCTGGCGGGGGGCCGCCCCCCTGGGCCTGCGGAGGGTGGTGGGGCCTTCAGTAGGGGCATCCCGGTGGGGGGCTGTGGCGGAGACCGGGGCTGAGGCAGCCTGTCAGAGGACAGCACCCCGGGGCCCGGTGGCGGTGGCAGGGACTGGGTTGGGGGCGGCCCTCTACGGCGTTGTGGTGGCAGGGACCC
>WAAD01040223.1:114651-215077 GCA_013389945.1 Fregata magnificens | reverse complement strand
GCTCGGAGCCCTTCGCGTTGAGCCGCACGGGGCAGCGGGGAGACACCGGGGGTGGTCCCCGGGCGGCTCCCGCCGGGGCTGGGGCCGCGTTTGGTGGCTTGCCGCGGGTGTTTCTGGCCCGCCGATTCCCGTGGATGGGACAACTTGGGAGCGGGGAGGGCTGTGCCTCCTAGAGGGTGGGCAGCCGGGCGGGCGGGGAAGTGCCCGCAGCCCCTGGGCAGAGGCTTTGGGCGTTCGGCTGCAGCGGGCAACAGTCGTGGAAATCCCGGCGTGAAAGTCTTCCGAGGGGCACGCGTGGTTTGCACCTTCCAGCGTGACCGTTTTTCTGGGGATGTGGTGGCCGGGAGTTTTTTACATCCATGTTGAGAAAGACAAAGGATTTCCCCTTTACAGAGAGAAGGGGGGAAAAAAAAAACCCCAAACCCACAAAAACTAACAGATGCTGTTCCCGAAAAAAAAAAAAAAAAAAAGCCTCTCTTGCATCCAGCTTGCAGAAACGTGAATGAAACTCCACCATGACCAGACTGAATGCACTTTTGTGCATCGGCCGGGGGAGGGAGAGAGGCTTGACTGACTTCCCAGTAACTTTTTCAGTGCTTGCGAGTAAAACAGATGTTGCCCATGAGCGGAGGACTTGAACGTGGCTCCTTCTCATAATAAGAAAATGGTCTGTGTTCAAGATGTGACCAGGATGAGACAGTTTCTTTTAGCATTTATTACGTGCTTATGGATCTCTGGGACTATATGGTTCCTCTGATATGGCAAAGCAAATGTATGAAGATGGGGGTTAATGGTGTTACTGGAGGTGGGGAAGTTTTGCTACTAAGCAAAATAAGAGCTGATATTTGTTAACGGAATACCTATAAATTATACCAGCTGTTTGTAAAGCTTCTTCTGAAAAGATTCCTTGATCTTGAGGTCTAAAGCATGCTTGGAAATTGAAGTTTGCCTTTCAGTGTGAGGAGATGCACTGAAATCACTGCTTCAGCTGGTTTTTCAGGGCAGGCTGAAGGGTATTGCCAAGCGGAGCCGTTTGCTTTGTGTAGAGTAGCAACGTTGCAACATGAATAGACTCAGGAATGTGGCTTATTGTGAGACGTGATTGCCGTTTGTTCTTGTGTATGTGTTTTGCTGTATTTTTCTGTCGTTATATTAAACTCATGCTACTACTCAGCCTCTCATGTTTTTGGTTAATCGAAGTCCACTAGCAATCCCAGAACAGCGTCCACAGAGGGTTTCACACCAGTTAAACTAAATTCTTATGTGTGCCGCTGAGTCCAGTCCAGTGGGACTAGCTGCAGAATAAAGCATCCTTCAGCATGAGAAGCATGTGTGTGGGGGAGAGGGAAAGATGAGGGCACTCAGCTTCCTCGTAAGCAGCTGGTGGCCAGTGTTTGTCCTCTAGAATCGGTGCTTTTCGGAGAAGAGAGTTGTTTTATCTTGGGGTGATAAGAGAAGAAAGGACAGTGGGCTGGTATTCAGTAGGTGTTGGGGGTGTTTTGTCTCGTATACCTTCTTATCTAATCCTCTCTGCTGCCGCTTTGCATGCTGCTGTTGTCTTGCTGGGGGGTGATAGAGAGTTTGAAGAAATAGTTAATTATACGGTAGAGCAAGGCAAGACTGAACGTTTGCCTATCAAGCTTTCAACATAATAATTGTATTTTATAAGGGTCCTGAGCGGTATGCATCTTCTTAGAGGGAGCATGGAGGCAGAAGTAAAGGAAGGGGGAAAGAAAAGGAATGAAACGAAAAGCGAGTCAGTTGGACTTAAAACTAAGATAACATTCCTGAGTCACAACCTTTTATGTCCTGGCAGGATATGACATTATGTTAATTGTAAAAGCATGCATAAAAAAATAACTTCAGTAAACTGCTCTGAAGTGTCTGTGTTTAATTGTAGCCGAGCAGGGCGTGTTTTGGTAGGATGGGCGGCTTTCATTTGAAGGCCCTGATCCCACAGATGTGAAGGCACATGTGTAATGCACTGCCTGTAATTTCATTTGACTTAATAGAGACTGATCTCGGTATGTAAATGTAAAGGCATGCATGAGCAAAGTTTTGGCAGGATTGGTGCCGGGAGCTGCCATGGGACCTCTCAGCTGATGAAAGCCATGCATATGCTTAAACACGCTTCGAGGTGGAAGGATGCATATGGTCATCTGTGCCGGCTCTGTCTGGGCTCAGTGTGAGATAAGCCACTTGCAGTCTGGAAATGGTTGAGATGTGCTAGATAGGGGACCCCCTTCCTCCTCCTGGGTTAATTCCCAGCATCTTGATCAGTGCTGGATGGCTTCACAGTAGTTCAGAGCATGGAAGAAGGCTCTGGCCTCCCTACCCTTCTCTTTATTCATCTATCCTAAATGTTTACAGAATCATAGCTTGGTCTAGTTAAAGGAGCAAAACCAACATTTACTCATACGTATACACTAACTTATACTCCCCTCCAAGTCAAACAAAAATTGATGGAAAATGAAGGTGGAATACAAATTTTACATGGGGGCCATGGAAAACGTTATCTGAGAGATCAAAACAGCACAGTGTATTCTTCCATCTGTTTTAAAAATACTTGATAATGAGAGACAGCTAGTTTCCATGGAGGGGAGGGAATGAAAGAGAGAGACAAGAAGGCAGAGCGGGGCTGATGGAGCTGGAGAATCTACGTGCTCTGTCTTTCCATGAGCAGCAGATCTGCCAACACCCACTGGTGTCAGCAAGAGCTGTGGGGCAGCACCTTTGGAAAGCCACATCCGTGTGTGTTGGTGGGTGGAGCAGGGCCACTGTGACTACTGATTTTGGACAATGACATGAGCACTAAGAAAGGGGATACACCTTTGTCTCTATGAGTGTTTCTGTGCTGTTGCTAGCTGAGGGTCTGGTCATCTTGACTGACAAAGGTGCGACTGGGTGGGAGAAGAGCTATTGCAGGTGGAGAGCTGAGTCTGAGAGAGTGGGGGACGAGGCGGGTCGGGGATGGACCCTAGGGCAGGGAGTGGATTGTCGTGCTCCAGGCACAGGTTCAGCAGTGCCCTGGCTACTTTGAAGCTTGTTGCTTTCCAAGTTAACTGCAAGGTTGAGCTGTCCCTGCTGCCAGGTATCTTCCAGGGAGTATCGCAGGGCTGCGAGCTCTCCTCCCGGTGAACATCGCGATGTTGTGGGCTTGGGTGGCACTGCTGGGGCTGCTGAGATGGCCAGGGGCGTGGGTTTTGGCTTCCTCGCCTGCTTTCAGCTGCAAAGTGTGGCTTTTTGGACCCGGCTTGGCTCAGCTGCCTGCGCCAGGGAAACAGACCTGGGTGGTGCACACAGGACTGTGTTTTAGTTTGTGAACTCTTCGTTTCCTTTATTCACCTCGGTGCCTTGTCTGCAGTAGGAAATTCTTTCAGACAATTCTTGTTGCTCCCGTTGATGTTAACAATGGTGGGAACCTGCCGCCTCCTTGCCTTGTTTTCAGTACAGCCTCAGTTGTGGGGCAGGTTATGTGTCCAGCCCACCACAAGATCAGGGCCTCTAGCTTTTCCAGCATGAAGTGAGCTGACCTGGAGTCAGGATCTGATGGAGATACTTGGAAAATCCTTATTTTGTGTAGATGAGATCATGGGGAGTGAATTTTAGTGTCTGAGTAGGGCCTCTGAAATAATGATGGGGATTGAGTAAGTAAGCAGCATGAATCTGAGAAGTAAAATATTTACTCAGAGCTGAGGCATGTTTTATATGTCCCCTTCCCACCCCTGCAGCCCCTGAGAGAGATGGCTTTACTGGCTGGCTGCCTGCTCTGGAGAGATTTGAGGGTTGTCGCTCTTTTTGTGCCCCTGGTATGGCTCTTGCTCTCGAGGCGATGCCAAGAGCATGGG
Organism: Fregata magnificens; assembly: GCA_013389945.1. Taxonomy (NCBI): domain Eukaryota; kingdom Metazoa; phylum Chordata; class Aves; order Suliformes; family Fregatidae; genus Fregata; species Fregata magnificens. The sequence continues at coordinate 211,229 of WAAD01040223.1, read as the reverse complement.
CATGAAGCTATTCAGTAGCTTGTGGCTTGCTTGGCGGGAGAGATGCCAAGGGGACAGGGTCTTCTGTTGGGTTGGCAAATGCTTCTGCCTTGTCCAGCCTCTTTGTTGGGTTGGTTTGGCTCTAGCCTTCAGTCCTGTAAGCTACAGTGGCTCTTTCAGGAAGATACTGAAGTAGTTTCATCTCAGAACAGTTGTGTGCAACCACATGATTTTAAAAAAAAAAAAAAAGCCCCACAATAGTATTTCAAGCTTGTTTTTTAGGTAGAGTATCTAGCTGCCTTCACTTCCAGCTCTGTGAACAGCTCTCCAGCCTACTGTAATAACTGATGTGTAATAATGGTTCAGACAAACATCACGGTATTGTTAGCATTCAGCATTAATACTGGTGGAGAACGCTCCAGATCAGAGGCAGAAAACCAAGTTCAGAGTCTTGCTGGTTCAGCTAAGAGGCGTGGTAACAAAAAATTACCCCAAATCTTCTTCTTTCTCCCTGTATTATTGTAAGTGCTAGTTTGTGTGCTGCTATCTGATGCCTTCAGTGAGGTGGGAATAAGAGATGCTCTTACTTGGCTGCTTCATTACATCCGGATGCCTTTCTTCCTCCTCTACACCGTGGTGCCTGGTTTAGACGTATGTGGGCCAGAACTTGCAGGAGTTGCCAGAGCTCGGGCAGGTGTGATTAATGCGGGTGTAGGCATTGCATGAGGTGCTAGAGAAAGAGCTGTGAGAAGGAGGAAAAGCTCCCTGTGGTTTTCTGTTAGCAATGCCCAGCCCTTCTGCAAGCTTTGTCCTTGTGGCTGCGCTCTCTGCTTGTCCGACATAAGTGATACCCGCTGCTGGCATGAAACATGTAGTCCAAAGGCTATTATTGCCACTTCACTAGTAGTACAATTATTTTGCTGAGCTCTGCAATCGATAAGTCTTGCGCTATCTTTGGGACTCCTTATTTAAAAATGCAGACTGTGCCTGTGTTCAGGGAAGTGGCTAAGTAGCCTTAGGATCTGAATTTGCAATTAGAGCTTTTGAAGTTGCTGGAAGTATGGAGGAGCTGAATCTTTTTTTTCCTTGCAGGCTTAGGCTTTTTGTTTTCTTTAGTAGCATCCCATGTAAGGTGATGGCAAAGAGCAGACTACTACTGGTTTTGGGGGTGTTTTTTGTTTAGTGGGGTGTTTTTTTTTATCTCAGCTCATAGCTTCTTTAGATCTTTCTATTAGATAATTGGATTTTCTGTTACCATTTCTGCATCCCAGATTTATTTTCAGATGGTATTTAGCTGCTGGAAATATGTTATTGAAGTACTGTAATTGTGGGTTACTTCTTTACCAGATCTGGTCACGAATACTTGGCACATGCTAATAGAAAAAGACTTGTTTTAGAAACATTTTGGTTTTGCCACAGATGTTGCCTGCTTTGCCAGCAGCTCCTGAGAACTGGTTCCTGTGCACAGCAGTAGTTCTAGTAGGAATTGTTTCTGGAAATCTGCGTGCATCTCATGTGCTTCATTCAGAAATGATATTAACCTCTTTCATGTGATGGGAGTGGAAGGGGAGAAATAGTGTGTTGAATCCTGAGGGGGATCTTTGTAAATGATTTGCAGGACTGTTTGGGGCTGTCTGTGGATTTGAAGGTGTTCTGCCAAGTCTGTGGGTGTTTTGCCGGGGGGTTAACTGGGTGCAATGTAAGGTATGATGTCCTGTGTAAGCAAGAGGCTCGACAGAATGTCTTTGCCAGATGTGTGTTGAATGCACCAAGTGGGCTAAATGCTTTACTTAAGCACATTACAGTGGCTTGAATTAAGTTTCTGACAGTTTGGTGGTGGTGGCAGCCTCTTTTTTTTTTTTTTTTTCTGTAAACAAAGTTAAGGTAGGAGAGGAGTGAGTTCAGTAGATGGCTTTCTTGGCTTGCTCAGTGACGGCGTGAGCTGTCCTACCCTCTTCCACAGGGCAGCAGTGACTGATTCACAGCGAAGTACAAGAGCACAAACTGCAGTAGAGGTGGAATTGCAAGTCTGCTTTTATGCTTTTGGATAGAGGTTCCCACTTGTCGCCACAGCCAAATCTTTGAGTTACGTGCAAATAATCTCCTTTCGGGCCCTGTGAAAACCCATCTCCTCCAATCTGAGTCAGCCTAGAAAGTTTTGGCAGCTTTCAGATGAATGAAGAATGGCAGGGCGATGGTCCTGGCTTTGTTTTTCCAAAATTTGGCAGGCACCAGCCTACCTTGGAAATAAGAAGTTTGCAACCTGGAAAGGTGAAGGTATCTGATTATCGTTGACACTCGTTCTTGGCATCTCTCTGCAATAATGTGGATTACCCCACATCCTCCAGATGTGTGTAGGAAATGTGCAGGGTTGCCAATAAAGAGGTTATGCATAAATGTGGTTGGATTTTCCTTTTCTTGCTTCTTCATATGATTAAAGATTTTTTTTCTGTTTCCTCTTGCTTTAATCAGTAGAATTAGATTTCTTGGGTATCTGCTGAATGAACTTAGAAACAGCATGGCTAATGATTTTTCAATAGTCTTTGTTTTTGTTTTCTTCCTAGCTTGAGATGTCAAGACTGATATTTTCAGAAATTGCTGAATGAAATAACTGGAAACAGTTCTCATTTATTATCAGCTTTTACGGCGAACAGATTAGGCTGTTGTACAGGGAGCAGGTATATTGCTAGCTTTAAGCGCTAGCAGTGATTATAAGGCTTAATGCAGCCGTCTGGGACTGGACATATGCACAGTCCTCAAATCTTCATGTCAAGACCCCAAGAGGAGCGGGGATTGGGCTAGGCTGTCTGGTGACTTGGTGTAGTGGTAAATCACGCCACTTAACCACCACATCCGTTGGCTGCTTCTTTTTCCTACCCCAAATCTGGTTTATGTCCAGGTTGAGCTATGGCAACTCTCATTGTGCCTTTTCTTTCTTGGACAGTCGGAGTTCTGCGCTCTGAAATTTTTTTGCCTGCGTGTAAGCGCGAGGGTGTAGACACTGGGAGGGGGGAAAAGTCACTTCTCAAATCCATGTCAGCAATTTTATCTGTAAAGCTTTCCCTAGTTGTGGCCAGGTAACTCAACTTCCTGCTGCTGCTGTTGTCAGCAGAAGAAACAATGAATCGATAATTATGCCTTTGTTACCTTATAGAATCGGAAGATTAAGATTTTTTTAATTACGTTTGAAAATGGTTTCGTTCGTTTCCTGTATATTGTATGTAATTTCCAAGCCAAGAGAAATCCTTAATGCTTTTAAATGAATGCTTTTCTGCCACAAAGTATCTTTTATCACAGAAAATGCCAACTTGGTCTCATTCTGTTTCATCTGTCTCATGAATATTGAATACCTGGCACTTTAATATGGCAGATGAAGCAAAGCAGGGAATTTCAGCTAATATCTGACAAAGGCAAGCCGAGATTAAATGACATTCGAGTGCAATCTGCTGTATATATAAAGTAATTGGCATTTTCCAGGAGCATTTGACCTAATTTATGGGGTTTTTTTTCTCCCCCTGCCCCCTCAAATCTGTCTTCAGATGTTGGTTAGTCATCAGGATTTTTGAGCCTTCAGCCTGCTTTTGAGAAGGTGCTTGGTGCCAGCCAGTCCTCTGAGCACCCATGGGGGTGAGAGGTGCTGAGCATCTTTGGGGAGCAGGTTGTCAGGGGCCTGAGGGTGCTGCCCTGGGCGGTGTCAAGGCTGATGTGTGAGGGGTTCCTGTAGGGACTGGGCACGGGAAAGGTCGGGGAGTGCTGCTTCTGCCCCAGCCCCTGCACCTGGAAGATGCCATTCCACTGTGCCAGACCCATTTTGGAAGTCTTGAAATGAGTCCCTGGCTGGAGGCAGCCCTCCTTCCCGGCTTTGAGCTCTTGCAGAGCGCTCCTGTCTTTGTTGTAGGCCTAATTGTGGGGAGTGGGGGGGTTTGGTGCCTGCAGCACAAGTCCCTGGTGTCCAGTGGAGGTGGAAAGTAGCACCAGATCTGCGGGCTGCTTCACACTGGGGAAAACTTGCCTGTAAAGTCTCTGCTTTGGCCCTGGGCCAGCTCTTCAGCGAAGCAGCGGTAAACCCTTCCTGATGCTCTGAATTACAGAGAGGCTGGGCTGAAAGTTGAGGCTAAACTACTTCTCAAACAAGTGCCTTAATTTCTGGGATGCGCAGTTGATAGTCACTGAAGGATTTAGTTTGGTTTCTGATACATAATTGCCAAAAAGCAGTAGTGTCAGGGGACCTTGGGTTTTGTGTTTCCAGGTAGCTGAATATTCATCCGGCTGAAAAGCACTTATGCTATTCAGCATTTGGAATTAGGCAATTATTCATTATTAGATCATTAATTACAAGAGCCACGTGGGATTAGGGCTTCTGCGGTTGGCGTGCTGCAAGTGTTTCAGCTCCTGATTGGCTGGGTGGTCTCGGGCAAATACCTTCCTTTTGGTATGCCTTTGTTTTCTCCGTCTGTAAGGCAGATGATAATTCCCTTGTTTTGTAAGGTGCAAAGCTGTGAACAATGAATTAATAGCACGGCCATAGTCACCTTCACAAACCTAGCCCTATTGCACCAAATCTAGTGAGATCTTGTGGCACAGAAGCATTACCAGACTAATGCTTTTAATTAAAAACACTTTCAAGAAAACAACTATTTAAATAGAGTAATATGCAAGTTATGTTTTTGAGGCCACTTAACAAGTAATTTCAATAAGGAAGAAGGACTTAAAAGCGAACAGCGCGAATAACTCCACTGACCTTGTTTCTCTGGGTTTACGTAAATGCAATCGAGGGCAATTTTCATGTAGAGCATTCCTAAGACATGGCGAGTTTCTCTGTTGTAGGCCAGAACCACTTAAACATCAAAGCCAGAGGTATTTTGGTTTTGTTGTTTAAACAAAAACATTATTTGAAATTGCAGTCTGACGTGTGACTATTGTCTATTACTGAACACAGCCGCGTTTCCCCTGGGTTTGGCCTCTCCAGGAGTGGAGCTCAGAAAAGCAGTTTTTCCATGGGTTGTGCATTACTTGGTTTTGATATAACCTAAGGAAAGCAATGTGTTGGGGTTTTTTTTTTTATAGCCTAACCAAGCAACCTGATGATTTCTTCCAGTGGGATGAGCCAGAAAGCTGGAAGTATAAATCCAGGCAGGCTAGCTGTGATACAGTTTACATGCAATGAAGGGAAGTGTAAAGTTCACACAGCATAAAAAAATGGTTGACGTTTCTGGTGTGAAACAGGCGGTTGGTCCCAATGTAAAACACACAGTAAGAAGTACCAAGAGAAAAGCATGCAGATGCTGTCCCTATCCACACTAATAGTGGTCGATAGGTCTTTTTCTGGACGCTGTGTGCTGAAATACCTTGACAATTGAAAGCTGTTCAGGGCAGGGAACCTGGTATTTCTGGTTTGATGCGGTGCCTTGCAGAGGAGGGTCACGGCCCAGCGTCTCGGGTTCAGTGGCGCTGAATGGTAGGAGGGAGGATGGAAGTGGCTGGATAGGTGCCATCCTCCTGGCTCTTAGAGAAGTAGGAAGACTATGGAAGTCTGCTTTTGAGGTTTATGCTCCAGTTAGCACCCTTGGGGGCTACTGAGCGGCCCAAGGAGATGTGAATAAAAACATCATGCACCCGAGGAAGGGCTGCTCTCCTGCCTGCGCCGACTCTCCTGGGGTTAACATGCACTGGCCTGCCGCAGGACCAGGCTCTTCCACTGTGTTGGTACTGTGGCGTGCACAGGGTGGGAGCCTCAATGCTGCATGTACAAACCTATCTCTTCCTCATGGACAGTCGTGAGAGGAAGGGAGGAAGAGCTGGGCATTAGCCTTCCTCTTGGAAGGCTTGCTAAGTTGCCAGAGCAGTTATTTACCTGTCAGACCCCAGCTGCTCTGGGGTATAAGCAACCCATGCAGTGCTCCTTGCGGCTTCATGCATTACCTACTGCTTTGAGCAATGCAGAGGTGGAGACTGCTGCATCGCCTTTGCAGCCTTAATAAGGAGTGTGCAGCAGCAGATCGCTTGCTTTGGTATCTCCCATTAAATAACTCGAGCCAAGGGCAAAAACATGGACCACGCGTGGGAATTGTGCCCCAGTTTTGGGATAGGCAGGTTTGCAGCACTTGGAGTTGTAGAGCATGTCAGAGCAGGAAGCTCCTTCATGTGAACTAATCTTGCCTAGTCCTCTGCAGGAAATGCTTGCTCGGAGCAGGCTGAATTTGCCTTTGGCTATGTTTGTCTTCCCAACTCCTTAGGTTTGGCTCCATAAAGCTGTGACAGGACTTACCTGCTCCGTCAGGTCTTTAAAGCCTTGGTGCTGCAGAGAGATGAAGCACAAGGCAGTGGAGCCGGCTCGCTCGGCAGCACCCTTGCTCATCTGTCACAGTCGTTCTTGCTCCGCACTCATGCTCGCCTATTATGTGGTATGTGCTGGCATAGTTAGTTGGCCAAGCTAAACAGTTCAGTGCTTTGCTTGCAGAGGGATACCTGATGTGCCCTGCTGCCTATCCTGGTGCTTCCAGGGTAAAAAAAGGGAATCGAGGTTGAGCCTAGAAAATGGGATCTAGTATGGGCAGCCTGTGACGTGCGTGGGACCCTAGCTAATGGGGCCGTGCGCTGGCCCGGCGCTCTGCCTTTGCAAATCTCGCTGCAGGAGAGCAGCCTGTCGTGAGCTGCCTCTGCACTCTCCTGCCAAGGCAATGGGATGAGAGGTGGCCGGTGCACCTGGGTACTAGATCACACTTCTTTGGAGTGACACCTCTTGTGGGAAAAAGAGGATGAGAAATCTTGAGTAATGTGAGTAAACAAAGCTACAGCATAAAGTAACTGCGGGAGATGCCAGCTAATGGCAAATCCTCTTGCTTATTATTCGGAGAAGCAAAATGTTCCATTCTTCCCTTCCAAAAGTTGACCTTGAGCTATGTATTTCAGCAGAGTGGAGTGCTATATGTATTGTCTGTACTCATAAGGTTGCAAGACTCTGAACGTTCTACCAGGTATGTGTTTAGCTTGACTATGTGGGAGAAGTCTGAGCAGCTGGACTGTTCAGATGGGTAGTACGCTAGAGAATTTGTTCTGTTCGCTTTTGGGGTGTTTCAAGGAATAACATTTGAAAGTGTGGGTTTAATTTAACACTACTCTGTTACAAGCAGCGGCATGGATTGCTACAGCACAAGTCTTGACAGGAGGGCAGAAACTGAAATTAAGTCTGGGTCTGACTGCTTTTGCTTTCCTTTAAAGCACAAACATGACTGGGGTGGACAGTGAAAGCAGAATGTGGTGGCCAACATGAATTCATCTGTGGCGGTGGATACTGGCTCGAGTTTAACCTTTTAGCAGGGCTCCATCGACAGCTAATGGATGGTGCAGCAGCCTGTGTATGGAATAATTCATGAATTTGGAAGAACACGATTCCAGCGGGCACGTGGGTGAGTGCCAGTGGTTCGCAAATCTCTGCCAGGGGTCTTGTGAGCAGCGGCCTGCTGCAGGGAAAAATAACATTGGGTTAGCTCAGGGTAATGTTTGGAAGTGTCAGGCTTAGTTGGTAAAGACTGGCCCTTTTGCGGAGCAGCACTGGGCTCTAGGCAGGATGTTCTGAATAAGCAGAAATGTATTAAATATGAGTGTTCTTCATGCTTCGAACGAGAAGTGGGAAGCAACGCAGGGAGACATTTTTGACTACTGGCTTTTCCCAAGCAGCCTTTGCAATATCTTTGTCATTTGGGAAGACAATTCCCTTGTTTCAAGTACTTGGACTGTCTGGGCAAATGCCAGGTCGCTTGATCTCACTGCTCCAGGGCAGCTCGGTACAATTACAGACCTGTTACCTGGCTCGGGAGCTTGGTGTTGGGTGCCTTTTCTGCAGCTGAAGAAATGGAAGCCTTGCCTCAGCACCAAACTGGAGAGCCAGATGTGAACCCAGCAGCACTCCCCTGCCTGTTTCCAGCTTTTCAGCCTTCTGCTTTTAATTAAACTGTCGCGACACTGCAGGCGGAGTGGGACTGAGATACCGGAAGCCAAAGGTCCAGCTCACAAAGGCATTTGGGAGCCTTGGTATGCGGATGGGAAGCCTTTGACAGCACGTAGGGCAGGGTCAGTGCCTGCCTCCCACTAATTGTAGTTTGTTTGCTCTCTGCTCATCCAGCTGCTCTGTGGCAGGGCTGAAAACACCATTGAAGTCTGGCATTTCCCCCTCATGTTGGTTTTAATAACAAAGTGTATCGTCACACCTGCGGAGCACCTTAGATGATAGCTACTCAAAAGGCCCTTTGCAAGCCTTCAGAGTGTCTCACTCTCTCTCCTTGCAAAAGTTCATGCGCACTATTTAGTTGTGAGAATCTTTGTTGCTTTGAGAATAATTACGGAAAGCTACAAGGAGACCTGCTCTAGTTAGTCTGTGTTACCTGGTGTGTCTTTGTGCCGTATGCCTCCAGATGTGGTCACACGGTAGAGCAGTGCTTGCATCTGAGCAGCTGGAGCGGCTGCCTTCTGCAGGCATATTTTGGTGGTGTTAGAGCCCAGCAACATTTTGTGGTTCATTGACTGAGCTACTGGATGGAGGAGGCACAGCCTTCAGACAGGAGGGTGGAACTCCTGTGTCGGGTTTGCTTGTGGAGCTTGCGCTGTTGCATCACATATGGAAACCTGCCAAGCAGAAACTCCTCAAAGACCCACAGGGGCTGGCAAGGTGTTATTCCCTGGGAGGGGGCACTCGGCAATTTTGTAGCTCAGCCTGTAGTTGTCACCTGTAGGGAAATGGCCAGTGCAGAGTGCTGCCCACCTTACCCTGGGGCTGCTGGAGCTCTGTGGAGGCCGTGCCGGTGGTGCGAGCTCACTGCTGAAGCAGGGGGAACCTCTGTGTTGCCCATATTGGGGGGTCAGTGACCAGCTCAAATGCAAATTCACTGTTCTCTGGTTAAAGACCCCGTGTTCCCATAAAGCATGTAATCTTTTAAATAGGTGTTGGCTGTAACACACAGGGTCTTCTTGTTCTTTTGAATGAGACTGATAACCAAACCACATTTTTCGTGCAGGTCTTTTCCTGGCAGAGCCATGGTGCTGGGAAGCACGATGAAGTGTTTATGGCCGGTGGAGCATTGCCAGTAAATGTCCCGTTTCATAGGAATTAAAATGACATTTGCAGCTACCCCCATAGTTTTGGCTAAATAAGCTGGGTCCACGGTTGGCGTGCTCAGCAAGGAGCGCCGCTCCTCCCAGCTGCAGGATACCGGGGGCTGCGCAGACCTGGCTACGGTGGCAGCTGCTGCTTACGGAAGCCTTGGATGACTTGTTCACTGTCCTCGTGGAGCTTATCCCTTTGCCTGCCATGAAAGCATCTCCCCTCTCATGTCCAGGCCAAGTGTTGCTCTTGCTATGTGTGTAAATGACTGCTTACTGCCTCTCATTACAAATGTCGGTCTTTCTAGTGGACAGGTTGAAATGCAATGTAATCCTCAAATGTTCTGGAGCTTTGACGTACACCATGAGATCGCTGAACACGCAGCTCCGCAAGTCTTCATACTTTGATCAGGTCAGAAGGTATAAAGCTGTATGTTATATTTTGTAACAGATTCTAAGGGGACTTCCGTCAGATGCTGAGAGCTCAGACTGTTACAAAATGAGAACTGTGCCTGCTAACTTAGATTGCTGCTGAGTGCTGGCCAAAGGCCATAGGACGGTCTTTCTATTAAGCACCTGGAAAATGGCAAATCACTGATCTAGCACATAGGATTACAGGCCTTGATGATGAACCTGCTGCCAAGTCATGGATGTGCATCGTTTTATCAGAGGGTTCTTAGAGTCATGGGAAACCATGCAGGGCATAGCTGTGTCTATTAGACAGTTATTCATCATGACATGAATTAATTTGATTAAGTGTGTATGGTGGTGTTAATACATGGCTGCTTCCCCCCCGACTTTATAAATCAGTTTGCTCTTTTGCACTGTTAAATATGTGACTGCAACGTCTTTCGTCAGCTTACTGCATGGGTGACGCTGGACGTATTCTTGGAGTGTGCAGCAGGGGCTGATTCCCCTTGCTGACGTGAGGGGAAATTCAAGAATAAGCCCACAGAAGACAGAGCTGTTTCCTTTCCTGCCAGTGTGCCCTGGGACCGTTTGCTGAGAAGAGACTTGATGACCGTGGGACTCTTAGTACTGGAAAACCTTTGTGTTTTTTGTCAGGTTAGTGTGCAACACGCTGCCTGAGGGTATAGGGGATTTTTTTGCCCCTTTTTTGTGTGGTTTTTTTGGCGTTGGGGGTGGGGGTTTTTTTTTGTTTTCCCGATGGAATAAACTTTGTATGGCTGGAGGATTGAGCCCTCTAAAGTTGATGGTATAGTTTTGGATCAAGATCTCAGAATTACTTATAAGAAAGAAAAGCATTTTATGGTTACGGGATGCATTTAATTAGTGTCTGGAGTTTAGCCACCAATGTGAGTTTGTTTATAGAAATACTGTTAGTGTTTTCCTTTAGGAGTTTTTGTTTTCTACATGTAGTTGTTCATAATAACACTTAGTGTTAATGAAACTTAGCAACAATAAAAAGAAAAATATTTTTCTCTCGCTTATTTCCTTATGTTGTGCATTTATACACTGTTCCCATTGGGCTTTTTTGTTTTGGGCTATATATGTTGCATTTTCTAGAGCAAAAATTGAAATTGTTGGCCAAGAAAAGCTAAGCTTATGAAAACATAGCAGTCGGCTGAAGGTTCAGGGGCTGGTAGCATCTGAACCTGCTTGCGTGAAGGGGAAGTGTGGGACCTTGATGTTTTATTTAATTAATTTTCATTTCATGTTGGACAGTCTTGAAGAGATTTCCCCCTTCCCAGCCCCAGGAATTTAATGTGGCGCTTTCTCTTTTCATGACTGCTGATGCGTAACTGGTGTTTGTGGGAAGGTGACTGTGGGATTAGTCTCATCTCTTAAAGAATGAGCTTCCTCCCCTGAAATCTAGATCTGCTTCTTAGAAACTTGCTGGGGGTATTCACTAACAGTGCTGAGCTTGAGATATGTGCAGGCAGATTGCAGGCTGTGAAATATGAAACTGCCCGGAGCAAGCGCAACCTCTAATGACAGTTGGTGTCTGCCAGGTCTGGCGTAGCAATGCTGCGGTGCTGCGCTTCACGCCCAGAGCACCCGAGCCTCCTGGGTGCTCTGCGGTGGCAGGGAGTTACGTTGGCCCTTGAGCAAGCAGTTGCTTGGGCCATGAGAGGCTTTGCTCTCTCCTTGCTTATGCCACCCCTCCTCTGAATCCTTTAGCTGACAGTAATCTGTGTCCTTGCATTTGATTTTGTGAGCAGGATCCTAACTGGTAGTAGTCTGACCCCAGAGAGTGGGATGAGGAAAAGAGAAGTGGAGCGTGACTTGGGGTATCACTTGAGCCTCCAAAGCCCTTGCTGTTAACAGGGGGATTTGCAGCCTCTCTCCTAGGGATTGAATTTTGAGAGAAGAAACTGCAACCACTGAAGGCATATCGCTGTATGCGAACTTCAAGTTTGGTCCCGAGTCCTAGGGACTCCTAGGACATCCAGCTAGAGACAAGTGCAGAAGCACCTTTATTGGGAGAGAAATAGCTTACTGATTGTGCCTGTGCCAGCCTTGTCCCCCTCGCACGCTCAGCCTGGTAGCACGGAGCTGGCTCAGTTTCCAGAGGATGGGGAGGGAGGAAAAGGATAACTATACAGGCTTGTGCTTTAGTGTGAGAGATGCATGAAGGGGGGTCGTGGACAGGTTTTTCCACATATAGCAAATTATGCCAGTTCTGCATCTGGCTTTCTTTGCATTATTAGGATTAAACTAATAAATCTGCTTGAAATCCTTGATGATGGGAAATCGCCATTTGCCAGGGCTGTGTTGCGGAGGAAAGGCTTTCTCCAGGCTGGGTGTCTGGTCTGCAAGACAGATGATAAAGCTTGTACTGCACACTCATGCTCTGTTGTTCGTTTCCTAGTGGATTATCGCTTGTGACTTAACGTTTTATGTTAAGCCTGATATTTGCCTTTATTACAGACTTTAGAGATTGCTGTAGTACGGTGCCCGGTATAAAATGGGCAGTTGTTGGGGACTTTGCATAGGTTTCAGTAAAAAGTTGTTCTGTTGGCTTGCATTTCTGTACAGACAATTTTATTTACAGTGATGACCTTAACCTCACAGCAAAGGCAATGTCTTGCTCTCTGGATTTCCAGGAGGACTGGGGAAGTGCTAGTCTCGAAGCTGCCCTTGCACTATGTGTGACTATGTGATCGCTTGGCTCTTGCCAGTGCTTGGGAGCCTGGCTGGGTGAACACCCCTCCACACGCACGTACACCCTCTGAGTTGTGTCTTCCCCACAGAGACCGAGGCAGTGTGCTTTATTGTCTTCTCTCCAAATATTGCAGAGTCACTGGGCAAGTCACTGCTGTTGCCGAGGGGAGCACAGTGGCTTTCCAGTTCAGCACCACCGCTGAAGAACACTACTCATCTGTCCATCTTTCAGAGGTGTGCTGTTATATGGCGCTTTTTTTTTTAAGTGGCAGCTGGCAGGCAGTTTTCAGATGTCCAAAACTGTGCATGTGTTTGCTTGGAGACACTGAAATACGCTGGAGACCGAAGTGGAGGACGTGCATTGGGCTCTGTTTTGAGCCCGGCTGCTTAGAAATTGTCAGTGTCTTGGTGGAAAGCTTGGTAGTGAGTATGAGCCCTAGCAAAAGAGGAGAGGAGATAGAGGCAGAGAGAAGGGTGAAAGTCATCTCCGAGCTTTAGCTGAGGCCACAACTAGTATTAGTTCATGATACCAAACCCTTAGTCATGGCCAGGCCTGCTTAGAGCACTCGTGTCAGGTGGGTCCGTAGCCACAGCAGTTTCAAAATGATAGGTTTGTCTGTGCTCATGCGTTTTGCTGAGATGTTCAGGCCTGGATTCCCCCCGGCTCATGTAGGCTTTGTTATTTGCCTCGGTAGCTGTTCCTGCCTGACTACAGGTAAAGGTGCAAGAAAATAAAGGTAAATTGTGTGTCTGTTTCTTATCCTGAATGCGATGGAGTTATCTGCTTTTCCAGGTCCGTTCTCCTTTGCAGCTTTTTCCCTCCTAGACATGTCTCACACAAAGTTGCTGCTTTTACTCAAGGTGATAAAATTGTAGCCTTCAGAAATCAAGTTCTGCAGCTGGCCTAAAACATGTCTTTTCCCACTAAGGAGCTGTGAAGTAAGCTGCATTAAGGAAATAATCACAGCTTGTATAAAAAGAGCAAGGAAAGCTGAGGTGACTACAGGAATTGAAGCTCCTGGTGTGATCTGAGCTTGGTCTGGTGGGAAAACGTGCGCGGCCTTGCAGAGGCTGGGAGCTGCAAGCTAAAATACAGCTAGGAGCCATGCAAGTGCTGTGTGTGCTTGTGAAGGGGGCCTCCAGGGCGGTCTCAGAGGCTCTGCCAGGAACATGCTGTGTGCCGGGGCTGGGCACGCAGCAGGAATTGCGGGTCTGGTGCTGACCCTGTCTTCCTGGTGTGTGTCTTAGCAAGCTGGGGGTTGCATGTGAATGCCCTGCCCTCTGTGTTTCCCTTCCTTACCTGCTGCCTCTTGCCAGGATCCAGCCCCAGGGTGGAAGCTGTGCTGAAATGGCTCGGGAGCCTGGTGCATCCAATGAGCTGTGGTGTGGCCTCATTGCCTTTATAATATATTCCCAATTGCACCAATGAAACGATTTCTTCTATTCCCCAGGAATTCCTGCCTCGGTAATAGGGGTGTTTGGAAAATAGGTCCCTGCAAAAGAAACTTGTCGGACAAGCCTAATGTTAGGTGTCGTCGCCTGTAATAGGGGGAAAGATCCCTCCCTGCTGTGCCAAGTTCCCAGGCTCATCTCCTGTGGGAAAACCCCACTCTTGTTTCAGGGTGATGGTGTCTGCCTGAGCCACTTTTGGAGGCGAGAGCACTCGGAGGGTCCGGAGGAGGGAGGAAACAGTATTGCTGTCTGTCTGCTTTGTGAATGGTGTAAAGATGTTTCTATGAAAAAGCCTCCACTTCTCTAGTGCCTTCAGGAGGGATTCAGCCTTGCTAACAACCCACTCCTTTTTATCCCTGTCTGTGGATGACCTGCAGCTGGTGAAGCATGAGGTGAGATCAGTCACGGCTGCAGGAGTCTCTTGCTGATGCTGGTTGGCAACACCATCAAGATCCCCTTGCATTATTGTGCTGTGGCATGGCACAGGGCAGGGAGGCGGCATGAGGTTTCTCTGCCTTGGCTGTAGTGTCTGCAAAGCCTCATTCCGGCTGACTTCTTCCAGATGGTAGGTAGCCGGCTTAATTTGGGCTGTCTTCACTTGCTTGCTGACATGGGTTCCTCCTGAGTTAATTAGCAGATGAAGTTGATGGTACCCATGCTTTGCTGTCTGCAGTCATGGAGGTCTGATGTATGGGGGTCGGTGGGGGACAGGGAGAAAAAGTGATGTTTCCTCTACTTTGGTGCTAGCTGGGGCTGCCCAGGCTGACTCCAGCGGGAGATGTGATTTCAAGTCTCTCATTTCCCTCTCGGAGACATCCGCTTGGTGGAACATCTCTCTGACTTCGTAGCTAGCTCTTCTGGCCCAGGCAAAAAAAATTATCATGAGCGTTGGATTTCCTTGCTGGTCTGTTTGCAGTAGAGGCTGAGGTCAGCTTCAGAAGGGAGTATGGTTGTGCTATGTAAGAGGCCTCGGTGGCCTATGCTGTGGTGGCGACTTGCGGTTCTGTAACATCTTTCACATCGTGTTACTTGTAGTTAGTCACAAGCAGCTAGAGTGCAAGGAAAGCCTTTTCCCTTTTCAGTGTGTGAGGAGGAACAGCTCAACGTAAACTCCAGTGCAGAAAATAGGTATGGGGCGGAGTGGGGCTCTTCATGTTTATGGGAGTTGGTTTAGATCTCCGGAATAAAAGGCTTATCTCTGCCACAACCCAAAAACTGGAGCTGTAAAGCTCATCCTTGGATTCTTTGTGACTAGAGAGTTAATCCTTTCTTCTGGTGCAGTAAATATTTATTTAGCTATCTCTTATGCATTTATGGAATCCAAACATTTTTGAGCGTATGTTGGGCAATTGCCGGTGTCCTGTCCAGGGATTCTTTATGACTTGGAGCATCACCAGCATTGCAGTGGTCATCAAATGCCTTTGTGATCCTCCCACTTTGCAAGTGATGGATGTGGAGAGGACTGTGGGAACATTCCTGTCTGTGGGCTGCATGCGAGAAAAATGTTTTGTCTTGCACTGCCTATCGAGTCCAGAAGTGCTAAGTGTCTGTAGCGATCAGTGCAGCAAAACACGAGGTGGGTAAAAAGCCTGGTGTAGAGTGGCCTTCTAGTCTCATCTCCTCCTAGCGATACCAGTGTTATGACTGTGCTGTGGACCTAGATCAGATGCGCTTTGCTCCGGAAGAACTCTGGCCAACTAATGTTTTTGGAAAGACAAAACACAGTCTTTCAAGGCAACCACAAAAATTTGGAATTAATGAGGTGGAGGGAAGGAAGTACTTCAACTAAAATGGGGAATTGCTCCTTGAAGCTATGTCCTACTTCTGAAAGTTTTTATATAGGCTTTCCCTGTGAAAGGCAGGAAAACGAGTACTTGCTGAAGGCAAGTGGGGAACATTGTTGCTGTTGAGTCAGCCGAGAGCTTGAAGTCTATGGACTGATGTTTCTAAACTGTCAGCTAAATAATTCAATAAACCTTGACCTTTTCCTCTGCACGGAGCTTCAGTTCAACTTAAATCCACTTTTGCTCCTGCCGAAGACAGAAAACTGCACACTAAGGCAAACAACATTTTTTGTAATCCTCTATATTCTTCGATTGCTGACCTTTTCTTATTAATGACGGACTTCTCTGGCACCCTAGAAGAGCTTCATGTACCATAAAGGGCTATGCACGTTCCCTTTTCCTTTTCTAAGCAGGTGTGAGGGCTATGACTTAACGCTCAGAAAACTAGACCATACCATGAACACATTAAAATCTGGTTTTCCTGCTTTGTTGTTGTTGTCTGCATTACTTTGTCAAAAGCGCACTCAAGTGCAGGCATTGCTGGTGAGAGTAAAAACACTTGACTTGTTTAAATCTGAAATGTTTTCTCTGGCCTTTTGTTTAATATCCGTAGTGTCATATATGCACGTGCATGTCACGTATGAGTTCAGGAGGAGCTGGTCTGAGCCACGTCTTTCCATCCAGTGGATACTGGATCAACACTTGGTAGTGCTGGACCATTAAAGTTTGCCTGAGGAGTTCCAGTGTGTATCTAGCACTTGTTGGGACCCTAAAAGTCCTGGTGGGGATTTTCCAAGGAGTACAGTTACCTGCTTCCTTTAGGTCCTCCAGTAACTCCAAGCCCAAGACAAGTTGCCAGTGCACTGACCATGTGGAATCACATAGCTGAATGATGAATTTTTTTTTTTAAAGTCGAGACCTGTTCACACTCGCTGCTGTGGTACCTGTGCATTGAAGAAACCATGCATGTATATCAGTGTTGTCCTAGGATTTTCATAGGAAGACAATGACTGTAATAAATCTGAACTCTTTAGTTCAGACTCAAGAGAACTAGTAAATAAATGATCTGAAGCTATACAGCTCTGTGTGCCCTACTTGGAAATTGGGTCTGTGCAGACAACTGTAGCATGTCCATGTGCAGGGCAGCACTATGCCGTGTTGTCCCTCACCTGCCTCTGAGCAAGCCGGTAGGGCATGGTATTAATGCAGATCCTGGTAGTAAGTCCCAGGGCTAATTAATTATTCAGAGCACGATATGGGGCACCTTTCAGTCCTGGAACTTGCTGAATAGGAGCTGACAAAATGTGCCCTTGATGTGTGGCTACAGTTTTTCAGGAAATAAAACACAGGGTTAAGGAACTGCAAGCCAGCCCTGCTCGGCTGTGCCTGCACCACCTCGCGAAGAAAGCTGCTGCTTTTTATGTTTGGAGTGGTCCTTGATTTGATTCAGGTATTGGAACAGTGCTGCCTTCTTAGAGTTTTATAAGCAAGCCCTATGGGCTGTTTTCCTTTCTAAAAATCTCTGTATTTTGCTCTGGTTGTGTTCACACCCCTAACTGGACTGGACTTGGTGGAAGCCTGGGGAAGGTTTGAGGAAAACTTGGCAATGGGATCAGATGGTCTGTTCCTGGGTTTCTGTTAATTCTACCTTCTTGTGCTCAGGTTCAGTGTCCCAGAGAGCTCCCTGCAGATGGCCTCTGTGTTAGTGTAACTGGGAGTCTCGCCGAGTTCATGTATCACACTTTCCTCTGTGTCAAGTCCCATGTTGCGCTGTGCCTCCAGCTAAAGGCTTTTAGCAAAGTATAAATCCACTTATTTAACAGCCTGTGATGCAGCTGTTTCAGGGCTATTTTAAGTGCATGACAGTGGAATACAGAAGGAAATGGCTGTTGTTGTTTTTCTTTTTTTTTTTTCCTCTCTGCTGTCCTGTATCTGTACAGGTGGTGTGGGACTGGGTAGCCAGAAGGGCTGGAAAAGGGCAAAAGAACTAGAGGGGAAAAAAAGTATTTCTAACGTCGGTATAGCGACATGCCTTCCTGCCATCTCCCAGTTAGCTTCTGCCCTACTGATCTGAGTTAGTTTTAACTCTTAAGATTACATGTTCTGAAGTCTAAAACTCAACCTTCTCCGATCCTTGCCGGTGTAAACTGGCCTGATGTCACAGTCTGACTCGCGTGCTGTGTCACCGTGCAGCAGCTGGTGGTCTGCTGGGCCACAGTCCCCACCGAAAACATTTTGTTCAGGGCTGGTGTGAAGCATCCTCCAACTTTCTCAGCTGTGCCTGGCTGACAGAGGGTGGCTGGGGATGCTAAAAGGGGTATATTTGCTTTTCCCTGCATGTGGCACCTCGGAAGACCAAAAGGCAGGGAAATTGCAATAAATTGTGTGCTCTTTTTTTGAAAAGGGAGGAGTGAAGCGTTTCAACCTGGGGACCCTGGCACTGAATAATAACTCCCATTTTATTTCATCAACCTCAGATGAGCGGTCAAAAAGGTAGTTAGCTGCACGTCGTCCTCCTGTCAGGAGAGAGATTGGCCAGAGAAGCAAAGAGCATCTGGTTCTCATTGGGCTCTGCCTTTGGATGGTCTTCATTTTTGTTTGTCACATTATGTCTCTCTTCCCTGCCCCCGCTTCCTCCTTCCTCTCTCCTTTTTTCTTTTTTTTTCTTTTTCCCTTCAGTGAGTTTACAAGCCTTGCTGGAATGCACATATGGTCCTTATCATCCCCAAAGTCCAGCTTTTTTTTTTCTTGCTGGTTAGCACTTTGTGACATCAGGGGCTGTTAGAGGCGTTAGTCACTTTTACTCCAAATAGAAAGGTCCGTGGTTTTTGGAAACCTATGGAGGAAAATGTCTTTTATGTCAGTTCTTGGCGTAAATGGAACTGTTAGTGCTCTGAGCTTGTGCTGACCTTTAGCCAAACATTTTGCCTGGAAGACAAATGTTCGTTCCCACTCTCTACAGCTACTTCTGAATTGTCAGAGTTTGCTGACTTCCCTCTTCCCAGAAGAATGCGACCGTATCCTTTTTCTCCATCCTCCTGCTGAGTTGCTGCGGCTTGCCAATGTAAGCAATTCCCCTCACTTCCCTGCCAGAGTGCCTTGGAGGCGAGGGAACAGCATCAGCTGCAGGGAGCCTTTCCTTGCCGCGTGGCAGGGGCTGGGGCTCGCAATTGCAAGCCACTGGCAACCAGCATCTTTGGCGCTAGATGTCAGGGAGATGGGCCTTGTGTTTCCCGCCCCACACTGCATCTGTGCTGGGGGAGCTGGGATTGGGGCAGGGGTTTTGCTCAGGTGGATTTTCCTCTGGCAGGCATGGCCTGTGTGGGCTGCGCCTGGGCAGGGGCCGGCTTGCGATGCCTGCTCACTGTCCCTGGTGTCACGGTGTCATCCTGCGATTTATTTAGGGAACCAGCCTTGGAGAGAGGATGGTTCTTTTACCATCACTTCTGTGTGTTATTGCCTGCGCTAATGTAAGCGTGTCCAGCATCATCCAGTCTCTGAGGGTGTCTCCTCAGGGGAACCCCTTGCTTTGCCGCGCTGGCAGCCTGCTTTGGCTGGTGATTCCCCAGATAAAAGCTCACGTATCTGTAGAGCAATACTCTGCGCGAGGAGGGGCAGCACGAGACCCACACGTACCCTTCTCCATCTGCTGCTGCCGCCGGGTGCTTTGTTGGCCAAATTGCTTCCAGCCTTCCTCCCACAAAATAACCTTTTCTGCTATCCCCATTCTCCGGGATTAAAAGGAAAAACCAGCACATTCAAGGAGAGCCTTTTTGTATTCCCCGTGACCCCCATGGTTACTGAGCGAGGGAGCCAACTGTGGCATAACGCTTTGTTGATGGTATTTCTTGTTCCTGGGAGTAGGGAGACCTGGCTCCTTGCTATTGTTTTAGATATTGCTGGGGCAGGGGACTTGCTGAATGAAGCATACTCTATTGAGAAGCTGTGTGCCCCTAAGCAGCTACAGCTGGTGCCAGCTTTTATCCAGGAAGAACATGATAGTTTACTGAGGTCCCGCCCTTGGGGGCAATAGCAGCAGCAGCGAGTCCCTCGGTGGCAGGGCGGGAGGCATTAGCCATCCAGCTTGCCTATGTCTCTGATGAATCTTTGTGGCTTGCTTGACACATTAATCTACAGAACGGGAATATGCCTTCCAAAGGGGTCTGCTCTCCCTGTTGAGAGGGAAGGGGAAAAAAAGGGGGGTGGGGTGGGGTGTGGAAAGACCTCCCAGACTTAAGTAGCTTGCGGAGACATCTGCCCGAGTCTGCAGACAGCCAGCAGCAGAAACATGGAGACAGGAACTCCCCCTCCTCTGCTGGTGACACCGATGGTTATCCTATCCTAAAAAACCAACCAAGTCCTTCCTTTCTGATTAACTGATTGATTGCTGTGGACTTTTTTCTTGTGGCATGACTGCACTAGCTCTGGCAAGGAGGGGAAAGGAATTGTTCTTTCTTTTTGTGTTCCCCCCTTGCTATTATACTTGAGTTCCCTTGTCCGAGAATTAAGGGTTTAACCATCGCTTAGGTCTGTGTAAGGAAAAGGATGGGGGTTGTGGCTGCTGTTTCAAGGAACTTAAACAGCGAGCTTGGCTGTGGCATAGGCACATGGCCTGCTAGCAGGGACCCCGGCTTTCAGGCTCAACACAGGGAGAGGGTAGCATAGATCCGTCTGTCGCCAACTACTCTTCGCTTCTGTGCTCACTCCTCTTTCCTGAGCCACCTTTTTGTCTGAGCAGACTAAAGTATCTCTGAGGTCCCTGGCTTTGGATGCGATGTCTAAGATTACTTCAGAAACGCGGGAATGTGCGCCTAGTAATGGGGCAAAAATGTAGCTGGCCTGAGCTGCTGACAACAATAAAAGCTTTCAGCATTTCTTGAAGGTACCTCCTAAGTCGTGTGGCCTCAAATAACTAAACACTTGCTTCATATTTGTGGTTGAGCTCTGTATTTTGCATACCAACATTTTTTCCCCATTTGAATTTGACGCTCACTTTTGTTTTCTTTAACTCTTCGGAGGCCGTGTGAAACTGACCCCCAGCTGCCAGGAGCAGTGGGCCAGGAGGGGCTGAAGGGGAATATTTTGCCAGCAGCCTTAAAGCGGAAGGGGCTCAGCTAGGAGCTTGCTTGGGTTGAGGGAACAGCCATCATCACGGTTAAGTCCTGAGCGAGGAGAACGGATTGGGGCAATAAATGCAGGTACCCTTGTGGACCCTTTCTCCTCAGCCTTTTGGGAGTGACACTTTTTTTTTTTTTCTCTCCCTACCCAGGAGAAGAGCAACTTTGCTTTATCTCAGATCAGCTACCAGACACCTGCTGAAGTGTAAGGACATGGCTCTGCTTTGTGCTGCCTCTGGAGAAGTGATGCATTTCTAACCATGTGACCCACCTTTATATCCACCTCCCCATCTGCACACAGGCATACTGTTGCTGACTCCAATGAGGAAAATAAGTTTTCCCCTTACTCCTGCTAGCTCTGCCAAGCCACCGTGGCTTAGGAGGAATGAGCTGATTCTCTCCTTGCACGTGCCTCGTCAGCCAAAATGTTTTGTAAAGCTTCACTGAATTACATCCAGGCAAACCCACTGTTTGCCACAGAGCATCCGTTACAGCGTTGCTTGACCTATAAAACCTTTGCCACTAGGAGCTATGTATGAAGAAAACCAGATCTGAGGCAAACTTGACAGGGCTCTGAGATTGCANCTTCTTAAAATTAAGTGCGCTAGGGCATGGGGTCCTGGCAATTCATCTCTTTATAGTGATGGTAGGTAGTAGACGCTGTGCCTCTGGAGGCCTCTCTCTGCTTTACTTACCCCTTCCCTTACCCTGCTGGAGTTAAAACCAGCAGCTGCGATAACAGCATCTGAAAGATTATTGTTGACCCAAGAAATACCAACTGTGGGATGCCTTGTAGGTCACTCTGTAAAGAAAAATGATCAGCATCTTTCCCAACAAACAAGCATTTACTTGTTCATATTACTCTGTAGTTTTTGTAGGGGTTAGCATATAGCTCTGGAGGTTCAGAATTGCTTCCTGCTGTTGTGGATGGTATGTGAAGAGGGAGGGAAGATTTGCCCTATAATGTGGGGTTCGGTAAAGGAGACATGACTGTTTCTTAAGGAAGAGCTTAAAAATAAAGGCTGCTCTTGGCATGTCTTAAGCTCTCTGCTATCTGAGAACATCCAGACACCCAAGTCTAGCAGTGGATCTGGTGCAAATTGGCTGATCTCTATAGAAGTCTGTGGAGCTGTAGTTTTACCCATGCCGATCTCGTCCATAGCTCCCGAAGCTGCAAGCAAGGGGAGGTGCTTGGCAAACAGCTATTCTTTTAGCTTGCTTGTAAGAGGTCAGCATTTCCAGACACGGTGACTTGTCTGTGCGTTAATAAGGCATCTCTTAGGACTGTGTTACTGCGAGTGACAGCTGAGGAGCTGTTTTAGTCTGAGGGTGTATTTAGGTGCGGTACTGGGGAAAGAGAGGAGTTGTGCTGAACTCAAAGGCATGCTGAGCTCTGTTCCTCTTCTGAGGGGAAAATGAGGAATACCCTTGGGAAGAAGTTGGTGGGGCAGGGTAAGGATATGCCTTTCCACTTGGGGTGAAGTGCCTGGGCAGCACTGCTGCCTTCCTCTGGAAGAAGAGCCCTGTGGCAGGAGGAATAAATCAATGCTTGTAGCATTGCTCCCCTGGCTTGTTGGGTGCGCACAGGGGCTCTGGGCTTGTCTCTGTGGGGCAGGAGCCTTTGCCTATGTCAGCCTTTGACCGCTCTTCAGCTGGAGGCACCCAGTTCACAGTGAGATGACTCACCTGAGAACAAAACCCAGCCCACTGACTCTGCTCAGGAGCTTGTCACAGCGATTCACAGCCGGAGCAGCATGGCCATCTGACTTAGCATCCCATTGTTTTTAAAACACTTCTGTTTTGCCAGACTGAACATGTGAATCACTTGCCTGCTCTGCTAATTATACACTGAGCAATCAGGCTTGTTCCTCTCCAGCAGAGGCTTCCTTTCTATGTGGGTAAAACCTGAGCTACTCCTGAGTTTGCAGTGGTTTCAGTCCTTGCCCTCTCCCCACGCAGCCCGAGGGCTGAAGACTGTAGCACTGTTGAGCTAATAAAGCCAGAACTGCCCAGTCCAGTGCGGTCGGGCTAATTGCTAAAATTGCCTGTTGTGGTTTTGCTGATTGGCATCCTTGGCAGACCTGTGCCTTGGCTAAAGGGGCCACAGAGCCTCGTGGGGAGTCCTGCAGCTTCCAGCCTGCTGTCCAGACCTCTGCCTGGGGCAGAGCAGAGAAAGGGGGCTGGGTTTTTCTCCTTGTGTCAGCATCCCTCTAGTTACTGAGCAGGAGTAAGCTGCCCCCTTGAAGAGGGCGAGAGCAAGAGGAGAGGCCTGGCTGCAGTGGTAAGAGGTTATGCAGTTTGTGCACCTCCCTTTAATCCTTCCTCTCAGAGAGGAGCAGCCTGCATCTCCCCCCAGAAAGTTCTGGCTCTCCAAGTCCATCTGCGTGCGCTGGAACTGGCTGTTACGTTGCATGATGCTTTCGTTTGTGTGTGGAGGGAGATACTTAGAAACTCTAGTCCCTTTGGCTCTCCTGCCTTGTCCAAAATGCATATCTGTGATACTTTTGCAGAAATGCACGTATTTTCTGTATCCACTCTACTCAGCGAGATGTGCTGCAGTCTGGGGAATACTGAGAGTGGTGGAGACCTGGGCTGGCGTTTCATTTCTGCCCATGCCTTGGGCCTCTGAGCTTTTCATGAGTGTTTTGGTGTTTCGGGCAAGTATCAGACGATAATTCTGCCTCCTGTTACACAGCACAGCTTGTGAAAAATACTTGGTATTGAACAATGTAGAGATAGTTTTTGTTTTTTCCACTGTTGATGTTTGCCACTTGCAGGGGAAAAAAAGAAAAGGGGGGGGAACTCAACCAAAGAAGGTATGCAGCAAAAAATAACTGACACAGATGCAAGAGATGAGTCTAACTGCCGTTCCTGCTGAGTAACTGATGATGAGGCAGTACTTGCTTTCCCAAAATATATCAGGGAAAGAGATATTGGTGCTATGCTGAGAGATGTTCAACACCCACCACTTTCTATGAAACCTGTGAGTCATGGGCACCTATTGCTTTCTGGGATCTGCTCCGAGCTCCCTTCACTTAATCATAAAGCCAAGCCCACTGGTGTTTTAAAAATATTAATGTTACAAATATTTAATTTAACCCATTCATATCATGCATAAATCCCAGGGTCTCCTTCCATTGCCTGGGGCTTTTCCAGGAAAATCACTGTTGCGGGTAAATGAGGTGATGGTCTCTTTTGTGTTGTTTTTGGGGTTTGTTTTTGGTTTGGGTTTTTTTTTTTTTTACCCCATCTGAGTGAAGGAGGTGGCATCTCTTAATCACCTTAAGCTTCTGTGGTAAGGTGCTCATGAATAGCTATTCACATATGTGGAGGGATGGGGGTGAACAGTCTGGTGTATTGGCATTAAGCCTTCAGACAAGCTTGGTTCAGACGTTAAGAGAAGGCTTAGGTATCTAGTACGGGTGTGAAGCTGTGTGCGGCAGCGTGGCAAAAAGGAGCCCTTTGCCCCTGCTCCATCCCTCTTAGATACGGTCATGGCACAGACTTAGACGTTTTCACTTTGAGATGTTGCCTTTCTCAGATAATTTCTGTGGTTTCTTTTTTTTTTTTCTTTAAGTCTGAGTGGTATTTTCATCAACACGCACCCCAGATTTAACTTATTTCTTCCTGCAATCGGTGGCTGATCTGTATGTTTTGAGGAGGGAAGTGGGGATGCTCAGCAACTGCGCAGAGCGCAGGAAGTCCTCCTCCGCTTTTGATTCTTATTTTAACAACCAAAGAGTGTCTTTTTCCATGTCTGGTCCAAAGCCCACTGATTTTGTGGAAAAGAAGCTGGTGCTTCCAGCATCTATAAACCAGGCTGAGGCTGCCCACGGCTGTAATTTAGCTCAACAGTATGGCCTAGGTGGAGTGACTCTACTGGAGATGTTTGGGTTTGGAGAAAGGTTAGTATCTTAAGTTAAGGCCAACAAACTTTTGGAGAAAAATGTTGTGTGAAATAACAGCAGAGCTGCTCTAGGGCTGCTGAGGAGGTTTCTCTTTTTTTTTCTTTTTTTTTTTTTTTTTTTTTTTTTTTTTTTCAATCTGTGCTCAGGATGTTGGCATAACTGAAGGGATAACCAGACTGGCTTCTTTTTTCAAGCCTCTCTGTGAATTACTGTACAGCTCTTGTGGATAGGTCCTAAATACAATCTTGGAGTTGTTTCAAATTTCCCTTCTGCAAGGTCTGTGCAGCCTCGTTACCCCTCCACGAAACCGCCTTGGGGTGTTTGATGTTATCAGCTCAGGCCCCCCTGGAAGCCTGGAGCAGGAGAGTGGGTCACGAGGGGTGACTTGTGCCTCTGGAGTGCCTAGCCTGGCTTTTTTCCTGCTGAAGACATGGAGGGGCAGCATGGCAGGCTTTGTAGGTCATGCAGGAAATGCTGGGAACGGTGCCCCGCTTTCTCACCTCGTGTCAGATGAGGTTATTTGTAAACCAAGGTATCTGCAGAGCAGCATGCATGCTTTTTTCCCCTTCCGGTCGAGGCCTGTAAAAGCTGGAAAGAGATTTCGCTGGCTTTAGAGGCAGTGTTGCCATCTAAGCTACATCCTGCTGCAGCCATGCCGAAGGGTTGCAGCTAAAGTGCAATAGTGTCGCATCTTCCTTGTACTCCTGGGAGGATAATAGAGCAAGTCTGAGAGAGCTGCGCTGTCCCTTTGGCAAACTGAGCCAAGGAGGGCATGAGCTTGGCTCTCTGCTTGCCCACACAGGTTTCTATCGGGAATAGATTTTGGAGTTGCAACCGGGACTACATCACAACCTGTGTTAGTCTTTCGTGTGCTGTTTGGGAGAGCTGGCCTCACTGCTGGTTTGGGGAAGCTCCCATGCCCCTGGGGGAGTCTTGAAAGGGGAGGTTGGCTGGTTTCTGCTGTAGAGCTGTACAGTGGATGTGGAGGAGGCAGACTCAGCTGCTTCACCAATTGCAAGGGAATTGGTCTGCTTGCAGCTATGACTGTGTTTCACTGTCTCTCTTCCAGGTGTCTGCCTACATAATCTTCGGGTAACCCTAGGGATATGTGATACCGAGGCCTCAGAAACAATGTTTGGGTGGGGCAAATTGGTACAGAATCATGGTTTATTAGTCGCAGGCATGGAGAAACAGTCTGGTAGTGTTTGCGTGCCTTCGGGTTGGGGATGTTTTAGCTCCTGAGCCCCATAGCAGAGAGCTGGATAGAAGTAAAAGGAGAGCACATTTGGGAGGCAAACCTAAGACAGAAAGATCCTGTGTCCCGAAAACTCTTGTGGTGTTACACAGTTCTGACAGGACTAGGCACAGCCTTCTTCCCTGACAGGGGTGATGCAACTCTGTTAAACGCCTTTCTTCTTGGTTTTACAGAGCGATGACCTTAGGAACCTGTCCCTCTCTGGCCACGTGGGCTTTGACAGCCTCCCTGATCAGCTGGTCAACAAGTCAACGTCGCAGGGCTTCTGCTTCAACATTCTCTGTGTGGGTAAGTCATCCCGTGCCGCTGGGCGGTCAGCTCACGCAAAGGGGTGCACACGTATCCGCTAATTAGCACCTTCTCCCTCCTGCGAAGGGTAGGATCTGAGCCAGTGGGGATGGTAGTGGCAGGGAAGTGACAGTTTGTTCCCAGAGCTGCTCCAGGGTAAAATCTAGTATCCCTCTTTTTTTTTTCTCTACCCCGTCCCCTAAGTCAAAACATGGAAATTTCTAGGTGTTAAAAATCTACACTTTTGATGGTCCTGCGGTTCTGCTTTCCCCAAGGGCTGCCCATAGGGAAACTGAGCTAACTTGGGAACTAAATTTATTTTTAAAAGAATGTTAACTTAAACGCGCCTTTCTCTGGGTTGGGCGCGGAGGCTGTTTCTCAACAAATGGAATTACTTCCCTTCCAGGCTTGGCCTGCCTGTCTGGTTATATTCTTAGTTTCTCCAGTTGGAAATGATGCCATTTTTAGTCTCCAAATGATGTACTTGAGTAGAAAGCCTGTCACCTGTTCTCTGCTGTATTTAATCTGGGTGTTGCAAGTTGGTTTTATAGCCTGAGTTACTGTGTTACTTTTCCCAAACTGTTCCAAGGGTGAAATATGGGGAGGCAACTCCTTCTCTTGGCTATAGAGAGGTACCTGCTGTCTTGGCACTCTGTGGATACTATGCAATTGGAAATCCATTGCTCAGCCCGAGGGAGCTGTGTGCCAAAACAGCTTTGACCTATTGGTGGACCTCTTTGAGATGCCCCCAGAACGTGGTTCTGCAAATTGACAAAAATGGTGGGTTTTACTTTTATTTTGGCAGAGCAGTCTACAAACATCATCTTTCCATTCATTGTTCATTTAAGCCTGTAAGAAGGGAATATTGTCCCTTCTAATTAGTTACATGAATTAGCTGGAAAATACCCACAACCCTCCAACTGTGATTTTTCTACAGCAAGTTGAGAACTTCTGTCCACAGTGCAGGGTGAGCCATCTGAAAAGAAATCTGGCAAACAAACTAGACTCCTCTCTATAGCTTTGTATGTCGAAGAACAAGACAAGAGAATAGTTGTACTTCTGCACACTCAGGCTACCAACCCTCACGTGACTCTCCTAGCAGCATGAAACCATTTAAAATTCAGCAGGGAACATACCGATTAGCAGGCAGCTCTTTGATCAAAATGGCATAAATTAATTGCCTTTTTCTATTGCAGTAAATATTCCTCTCTTAGCATGATTTGATATGTCTCCATTAACATAGCAATTTGGTCCAACTCTTTTCTCTTGTAAAATGTGCTCATCAACCATTTTTTTGCTTCAAATTAAAATTTCATACAAATTGCTGCAGTTGTCCAAGGAACAGACATCTCCCCCTTAAAAAAAAGAAAAAACAAACAAAAAAACCCCAAACAAAACTTTTGAAATTGTGTTTTGAGAAAGGACACAATTAACTTTGGCATTGTAATGTGAGGCTTTTAATTGTGGTGTGCATGGATAAAATGCTGCAAAGCCCATCTAGCACAGCATGCAGCAGCGCTGTGTTCACATCAGGAGCTCACTGAAATATGTAGCTTTAGAGACTAACAGTCTGTGCCATCAGTTTAGGACTGATCTTTTCATGGGGGTTGCGCTCTATGTAGGCCTAGGTTTTGAGCTGTAATGTCAGGTATACATTCTGTCTTCTCTCTCTTTCATGTTCTCATTCTTCTTTAAAAGCTTGCTTTATGTCCTGCAGCTTTCCAGGGGGTAGGAATGCTGTGACAAGCATATCTCTGCTTAATTATTTTACTGGGCTGTAAGTAATCACTTACCTTTCTGAGCCTAGCACAAAAATGGTCAAAGTCAAAGCCAGGGAAATGAACTGTCGAGTGTCACAGAGCAACAGGCAGTTGCTGAGTAGTGGTATTTGTTTCTGTGGACACAAATACTATATGGTTCTCTGAGGTCTTCAAAGTGGGGGCTTTGCATATTTTGAGAGAGAAATTTTCATGCTAGGAGAGCTGCATACAGCCTGGAGAGATGCTTGAGGGCAATCCCGGATGCAGACTCCCCCCTCCCACCTCATATTTTTGCATTGCTTTTCAATTATTCACTTCTATATAAGGTTTTGGCGGGGGGGTTGAGAGGCTGGGATGGGGACCCCCTCACAAGCCTGACCTGCAAATGCCAGAGCTGCACACTGCAGCCCAGGATGTCTGTCCCAAATCCCAGCATCTCTTCGGTTGGAACAACTTTAGGATGTCACCTCAGCCCACCCCCTGCTCACAGCATGGGTAGCAGTTTGAGAGTGTAATTGCTAAGCAAACACTTTTGACTTAAAAATGGGATTTAGGCTAATGCTTTCATCCATGTTAGTAATTGCACTGGGGATTAGTGAACCTGTAATAGTTTGACAAGTTGATATTTAAGCAGTGTGCTGTTTTAGATTTTTTAAAAAGCTTTTTATCTATTTCTCTTGTCTCAAACTTCCATTGTCCAAGCTTCACTATGAGTTTTTTTGTGCTTCTCTTGAAAAAGGAACGGAAACTGAGCTGGGGCAGGGGAGCATAAAAACTTGTGGAGAAACAGATATCTCCTTGGGAATCAGACTCAGAGTTGAGAAAATTTACAACTTGCTTCTGTAAAAAAAGTTCTATCAGAACTAGGACTTAGCCTACACTGTTAAAAAGAGAATAACAGCTTCTTGCTGACCTGAATACAGATGTCACTTGCGAGGTGGGGAGGTTGGGGCTCTTGGTGCCATCAAGCAGGAGGGAGCCTGCATCACCAGTCAGGTCATACCAATGTAAAAACCATGGGCAACAGCTGAAGACCGCTGGAAGCAAATGTGTTTGAGAGAGGAATGATTATTTGTCTCTCTTGCACTGCCAGTGCAGCAAGTCCAGTAACAGGGTTCTAGCAGCAGCAGGCATTTGCTGGTTCATCGTGGAAGGAGTCCTTTCCCGTCTCCGAGAAGGGGGGGGTCACTGAGCAAATGTCTAAGTAACTGTTCTTAAAGCTGTCGTGTGGTGTTTTTTTTTTTATTTTTTTCTTTTTTTTCCCCATTCCTTCCAGTTTAGTACCTTCTCTTCAGGGAGTTTCATAACCCTCAGCCTGTCCTCCCCAATTCCCCCTTTTCCCATGGGAAAAATGTTAACAATAGTATTAGTGGAAAAGACTGTGTGCCTCTGTGTGTGTGTGAAATAAGCCCCTTTCCTTGCCCAAAATAATGAAAAATCCCTGAGGTCAGTGGTGCTTAGTATCTCTGGTGATGCTCCTTTCTGTGTCCTTGCCTGTGATTGTGGTACACCTCCCTTGAAAGCCCAGCCTACAAAGACCTGAATTTCTCTTGCCATTCCCAACACAGCAGCCTAGCTCTTCACCTGCGGTGATGACTTCTAGCTCTGAAGGCATTTGGTTTACCTTGGTGTCTGTGAGGGTAGCAGCTTTTGCGTAGCAGGGGCTCGTTTTTGGTTTCACATCCCCAGCGTGTGGTGCTTTGATCGGGTATGTCTGCAAGGTGTGCTGCAGAGACCCGGGCAGTGTGACCCACGGAGGAAATTAGTCCAAGCCTTCCAATGTCCGCAGAGTTCCTGGTTCAGTCCTGGGGGACTGGTGAAGATGGGGACTGTCTCAAAAGACATCTGTTTCTGCTGGGATTGTTTTGCTTAGCCCTGTGCACGTAGCCTAATTCCACTGCTACCCGAGTGGAATAACTCCTTAGTCTGGCAAATGTGCCTGGGAATGAGATGAGGAAAAGGGATCGGACCATACTAATGTTGCCTTTGTGTGCTCAGGTGAAACTGGCATTGGCAAGTCAACATTGATGGACACTCTGTTCAATACGAAGTTTGAAAGTGAACCTGCGACGCACAACGAGCCTGGTGTGAGATTGAAAGCCAGGAGTTATGAGCTCCAGGAGAGTAATGTCCGTCTGAAGCTGACTATTGTCGACACGGTTGGATTTGGCGATCAAATTAACAAAGATGACAGGTAAACTTATTTCTGTCAGGAGAAGGAATCCTTGCGCTGATGTGCTCTGAGATCAGAAGGACCTGGCCCTGCGTGGGGAGTAGGTCCCTCACTGTTCCTCGGGCCGTTTCCTGATCCAGGTGTGGCAGCTAGCATCACTCACCCCATGAGACAGGTAGAACTGACGAGAAATTGAAGCGAAGAACAAACAGATCAGCTAGGCTACAGTACTGAAAGTGCATTTCTGCCCTCCTTGTCTCTGTGCAGCTTAGTTGAAGTCTCTGCTTGCATTGAAATATGTAAATATTTGAAAGCATGAGTTCAAATTGCAATTATATTGCATCTTTTAGGGAGCTGGAACTCAGATCGTGGTTCCTGTTCACAGCATCCTGCAATGTTCAAGTCGAAGCGGGTTTTACTTTGACATTTTAGCTAGGTG
This sequence comes from Fregata magnificens, assembly GCA_013389945.1. Classification (NCBI taxonomy): domain Eukaryota; kingdom Metazoa; phylum Chordata; class Aves; order Suliformes; family Fregatidae; genus Fregata; species Fregata magnificens. The sequence continues at coordinate 180,849 of WAAD01040223.1, read as the reverse complement.
CCGATTTTCATGTTACATGCATGAAGTAAATGTTGTGGGCAGCCTATGGAATCCGTTGTGTCCATCCATATGGACTTTTGCTGTAGTGTTAAAACTAGCCATTCTGTCATCATGGCTAATATGCTAATTAATGCAGTTCCTATATCTTAGAGCCATACATTCCCTTGTTGCAGAAATCCAAGCTGCTTCTGGAGGGTTGTTTGCAATCCTCTTCTCTGCACCTTGCCAAGTGAGGGCACGCTGGCCAGCAGCGTGTGCACTGACCAGAAGCTATTGGGGCACTAGGTAGATAGACAGCGTAAGCTCTTCAAAAATGCAAGCTTAACATCAAGATTTCCACCAAGATCCCCGTTAGTATGGAGATGGAGCGGGTTCTGCTTCCTGTTCCATAAGGAAGACTGTAGATTTTTTTTAAAAGATTTTACAATGCTTTATTTCTATAACGCTTCCTTTCTGCTTGACCTGACACCAAAACGCAACTGTTGCCCCTGCTTGTGGCTCCTGCTCCTAATGAATGCTGCAGAGCCAAAACGGTGAGGGGCGCGTGCTGGCTGGAGGGAGGACTCTGCATGTCAGATGCTGCCATATGCTCTTGCGCGAGAACAAAAGCTGCTCAGAGGAGGAGCAGGTGCTCGGAGCAGGGATGCTCTGCAGCTTGTTACTGCCGGGTCACTTTGTATTTGCTTCATTTGGCGGACAAGAAGAGCCAGCAGTATTGGTGGTGAAGCCCCTCCAACTTCCCTCTCGGGCGGTTGGAGAGAGGGGCAGTCACAGGGCTGCAGGGCTTAGGGAGAGCTTTTGTCCTCCTGCTGTGTCCTGACACATATGGCCACAGTGGGTGGGATTTTCTCTGTGATCCTGGTTTGAGTCCTCCCAGTCCTTTTTAGCTCTGCTTTTTTATGGTGCTCTCTCTAATATAATCTCCCAATGTAAGGCCTTACTGCTTTCTTGGCAATGTGCCTCTGTCTGATGTTTTTGGGGACGCGTGGTCAGAGACAGAATTTCTGGAGAAAGTAGACAGAGCAGCAGTCATGTTACAAACCCACCTAGATATTCGTGATACCCTCTGTGCCTGCAAATTAACAAGCGGTGCTCAGTACTGTCTTATGGGTCTCTGGTGTCGGTGGCCCTCACGCAGCACTGGCTGTCTTTTGCTATAGCGCTCGCTTGGTGTGAGTCAAGCAAGCGTCTGCCTTGCTTTACCAAGGGTTTTGAGCAACTGCTCAAACAGCTGCCCTGGCACAGAGGGGCCGGACCAGAGGCTTCCTGGCTGCCTGTCAGAAGGGTGTTTCCAGAGGACCTGAAAACTCCTGATGGTCTATTTCCTCTTCACAACTGCTTTTGTGGGAGGGCATTAACAGTGCCGTGAATCCAGTGCTCAAGGCACTGGCAGTGTTGTCTTGGTGCCTTGGTCTCAGTGCCCTCCTTCGAGAGCTTCCTTGGACTGGAGGTCCTGAGGCTGCCCTTGGTGGAGGGAGGGACAAACTGAAAAGCCCCCTTTCCAGAAGCACAGTCAGTTGGTCAGATCAGGGCATGTTACGCTGCGCCAACTTTTTTCCTTCAACAAAATGGTCCCCCAAAGTACACAAACAGTGCAGTTGTCTCCTGAGCTTTGCTCGCAGGCTTCAATTCCTGAAAAGTTCCTTTTATCCCCCTGTGAATCTCCCTTCCCGCTTAAGATCACAAACAAGCTTTTGGACGAGCTAGGGTAGGTGGCTCTTTCATGTTTAAATTTCCTTGTATCGGATGATTCTTAGTGGCATCGGCAGAGCAGCAGCTCAGACTTCAATTGGAGACGCTGCGATACACACTCTTTTTCAGGGTAGCAGCCTTGTGTGGTTTCCATGCACCTAAAGTCCAGGGTCTCTGCCACTTTATCTTGCTAATAGTCTCCCTGTGCACCAAGTGGAAACACACACTTGCTAAGGAGGGACTGTAGGTTGGGCAGGGAGGGTCCCAAGAGCAGTGCTTGTCCCCTGATGTACAGAGCACCCATGAAGCTTTGTGAGTGTTGATCAGTGACCTGTGTTGTCCCAGCAGTGAATACCCTGGTTTTCTCTGCCATGTTTTCTCTCTTCAGCTACAAGCCTATAGTAGAATATATTGATGCGCAGTTTGAAGCCTACTTGCAAGAAGAGCTGAAGATCAAAAGATCCCTGTTCAATTACCACGACACCAGAATTCACGCCTGTCTATATTTCATTGCACCAACCGGACACTCGCTGAAGTCCCTAGACTTGGTCACCATGAAGAAGCTCGACAGTAAGGTACTTGCTGCTCATGGTGTGACACTCGCATGGCCCTACAAGTGGTTTTATGATCGTGCCACAGGCTTAGTTAAACTGGCTCAGAAAAATACTGTCTGTTTTGAGCAGCAGGGAATTGCAGAGGTGGTGTGTGAAAACTTTTACCTTGGGCTAGCTGCTATAATGGGTCATTATTCATTGATTCATATGCTGCAGAGCTTTGTTAAGAGTTTGGGCTCCTCCCCTCTTCCAGTCCTGTCTTGGGTTAGGAAACTTGGCCACTTGCTCCACAGCTATGCTATGAAGTTAGCAATCTGAGAGTAGGAAACTGTATTTTTGAGGATGCATTAGGAGACCACTGTTCTCTTTGCTTTCCTGTGGGTTAAGTCAGCCAAGTTCAGTGACAGGTTTGTTCACAACTGAAAGCTCAGCTGGCTGTTGAAAAAGATAGTAAAGTGTGGTTTTCCTCCTTAAATGCATAAACAAAAACGCGAGGCTGAAGTTGAACTCTGCTAGTTCTAGCACTCAAAGACATGGTTGCTGTCACTATTTTGCTTCGTCCAACAGATTAATTAGGTTCTTGTACAAAGCCTGATTTGGTAAGTGTGTATGAGATGAGAAGTACATCTAAAAAACTTTAGGTCATCTTACTAATCAATGAAAAATAAATCAAAATGCTGTGTCTGCGTGCTCTGACTTGCATCTAGCTAGACACAAACAGTGATTTGATCTTCTGTGGCAAATGTGGTGGTGTTCTAACCGTAATCTAATTAACAAGAAGAATCTGAATAAATATGTTACTTGGCACGTGCTTTTTCAGTTGCCCTCATGACTAGCAAGAATGGGAACCGAGCTTGGTTTAAACTATGGTGTTTTACTTGATACTTGCAAGAAAATTTCGTCTTTCTTCTTCTAGGGAAAGTAACGGAGGTATGAATGTAAAGCCTGAGTGTTTAAACTGAGCTTTCTCTGTGCTTCTTCACATCATGATTAAGCAATTTAAATCAGTCCACGTGGCACCTTTGGCTCATTGGATCCTGATTCTGCAGAAGATAAATGATGACAATAGTTCTTCGTTTCCTAGAGTAGCCTATTGAATGGGTTTTATGCAGTGCTGGAGAAGGGTCCCTGCCCTGTTCAACTTCAGATAGGGTTATGGAGATTTACCCAAAGTGAGCTAATTGGCATTCATATTCTACCTTTTGGCAAAGGGGGATTTAATAACTCCAGGCCATCCTCTGAACAGAATTAAGCCATGTAATATAAGAGGATTTTCAAGTACTGTAGTTAAAATCCCTTCATATAGGTCAATATCAACATCTTCCTCGCTACAATTTCTGTCTGCTGTTGCAAGGAAAAGCAAATCCTGCAAGATCAAAAGCAGAAATTGTCCATCTGGAGGGAGTAGAAAGGGAAAGAAAGCAGGATTCCACATCCTAATGCATTCTTGCCCTCTCCCAGCAAAGCAGACGCTTGTGTGGCGCTCGCAGCGCATTGATCCGTTCAGCTACGCTGAGGGTACTGTGCTATCTCCGCTCGGCTCGTAGATGGTGTTGCTATTTGCCATCCTGCTGCCAGTGTTGCAAACAGCCTGTCTAGGGAAGAGAGTCAGTAACTTATCTTTCATTTCTGTGTTAACCCCATCATGTGGTTCCTTTGGATGATTGTCGTAGAGCTGTGCAGGGATAAATCAACCCTAGTCTGACAGTACAGTGGTATATGGGAGCACGTGAGGGCATGCAGGTGGAAGAAGCGTGCCTGTGTTACTGCCAGCCTGCGCCCTGTGGCGCCTCCAACGGGGTGACAGCAGCACTGCTGCGCACCTGGGCGTCCCTGATAACAGCACCCGAGCAAATGCCCATGAGAGGCTGTTGTCTGAGCATGTCGCCTGCAGTAATCCAGCCTGCTGTGGTGTGGAGGAGAAGTGCCTAGATGGTCATTTCCTTTTTTTTTGGAACAGCTTGTAATAATCAGTGACAGCATTTCCTGTCCAGCTAATTCAGATGAGGAGGGGAATACGACAGGACAGGAAATAGCATGTTGCCAAATTGCATTTGACTGCTTTTTAAGGCCGTCATTGCTGCTGCCTGAAAATCCCGTCTAAGGCAGTGGTGTTGTCAGCAGCAGCCCCAAGGAAGGTCTTCTGCTGCGGGGGCGGTGGCTGGGGGCGCTTATAGGGTCCTTGCTGCAGGATGCATGCTGCTCTCCCTCCTCTCCCAGTGACGCAACACGTGCAGTCCTGTATGTGGAAGTGCTGTCTTTGTCTTGCAGGTGAACATCATCCCCATCATTGCCAAGGCTGACACCATTGCGAAAAACGAGTTGCACAAGTTCAAGAGTAAAATCATGAGCGAGCTGGTCAGCAACGGTGTCCAGATCTACCAGTTCCCAACGGATGAAGAGACAGTGGCTGAGATAAATGCCACAATGAGTGTATGTTTTATTGGGGGGAGGGGTTTGCTTGCCTTGGTTTGCGTGGGCCTATCCTTGATGGTAGGGCATGCTGTACTATGTTTCTTTTGGCTTTAAAACTGCATGGATATCGGGCTAGCCAGAAGGGTTTTGGAGCTGGAGATACCTGTCACACGTGGGCTGCCTGGCCTGATCCGCTTTATTGTCTGACAAACGATCCTCCTCTGAGCATTTTTTCATATCCTTCCCCTATTACAGTATTCCCATCTCGGGAAAGGAAGAGGATGGGAGGCAGGACCCCAACGCGGTCAGGGCAGAGGGCTGGGGTTTGGGTTTCCTGTCTCAAACGACCACTTGTTTCTTAGTGGGGGGTGATTCACTTCTGCCTTTGTTTTACTTTCCGGTGGGAGCGGGGGCATCGTCATTGATGTTTGAGCTCTCGGCGGGGCCAGTGGCAATCAGAGGCAAGGGCTCTGGTTTCACCTCCTTCCCCTTCTTCTAGTGATAGGGGTGGGATTTAAGGGCAAATGGGGCTGTGGTAGACCAAATGTTTTAGTGGGGTTTACAGAAGGAAACAACTGTTTCCCATGGGCCTCACTTGGAGCACAAGGGGAAGAACCTGAGCTCACGGTTTCTGGCAGTGACGTGCATCACAGCAGTGCTGATAGCGCCCTTGGGTGGCTTTAGCAGGGCACGTAACGTCCAAGAGGACATGCCAACCCCAAAGCAAGTGCACTCAAAAGCAAGTGCAAGGATGAGGTTGAGTTATCTGTGTGTTTACAGGGAATGGAGGCATCAAGATTAAGCCACTTCCTTGCAACTTGAAGGCTTTTGTGAGTTTCCCTGCACAACTGCTTGTAGATGGGCAACTGTCACATCCAGCTGGATATCAGACCCTCTCCAAACCTCTGTATTGCCTCCCTCTTTTCCCTATCTGTGTTGTGTTCTCAGCGGGGAGAAGCTGGCACAGAGAAAGGACAGGGCTCTGCCAGGGTGCAGCATGTGCAGCGTGTGTTTTGCCTTCCTCTGGTGCAGCCCGGCTGCTGGGAAACTCCTTTGCCAGTTAATCACATCTCCTCTACCACTTGGCTTCTTCCCCTCCCACCCAACCTGTGACCACGGTTTGGCTCACACGGCACCCGCTTCCAGAGCTTGCACCCAGCCCTTCTGGATGCTGTTAAGGCAAGGAGAGCACTGTGGGGGTGGGCTGGCAGCAGAGGCCAGCTCTGTCCTGGCAGCAGCCACGCTTCTGGGAGTAGATCCCAGATTGTCGCCGCCACACCCGCGGAGAGCCTGGGACGTAGCAGAGCTCTGTGACTCAGACGTGTCGGCCCAGGGCTGGGTCGACTCCGCTCTTCCCCTTGCTCACAGCTTTGCCCTCTTTAAGAGGAAGCATTAGCAGTTATTTCTAGCAGCAGAAACCCCCTGAATTTTTAGTCTACCTTCCCTGGGAGGATGTACTTCATTTGCTTCTATTGTAACGGTTGGACTGGATGATCTTAAAGGTCTTTTCCAACCTAAACGATTCTACGATTTTTTTGTTTGACAGTTGGTTTTCCTCAGTGTTCAAATTCAATTCCAGTTTGTAAGATTTCTTCTGTGCTTAAAATAGTAACGCTTTGTAATTACATGAAAAATACGTACATCCCTTCTATTTCTAGGACTTCAGAATTTTGGACTTTAAGTCTGAGCAGGTTTCTCATCCAGACTGTCCTGTTGCTCTTTCTAAAACACCAGATGAATTGCATAGGCGTTTAAGCAACTTAAATCCAGCACAGCTGCCACAGTAAACAGCCTTCTTCAGAAACAATCCCTGGCAAAGCAACAAAGGAAATCCCTAACCTTATTGTCCCTTTCCTTTTGTAGGTCCACCTTCCTTTTGCTGTAGTTGGCAGCACTGAAGAAGTGAAGATCGGAAATAAGATGGCAAAAGCCAGGCAGTACCCGTGGGGTGTTGTACAGGGTATGTTACCGAAAGCACAAATGAGACCTTGTCGTCCTGTCTCATTTTGATGCAAGGCGCATTGATCTCTGGATGGTCCTTATCAAAATCTGTCTTGAGAAAGCAAGATCACAGCTCTAAGACTTCTTAAAATGAGGGCTTTGCAACCTAGATCTAGACATGGAGGGGTTTTGGTGGGAGGGTGGTGGTGTCAACCTAGCCATTGGCTTTGGGAAAGAGCAGGGTAACATTACTAGGAGATGCTAAATAACTAGCTTGAAAAATGAAAACTTAAATCTCCGTTCTCTGTTCCTTATGCTTTTCTGCCAGCAAAAAAGTGTGAGCAACAGGGAAGGCTTGGACAGTTGAGTAGTTTGGTTTGGGCCTTGCACACAAGCCTGAATGCAAACATGTAGTTGGGGGATTTTCCGGGGAGGTCAGCAAGTGCTCTGCTCTCTCAATTTGAAGTGGGAGCAGAACTAATTCAACGCTGACTGCTTGGTGTGTTTTGTCCTGGTATCGTGAACTGTGGATGTGCAGCTTAAGTATGCAAACCCCCGTAAAGTCAGCCAAAAGCTCCTTTCTGTTGGAGAGCAGAGTTTGGTTAGGGCTGTGTTTGCAACCCAGGCTGTACTGAAGCTGCCAAAGATAGGGCTGGTCCTTGCTTTCCCAACCGGTTCTAAGTACAGGGTTGAGATGGTGGTGGTCTGCTTGTGGCTTCAGCTGTGTATCCAGTTGCAGAATGGCGCAGCACACTGCAGGGGAACGTTTGCAGGGCAGTTCTGCAAAACTCACTGAGTTTTTCTCAATAATACAAGCTGACCCTGAAACAGCTTCAGACTTAACTGTCTTCAGCTGTGCACACCAGAGGATAACACTGGGAATAACTCACAATTAGGAAAGAAGTTGATATGTCTGGGAAGCCTTGGACTTGACACGTACCCTGCTGGGTTCTTGCTGTTCCCAGGAAACTAGGACCAGATAGTCAAAGAGACTTAGCTGGGTACCAGAGAGACTTTAAAGATCTGACCCTGAACTGCCCCTTTGCAGAGACAGCTGGTCTGGTCTGAAGGGGAGCAGCTGGAGTGCTGTGCTGTGTCCCCGGAGGCATGCTGCAGAGTTGTCTGTTAGCAACAGAGATGTCTGCTGCTTGCCATCGCATCCTAAAGAGAGAACTTCCACTCCTTGTCTTTAAGCATACCCGAACCGTTTGCCCGCACTGAAGCATGCAGCCCTCTGGCCGCAGGCCCTTCGCAGGCTGACCAGCTTGCTCATCCAGGGGCTGATGGTGGCACACCAGACCCTGCTCTGAATAGTTGTTACGTGAAGCCATATTATAGTCTGTTTGTGTGCTGCCTCCCTTCAGTGCCAGGAGCAGGGGTTTAGGGCTCCTTCATAAGGTTAATTGGCATGGAAAGGGTACAGCATCTCCAGTGGGGTCTTCTCATAACCTTTCCTTTCACCACTGCTACAAACTGAGACTTGTTGCGTGCCTGGGCCCCTGACAGTGACTTAAATTCAGAGTGGATTTGAGTGGGAAGCGCGATCCTGCGTGCAAATGGACCGTCACCTTGCTGGTGCAGAAATACACGGAGAGACAGGAGCTCTGTGACAGATGGGCAACACAGAGATCTTGCAAATCCAGTGAAAGGCCTTGAACTGGTGCCTGCATGTTGGCGTGGGGTGGTTTCACCTCCAGTTCAGCAAGGCATTTTGGTGCTGGCCGACTTGGAGTCGTGCCTGTGTGCCTGAAGAACTCTCAGGCTTGCTAAACTGGGGCCGGGGTCCAGGGAAACGGGGGACCTGGCTCCTCCATTTAATGTTTTCTCTGTGGATGGTCTGTCTCTTCTGCAGTTGAAAATGAAAATCACTGTGACTTTGTGAAGCTGCGGGAGATGCTGATCCGAGTGAACATGGAGGACTTGAGAGAGCAGACGCACACCCGACACTATGAGCTGTACAGGCGCTGCAAGCTTGAAGAGATGGGATTCAAGGACACAGATCCGGACAGCAAGCCTTTCAGGTAGGAAAGCGTAGCTCAGGCTTTGTACAACCAGAGAGATAGGAGGTTTTGGGCTTGCCGATATTTGCAAGAATGAGGGAGGGAGTAGCCATGGTCACTTAGAGCAGCTGAGATCTAAAGTGTGGCTGGGGAGGAAAAGCTTGTGCAATGCAATCTTGCCCTCAGGGCCTAGGATTTGTACAGAAGCAGCACAGGAAAAGCTCGGGGGGCTGAGAAAGCCAATTTTTGCCTTAACATTTTGAAAATGTCTGCAACCCTGCAGCAGGGCCGTACAGGCTTTCTAGAGCCTGCAGAATGTCACTAGCGTGCTTGAAAGTGATGGGTTTTGAGGGCAGAATATGACCCATTTCGGATCAACCTGGAAAACTGAGGAGGAAGAAGCGCATGCCTGTGGATCTATCTGCACCCTGTTGCTGAAGTCGTAGGAGGTTCCTTTGCACCCTTCTCTGAGCATCCCTTGCTCTGCCATGTCAAATATAAGCTGCTGGCCCTCACTCACGAGTGCGTGCCTTTCAGTCTGTCTTCTACCTGTTATCTGTCAGCCTGTGCTAAAAGGTGTCAAAAGGATTGATTTCGAAATGCTCCTCCTGTCACTCAGTGTGGAGAGCGGTTCCTCACTGGACTTTTCAAACTCATTTTGCTGTCCATGTTTGAAACTGTCCATTGCTCTACGTGGGCGAGAGGCTGCCGTAATGCAGAGCCTGCCGTGAGGATCACTGCTGTTTCCTAGTTTCGTTGTGTCCTCAGCATTGTGGAAGGGGGCACGTTTTTGTAAGATGCGGTGAGGGAGTTGGTGGTAGTATGCAATCAGGGCTTGTAGGCATGTCTGATTGGGGACAGTTAACATCAGTTAACTGTTCACATTGCTGACTTGTCATTTCTTTCAAGCTGGGAGAATCTCATTTTGGGGTTGGGAAGTTGTGTGGTGGTTTGTTTGGGTTTTGTTTTTAAATGTTTTTTTTCCTCCATGGTTGCTCTTGCTTTCCTAAAACCTGTGAACTGTCCACTCTTACCTGAAGCTTGTGCTCATCTTCGTACTGGCAGTATCATGAGCTTCATGGAGACTTGAGTGAATCTGTCCAACAGCGAGTTTGTTGATCACTTCACAAATTCCTCCTGATGCTTTTTGCCCTTGGAGGAGGGCAGGTTTTGAGATGGTCAGGTGATAATGTTAGTGCCCCCTTTTCCTCCACTGCAGACTCAACTGTGTTTTGCAGCCAGCTTGCTCTGCTGCAAGACAGGGCTGCATACAATTGCTGGGCTCGTAAAGTGCAGCTGTGTCCATGCTGAGATGAAGGTGACTCATGTGTTGAGGTGTGACTGGTTACCAAAGGGGACATCCTGGGATAAATGTTCTTGTTGATCCTCCTGGAGCTTTTCACAGCTGGTCCAAAGTGTGCTGTGAAGAGGGTGCTGTGGTCTGATGCTTGAGGTTTGGCTTTTCACTAAATACAGAGTTTATGCTCTCTGACAGCTTTATTGGTCTGAAGCCCAAGTCATTAGCCAGGGACAACAGCTGTGTGGGAATTTGGGAGGGAGTGTTTGTTTTCTCCTTTCATTTCCTGTTTCCCATTCCTCCCCAACTTTTCCCCAATAATTGCACCCGCTGCCCTACCAGCATCCCACACTCCTCTCTGCCCTAGGGGAAGGCAGTCAGAATTAAACATGCATCATTACCCCCATAACACACGTGCGTGTCAGGAATTGGTGTGCCAACCCCTGAGACGGCAGCCATGCAGCTGGCTTGCAGAGATCACCACGGACATGGTTCATCTCTGATCCTCAACAGGGGAAAGCCAGGTGGGCTCCAGAGCAGAAGGTAGAGTGGGGGCCTTGTCTTCATGTTTGTGGAACACAGCACTCCATGGTGAGCTGAGCAAGGTCTGCGCTACGACACAGAGTTTGCATCAGTTCAGGGTTTTATTTGTGACTTGCTGAGTTTATGCAGCTGCATTTCTTTTGCAGCACAGAAACTCTGCTGGAATCAGTCGAGCCCAGTTGTGTTCCTAAGCCCAAATGTGAAGCTTTATTGGATTTCCTTTCTGGAGACCAATGGCTTAAGATGGGCTCAGCCCTTCCCTTTGAGGAATGTGAAGAATTTCCATTGCTTCCTGTACACGAGGCCTCTCTTGACCAAGCTATAAGTAGAAAGGAAATGAAAATGTACAGAATTTCTCCATCTGGTACGTGCTAGTTCAGAACAGTTTGCTCTGGGTGCCTCCTTCCTCCAATAAACAAACAAAACCTATGATCCCAAGCTGTTTGGCCGAGGCTGACATATATCTGAAATGAAGAAAACAATAGGTTTGGTTCTTTCTGCTCTTCGTTCTGAGACCAGGGATCAAAAGCATGCCTTTCCCCCGGGTCTGGGCCCTGGGAGCCACAGCGACTGCCGCTCTTCAGCCAGTTTGCGTCAGCCAGGAGCAGGGAGCCTTTTGTAAATCTCAGGGTAAGCAGGGCAAAAGACCCCAGCAAACCATTGGTGCTGTGTAGGCGCTTGTGTGAGGTATGAAAAAGGGAGGCTGGCGATGGTTGAGACCCCCCACCTTGTTGGCAGAACCCCCACCACTTGTCCAAGCTGTGGGAGGTGAGGAGGGAACACTGGTGCCCCCATCGGCAGCTGCTCCGTGAAATGGGGTCCTCTGTGGCACAGAGACCCTTCTGCTGTCCTGTGCCTGTTGTGGACTGGTTTCTCTGCTGCTCTGGTTAACTTTCTCAAAACACGTTTTAAAATAATATTATTTGCGAGGGCATCATTCAGTGTGTGGGTGTGTGTTGGGGCATCAAGTTACTCTTGTAATCGAGGTTCATATGTTTGTATACTTAAAAAGCAAATTCCCTTCTCATCTTTGTCTGAGAAGCTGCAGGGATCCCAGTTGGTTTGGACTGTTATTCCTTAGGGCTGTAAGTGGGTTTTTTTCGTGTGCAGCCGGGAGTTGCTGGGCCAGTTTCTCTGAGAACGTTGCTTCTCTGGAAGTCGGAGTCGCCTCAGCAGAGAATTAGGCCTTGCTGGCTTTAGGTTAGTGGTAAATTTTTAAACTTGAAGCTGGGATTAGCATTGAACCTGGGACAATTTAACAGCAAGCCCCTGCCACTCTTGCTCTTGCCAGCCTTTTCCTGCTTGTCCATCACCCGTCACTGTGTTTTTGGAAGTGAGCTTTGCAAGAAATTGTTTGCGATACAGGACACGATTAGCAGTGTGCAGAGCTTTCTCTTTTGGTCCGTAAGGCTCTGCTGCTCCCTAGTATAGTGTGTCACTAATTGCAGATTCAATTTTTGCTCACTGAGCAGTGAAGGCTAATCTGCCCTCAGAGTTTTCCTAGGCTCTAGCCAAACCCTTCAGAAGGGTTTATGAATTTAAGTTTCAGTGTCCACAGTCAGAGGATTAAATCCCAGATTGAATTTTAGGGAGGTTTCGATTCGAGTCTCCTGATCTGTCTGCTGTGAGTGGTCTGGTTCTTGATTTAGCAAAGATGCTTCTTGCCCTGTTCACCTGTGAAAAGATTTTTGTCATTTTTAGAATCAGCATTTTTGCTTTAATGTGTGGGAAGCTGGTGTGGTCAGCTGGAATCGTGCGATTCCTCCAGGGTGGCCTGTGCTATGCGAGAGCAGCTCTGGGCATCCTGTCTGTGGAGTATTTTAGGAGGCAACTGAAGTGCCCATCAATTAGCAGTGTTAAACCCAAGACTTGGGTTTATGTGTCAAGTTTTTGTTCCCCAGCTCAACGCTTCCCCCCCCCCCCCCCCCCCAAAAAAAAAAAAAAAAAAAAAAAGCCCCAAACAACAGAACCGGGCAACAGAAAAGCCACCAAAAACCCCACCACATGCCAGGAAAGGCAAAAGCTTGGCTTTAATGGAATTAAGATGTTCCATCAGCCCAGTGGTTAATGTGTTCCTTAGGCGCACGGATACAACGTATCTGTGTGGTATCAGTGGACTTTTCATTTCAAAAATGCTTTTTCAAAAAAGCATCTTGGGGGAAATAGTTACCATTCCCACACTATCATTATGGCTGAAATATCCAAATCCATTTAAGGAATAAAATGAAGAGGAATTTGGCATCCAGAGTTCCTAAGAGGCTCTGAAAATCTCAGAGGTGCGTGGACAACATATTTTGTGTCCCAAATCTTTGCTGCGGTATCTCAGTGCTGGGGAAATAAAGGAATGCCCAGAAGTAGAGGGGCAATAAAGGAACGAAGGAATCCAGTAATGTGGTTATTTGGAGGAGGAACACTGCTGCTCGTTTGCAAAGGCGTAGCCTCCCTTGACAGCTAAAGGAGAAAGAGAGGTCTCCCAAGGTGGCTTTATCTAAATAAAGTCCCTGATCTGAATCCATTAGCAATGAGTAGTGAAAATTAGTTTTGCTCTATGTCGGTGTCATGCTTAATGAACTACATAAAGCCAGATTTCGCAGTCTGATATGCCCGTGTCTGTTCCACTAATCTTGCACCTCAAATGAAGAGGTTAAGGACAAACAGCGGGAGAAGTGACAAGGTGTGACTCAAACAGATCACAAGCCATGTGAGCATCGGGGATTGCTGTAGATGCTTACGTAGTGGCTGTTTATTTTTGAGGACAGTCATCCTGCCTGCTAAGAGATTTACAGGATCCTGAACAGTGTGCTCGTTTTTTCCTTGCCAGTTTGTCTCCCACTGCTGCCACTTAGCAAGCTAGGACTGGTTTTGGTGGAGGTGTTCATGCCTCTCGTGTAGTCCGGGACCTCTGATGATGTTTTGTGACAAGACAATGCGGTAAGATCACCAAAGGCTGGAGACTCATGGCTGTGCTTAAAACGCAGCTCTGACTGTTTTTTCTGTGTTCTTAACAGTCTCCAAGAGACTTACGAAGCAAAGAGAAACGAATTCCTGGGCGAACTCCAGAAGAAGGAGGACGAAATGAGGCAGATGTTTGTTATGCGAGTGAAGGAGAAGGAAGCGGAGTTGAAGGAAGCAGAGAAAGATGTGAGTATATTGTAACTCAGAGGACTGTGTGTGAGGGTTTAGGCGGGGGCTTTTCCAAGAGAGCCCTGAGAAGGTGAGCATCCAGATTCCAACATCAAACCTGCAAAGGTGCTCGCTGTGCGTAAACAGTCTCAAGAAGCAGATAGGGACTTGGTTCCAAGTCCTGCCATGAACTCGTGGTGTGACCCCATCACACAAGTCCTCTGCCACTTTTCTGTGCCTGTAAAATGGAGCAGGAGTATTCCCTGGGTTTGGGCAGACTTTTGTGGGAGTCCTTTCTGCTCTCTTACCTCTTGAATTCCACCCAAAGGAGAGAATATGTTTGGTACTCAAAGTAATGTTGATTTGCAGTGGATTTTCAGCTATGGTACAGGCAGCGTTGCCCTTCAGCAGTCGCACCTTTCTGGAGACTTTCAGTAAGCAGGTAAGGACTTCCCAGAGGGCAGTAAGTCCCATGCAGCATAGTTGTAGAGGGACGTGACAGAGCTCTTGGAGAGCTGCTCTGCCGTGATTTGCTCTGTGTGCATAGGTCAGCACTGATTACTGTGGGACAGAGAAAATGTAGGTGTCCTGCTAGGGGTGGGACCTGTTTCTTGGGCCTCACAGAGGAGTGTGTACTTCTACAGAGGCACAGAGAAGAGCCCCAGGGAAGAGTATCGCCCTGAATGGCCACGTTTTCCCGCTTTGCATGAGCGTGACAGAGTCCACTAGGTACAAAGCAATGAGGGATGGAATGTGGGGGTTTGGAAGTGTCCAGAGACCTGTGATATTCATAGAATCGTAGAATCATTAAGGTTGGAAAAGACCTCTAGGATCGTCAAGTCCAACCACCAACCCAACACCACCGTGCCTCCTAAACCAGGCCCTGGAGTGCCACATCTACACCTTTTTTGAACGCCTCCAAGGATGATGACTCCACCACCTCTCTGGGCAGCCTGTTCCAATGTTTAACCAGCAACTCAAATTCCCACAATCTGCGTGTGTGTGTGTGTGTGTGTTCATTGCAGGGCTTTTCTCACGGCCAGGCGTGCTTGGGACAGGCCAATGACTTGTTATTAATGCAGTGAGGCCTCAGTGCCAGTGGAGCTGCTTCAGGCATCATTGCCAGTAAATCGGGGTGAACGTTCTTCTCTTCCCATCCATTTCTCATTGTCTCTGTCCTGGCAGCTTCACGAAAAGTTTGACCATCTAAAGAGGACTCACCAAGAAGAGAAGAAAAAAGTGGAAGACAAAAAGAAGGAACTTGAGGAAGAGCTGAACAACTTTCAAAAGAAGAAGGCAGCAGCTCAGCTATTACAGTCACAGGCTCAGCAGGCAGGTTCTCAACAAACCAAGAAAGACAAGGACAAGAAAAAGTAAGCGGATGTCACCCACGTCCTTTGTAGGGTTTATTACAGTTTGGGAGGTTGTTTTTTCTTTCTTGCTGCATGTCTGTATTTGCTTTTGCCCATTACCAGACTGGAAACTGGGCTTTTATCAGCCTGATCAAATAAAATATTTTTTTCTAAAGGGTGGGCCAGGGACATGATCTTAATTTTTCTCTAGAAGACTACCTTCAAATTTGATCTCGAAGTCTGACTGGTATGGGAGAGCAATCAGATGGTGGAGGTTTGACCTGTGATCGGTCCAGCATCTTCTGGAACAGCTCTGGGATGTTCTGGACTCAGATTTATCTGCCTGAGCCAAAATTATTAAGGGGGTCTCCACCTGTCCTTTCTTTCCCCCAAGAGTAGTCTCCAGTTCCCATTCCTTAAGTTTATAGTTGTAAGTAGAAGTAGATGAGAAACCAAAACCACCATGTTATTTTACGAGGGAAATGCTAGTGCCAAAAGTGAGTACTTGGAAGCTTGCTTTAAAGACAAGAAGTTTTGTGGTTGTGTGGGTTTTTTTTTTTTAATAAAAACCAAACTCGTATGGTACTGTAATGGCAGGTAAATGGCATTTATGGTTGTATTGAATTGACCTAATAGGCTAAGAAACCCATACCTTTTGGTAAAGATAATGGCACTGTTTTCTACTATTTTCTATTCGTAGGCTAGGAGTATAATCCTATACCCTCCAGTACTGTGAGACTCCAGCAACTTAGTAGACACCAAGTGTATCTGTGGACAGAGTCTGTCTCATGGTCAGTATTTGGAGGCAGGATTTTCAGGTGTGCTCAATTTGGACCTAACTCTGCTTCTGTTGAAATGGGAGGAACATTGCCATTGACTTGGGCTCAGAGTTAAGTCACTGCAGAGCTCGGCTGAAAAGCTTAAGCTCTAGATTGATCCAAATTGACCTAAGCTCCTTCTTGCAGCCTGTACTTGGAGATGGCTATGTTTAGCTTGCTATTAGTGAAGGACCCCTGTTTATTACATGATACTGGCTACTTCACTGTGCTTTAAAAACCAGAACACAAGGTCCACTTAGATGTGATAAGTACACTGCAAGGTTTGTCTGGCTTCAGAGGTGAAGTAGACTGCGCCTGGCTTGTTTGTATAGCACAGCAAGACAGGTTACTGTAACAGAGGCTGCTCTGAGGCCTCCTGTCATAATTTCCATTCGCATTTTCTGTACCTAGTAAGGGGATACTCATGCAAGTCCTTCCTGGGTCATCTGTCATAATGGCGCTAGTCAATAACTGCAATCGGGAAAGCTCTAGAGATGGTAATGCAGCAAATGCCACTGGAAAAAGCTTCTTTAGCCCAGACACAAAAATGACAGTTCCACGCTTCTCTTAATAGGCGATAGTGAAGGGCTGCGTTCCTTAATACACTCCGGCAGAGTAACCTACTCAATTATCACTAAGCTGTTGCTGTCAGAAGAACCGAAATGCTAGTAGGGTTGTGGTACAGACACTTTTGTCTCCCTTGCTAACCTGTGAACTTAAGTCAGGTCTGAGCTGTCTTACAGCATGAGCCTATGAGTGTCTGTTGTATTGCATATATCCTAGTATATTTTTATACCTTGGGAAGTTACGCTGATGCTCGCTGCATGTCCCCTGTCTCTACTGCTGGTTCTGTGCCAGTCATTTGTTGCTTCTGCCCCTGGCTTCCCCAGGGAAGGTGGGGAGGGCCTAGGGCTAGTTCCTCAGCTGATGTAAATTGATGTAGCTCCCATGGAGCTGTGCTGCTTTATGCTAACTGAGAACCTGGCCTTCCATGCCCACTGAAATACATAGAGTGCTTGTGTCCTGCATGCTCTGCTTGGGTAAAGCAATCATTACAGGCTGATCAGTGTCATGCTGAACTGTAGAAACAATAAGCGTTGGCAGCTAATGTCCAAGCGTGCTGAAATACCGTTCTGCGACGATGCCTGTAAATAGGATAGGCTGAAACGCTGCTCTTGTCTCACATGAGAATTCAGACATGGTGACCTGTTTCGTAAAAAGAATAGAAAATTTAGAAGACCCTTTTTCTTATCTCTTCAACAGAGTTGGTGGCTTAGTAGTTTTAAGAAATCTGCGGTCAGTTTTTTCACCCTTTAGATACCAGACCAGTGCAGTATATAATGCTCTGGGGAGTTTTGTAACCTTTGGTTGTCAGTGTTAGCTACTGTTTGCTTCTGTGAAGTTGGCTGGCACATGCATAATGTTGTGGGTGAGATACATGGATGTTTGTAGCAACCATGACAAACACAGTTTCTGCTTTGCTGATGCATTCACAGAAATCCAGTCGTGAGGAACATGCACGTGTTTTAGTGTGTCCTTTCGGTGTCGCTCCACACCAGGTGCTGTAACTGCTTCAATTGTTCTTTAGTGTCTGAGTTACTAACGGAGGCTTTCAAGGGATATGTTGATGCTTCTGCCTTGTAGCACACCTTGGTTTCTCCAAAGGCTTTAAGTTCCTCCTTGCACTCTAATGAAAAGCTGCGGTTTATTTAGGTAAGGCTTTCAACCTTTCCCTGTGCTGACATGGACTGTGGTGGTTCTTGTGCAGTTGCCAGAGGAAATCCTTGCCATGCACGATCCTTGTGGCCTCCCCAGAAACTAATTCATGGGAATGCTGCTTTCTCAAGTTGGGATCAGATTTCTCCAAGTTGGACAATGGAGACTTCCCACTGTGCTGTGCAAGCCGGAGGGAAGGCCCAGGGTGAAATCTGCCGCTGGCCTAACTCCATGAGGGAGAACTTGGCCCTCTTAATTTGCAGACTATTCCTATAGGAACAACCTTTTATACAACTTTTTATACCTTTTTTTTTTTCCATAACCTGTTTCTCAGATTCCCGTAGCTTATGCGTTTTTCATCTAAAATTGTTGCAGCTCTGGCCTGATGACAGAAGTGTGCTCTTTTCAGGACAGCACGTGTGTACCTCAGACACTTGTGTGACTGTAGTATAGACACGTACTCAAGTACTTTCCTGCATGTGGGGCTGAGCATACTTATCAAGCCCCTGCCGTAATTTGGGGATGGGACTGTGCTTCAAACCTGAACAATCTGGAGATGGTTCCTGGCAATGGACTTGGCAAAACCAAATCGGAGCAGCGAATAGCCACCTGGTGCTTGCCTGTTGTTTGGTAGATGGCCACATGCATGCCTCAACACGTGCCGTTGTGTTACTTGCTCATCCTCAACCCCCCCCAGGAGCCGGGACCATTTGTTTGGGCTCTGTTTCTGTTTATTTCAAGCTACTTCTGAAAACCAGATGAAAAACCTTTTTCCAGTTTCCTTTCTACGTAATAGTTTCCAGTCCAATGTGACTGGCCTGGCCGTCAGGGGCCATGCTTAGCCCGAAAGCAATCCCTGAGCTATAACACACAGCTATAACCTGAGCTGTAACACATGTGCCAGGGCCTGGCCCAACACCCTGTAAAAAGAGGGGTTGATGTCTGAAGGATCTGACTTGGTTCTGAAAGCTGATGTGCTGAAGTGCTGGGAGACATTGTGGTGCCCAGGTCTGAGATACCGGAGTTTGAGGAAAGGCTAAGCACACAGCCTTCTGCAGGAGCGCCTGCGTAAAGTAACCCAAACTGGGCACCTGCAACCATAACCCCCAGCCGTGCGCTTTCTGAAAAAATGGAGCTTAAAGACACCAACCACTGTGTGGTTACAGACTGTAACCTTGACTAACTTCTGCGGTTGGTTGTTCAGTAGTTCTGCCCCCTCAGTTTTTGTTTTTGCTTGTGCTTGTCATAGGCTGGAGTAGAGCCCAGCCTTGAGGTTTAATTTCTTTATAATTCCATAATCCATCTGCATGCCCACCCACCAGAGCGGGTTGCTGGTGTCAGCTCTCCCAGCTTTCTTGGATTTTGGGTTTTTTTTTTTTTTCATTTTGAGTTCCATTATTGCTAACTTTTTTTTGTTTTTTGTTCTTTTTTTAACTTGCAGTGCAAGCTTCACATAAAGCCTGTCAAGCCAAGGATGTTCCTGCATTCACCTGCTTTTGCAGTAATGTCTCTGCCATCTGTTTTCTTCCTTTTTCTTTTTTCTTTTTTTTTTTAATTTTTTAACATGAATAACTATTAACTCATCTAATAACATAGTGGGAACAAGAAGGAAGAAGGATTGGGTACAGTACTGTACGCGACTGGAAGTTCAGGGGTGGGTGGAGGGGCAAGGTAATGATACTATGTATTCTTCTCATCAAAACCAGCAGCAGTAAATTGTTCTTGGCTCCAAATTCGAACTGAGAGTCAGGGCTGGATGTCAGCAGCTCGGATGAGCGTCATTGACTGGATCAGGTCCTCAGTGCTGCTAGCCTACCCAGCTCTCGGAGGGCTGGCTGCGATAGCCTTGTGCTGAAGGGGTCCCTGGGTCCGCAGAAACCAGCTTCAGGGAATTCCTGCTGTACAAGGGTCACAGCCCAGTCCCCAGCGTGGCTAAACCCTGGAGTTTAGTCTGACCCATATTCCTTTAGTAGCTAATGTGTTACAGCAACATGAGCCCCGCTGTTGGGGGAGAGGGAGGCGGGTGTGTGTGTGTAGATAACAAAAGTTTTAACTGACCTTGCATGCCATTACATTTGCATGATATTTTTTTATTAGTTCCTGTTTTTGTTGTCCGACTTGATCATACTAGTTGGCTGGGATTTACTGTCATGTGCTGGCATATTTTTACAGCCACCCTTCCTGTTCAGTGTAGTAGCTACCTGCTGAATGCTGCGGTGAGAACCAAACAGCGCTGCAGGTGCCTGGGAGAAGGACCATTTCTTGTTACTGCTTTCCATGTATTACTTGTGTGACCATACCCTTTGAAACCTCGCTTAAAATAGTACCTGGTTTCCAATGTGCGTGATCTTAGCAAGACTTAGCAGCCCTTAGGGAATCAAATGCCTGGGCAGCGGGGGAAGACGTAGCCTTCAACATCCTCTTAGAGCCTTCAGGAGGATTCCTGCACGCACTTAAATGCAGACTTGCAGAGCTGTGGGATCCAGAATTCCATGTCAAGGGAGAGAGAGGCCGCCTGGACATACATCCTCAGTGTTCCCCACTGGCCCTTCTGCCCCAGGGACAATGTCCCATTCAGATGCCCCCTGAACGTGTAAAGGAGATTGAGCATAAGCCAGGCCTCGCTCTGTGGTCAGCACAGTGTGGAAATTGGACTGTTTAATGTGTATTTTCTATGCCATTGCTTTTCGGACAGAGTCTTTCCCTTCCTTTCCAAGAAGTGGCGAGCCATGCTTACCCTATGACTTCAGAATTTCTTTCTTTTCTGCTGATGTACAGCCAGCATTTCCACTGCTCCTAGCTAGGTAGTCTCCTGTTTCTTTCTTTAAAGCACTCTTAAAAATAACTCTCTCCACCTAAGTCTCACACAGTGCAGTTCTTTGCATGTTTCTGGGATGGAATTTCTTGCCTCTCTGGCGGGGGGCGGGGAAAGGGTAGAATTATCACCTTTTCTGAAGTGTTGCATTGTGAAATATGTTTGGGGGTTAGCTTTTGAGTTGTCTTGCTTTTTAACCCTCACTGCTTAAACATGGCTTTGGGAAGAGGGTATCTAAATATGATGTCTTGGACAGACAGGAGAAATTAATTGGAGATAAATAAGCTGGAAATTAAGTAGTTGAGCCTTTTTTCTTTTTTTTTTGTTTGGGTTTGGGGGGGGGGTTGGGGGGGGGGGTTGGGGGTGTGTTTGTGGTTTTTTGTGTGGGGTTTTTTTTTTATCACACCTCTTGGTCTTACAAACCATAATGCACTCTTTGTCAGGTTAAACAGGTTTGCTAGGGGGTTGTTTAGAAAAATTAAACTATGGTTCTTGTGGCATCTGGCAAACCCAGCTTTAAAATCTTGAGTTATCAAGGAAGAAGTTTGGGCTTTGGCATGGGTTTTTTACAGTCACATCATATGTGCATCATTGAATGCTTGTGGCGGTATGCTTTGCTTCAGCTGTCTCTGTGCATGTCCTCTTTTTAATTACCAGCATTTTGTGCCAAATAGAAAACTTAATTTTAACATGTATTTGTCCTGCTTTATTTAACAGCCCTTCAAGGGACGTTTGGCAGGGGAAATCAGCTGTGTCTAGCTATATTTTTTTTTTTGACAGAAAGCTGTGGCCAAGTGCATTAATGTATTTTTGGTTAGACTTCTTTCTCCAGCGAAAAGCAAGCTGTTTTGGAGAAACTGGGAATAAACTGTAAACTTGCAAAAGTTAAAGGTACGGTTTTGGTTTTTTGCCAAAGGACATGTTAATGACTTTTTTTCCTCCTTAAACCCCTGGGCCATGTTTAGCTTGTTACTGCTGCACTTCTTTCTTTTCTTTACTTATGCCTTTTCTCACAGTAGCCCCTGGTTCTGCATGGAGTAAATGATACACTCAAATCTAGTTGGATATGCTTTCACCTTTGCATGTAAGTACAGTAGTAGGAGACTCACCCTTTCTGCCTCGCTACTGATGTGAAACCAGTTGTGTTTTTTTGGGATGGGGGGGTGGGGGTGGGGGTGTTCTTTAAGTCCGCTTACTTACAAGTGGCATTGTTAAAACTACTTTAAAACTTCCTGCAATAATCTGCTTTTGCTGAGATGTTGAAAAGAAGCCATAGGGAACACGACATCCAGCTCCTGTTGAATGCCTAAAGCAGCCCTGCACAGCTTCTCTGCATGCTTGAAGCTAGCAAGCCAGCTGGTGAAACTGTGGACAGGCGGTTGCATGGGCAAAAGCCTTGCTTGAGAGGCGCTGCAGCCTTTAATGTGCATTAGACAGCAATGATAACTAGCTGATAGCGTTGCATGTTCCTGACAAGGTGGATTTCAAACCTTAGGATAATATAAAGGAGCAAGAAAGCACACTGAAACGTGTTTCTGGGATGATGGTGTTCCCAGGGCATGGAACGAATCCCCAGAATGGGAAAACAAACAAAATCCAGGTTGCTGAGAGGGGCCCTGATTGCTCTGTAGAGGTGGGCATGTGTGTGTCAGACAGTCAGCTGGAAAGGCAGAGATGAATAAGGGTTTGCTCCCCCAAAATCTCACTGGGGTTGCACAGTTACTTTCCAGGAGGGCAGTAAGTAGGAAGGCACCCTTTGAGCTCATGGTTGTTAAATGCATCGCCTTGCATCTCCTGGGGTGTGTGCCGCTGCCAGGGAGGCGGGAAAGCAGCGGCTGGCACCCACCCCGGGCTCCTCTGCAGCCTGAAGACTGCCATTTGTCACGCCCTCTGTGCGCTTTTGATGGCTTGAAAGCCTGTCAAAGAGATTTGTATCTTTGTGTCTCTCTTTAAGCATGTCTTTATTTAACATGACCAGTGTTTCTCCAGGTAGCTCCCATTCTGCTTCTCCTAAAACGTCCAAGCGAGAATGGAAATGTCTCCTTGTGCGTGATCATATCAGATATGTCCATTTGAATCCACTTACCATTTGCCCTTCTAAGGTGTTAGAAGAGTGCATATTTGTCTCTTCTCCCAGGACCCTGGTTGCATTTGCGGTATACGATATCCATGACGCTCTCATCAGCGCGTATCAGCATGAAACTGTACAAATATGAAGGGGTTTTTAATTAACAGAAAATAAAGCTGTGAACAGCAGTAGAAATGTTGTATTTGTATACTTTTTTAATATCCTGATTGCCTTAAAGTATAGATGTAGAACTTTATTACCTTGCTCTTTGAAAATAACCCATGTTTGTAACTAATTGTATAACCTTCATACAGTGTTAATGGAAATTATATGTATGCATCTGTTAGATATTGTCACTTTATTTGATGTTAAAATATTTCAGTTTTTGAATTACAAATCGAATAATAACCTTACAGCATAAGCTCAGTTATTTCGTGTATATGCTTTAGGTTACATGTACAAATAGTGCCAACACTTGAAGTGGGGAGAGGAAATATATTTGTACCCAAACGCTTTGGTTTTCGCGTGGCCTTTGACTTTGTTTTGCCGTTGCCATTTTGTAACGGTGTGACAGGAGGGGATGAGGAAATGCGAGGTTTCCCGACGGGTTGGTTTGTGCCTTTGAGATGCCTCTGTAGGTTTGTGCTGGTGTTTGTCAGTCGTTTTTTGTGGCGGTTGTGAGTTTTTGTTCTCCAAATCAGTCGGTGTCTTGAAGAGGTCCGGGCCTTTCTGGTGTAGTTGGTTTATATGACACCTCCCCAGTGCACTCTTCCCTTCGTGGCTTACTTTCTTTAAAATGTTGTTCCTCCTTTTTTTTTTTTCCTCCTCTCTCACTTTTTCATTTCGATTCTGAACCTCTGTTTCTTTTCTTTTCTGTTTTTTCTCTCTTTCTGTAGCTTCTTCTTTATGTAACCGTCACCTTGCCAAAAGCCCCCACGCCCTCTCTCCCAGTGGACAGTAGGGCACTGGAAGAGCCTGCGGCTACGGGCACCCCCGCCAGGAGAAGAGCCATCTCATTCTTCCATCACGTCCGCCCTTCTCTCCTTCCCTTTTTGTTTTTCACCTGTGCGTCTGAGGGCGCGCTGTGCTGTGTGTCTCTGTGCGGGATCTGTCTGCTCCCGGCACGTCTCCAACAGAATTGAGGCTACGGAAAATGACAGAGGTGACGGCTGGAGGAGTGAGGTCGGCCATAATGTGAGATATTGCACTGGGTTAGTTTTGGGTGGGGTTTTTTCCTCCCTCCCCATTTTCTTTCCTTTTGCTGTAATATGCACGTGCTGCTGCTGACAAACAGAACGACAGACTGTGGATGAGGGTGAGTGTGCGTAGCTGGAGGACTTCGTTTCTGCCTC
Organism: Fregata magnificens; assembly: GCA_013389945.1. Taxonomy (NCBI): domain Eukaryota; kingdom Metazoa; phylum Chordata; class Aves; order Suliformes; family Fregatidae; genus Fregata; species Fregata magnificens. Next base: position 157,163 of record WAAD01040223.1, on the reverse strand, counting down.
TAAAGATCAAGTCTGGCTGCTGTGGACACCACAACTTCATCACAAGTACGTCGTGTGCTCCTCTGCCGTGTGCTGAAAATAAGTCTTTAGACCTAGGTGACTTTTTGTTTTCAGCAAGCAGTTGGGTGAAGCGGAGACGGCTGATGTTGCATACTGTTGCACTGATGGAGCCTGGTCTGGATGGTCAAGGCCTTATTTTCTGGCTGATCTGCCTCTCTGTGAGCAAAGTAGGTATCTCTTCTTGTACAACTGAGCTGCACTGACTTCTACTTAGATTGAGGGCCTCATTTTATTTTGGTGAAGCCTAATTAGTGATTATTTTTTTATCAATCTTGAATGTGGGGGTAGTTGTTTAACTTGGTAACTTGTTTACTTTGGAAGGGAATTCAGTCAAAAAGCTTGAAGAGTGCCAAAGTATTGTTTGAAGGTAAAAAAACAAAGCTTGTAAACTTGGTGTGTAGTGATCTCTAGCTGGTTTGGGATGGATGGAAAGAGACAGCCTGATCCTCTTCGGATGTTTTTCAAGTGGGGTGAAGCCCCCTTTTTTTTTTTTTTTTAACCAAATACTAGTGATTTATTCTTCTCATCTGTGAACCTTAATCAAGGAATTCACCTCCTTTAACTTGCCATGGAAAAGGTACTATTAAATCGTCTAGGTTTTGCCTCTTCCAATCTGTGTGTGAAGCGCAGGCTGCCAAGGGGCTCTGCTGAAATCTGCTGGGTTTTGTTTCAGAAGCACAATATTTTTCAGTGCTCTTCAGTGACAGGGTTAGATCACGAGAAGCCCCCTCCAGCCAGGTGGTTATTTTTCTAAAGTGGCAGAAAAACTGTTTATCCTGGAAACATGTGCAACCAAGTGACTTTATAGATACAATTAAATATTGGCCCTGTGCGTATGCTGTAACGATTTATCTGGTATACAAGTGGAGTTGCTGACCGCTGCCCAAACTGAAGGGATACAAGTATTTGCACAAATGTAGCTTAGGACAGAATTTGTATTGGCACCAAAACCTGCTCTCCAGGCTGCAGTGGGCTCAGGTGATACTGGCTGCAGGTTTGCTCTCCAGCCACCAGCGCTTACCACGAGGTAGCCAGATCTAGAAAACTTTTCACATTCAGCCTTCTGAGGATGTAACAGAGTAGCTAATGCCTCATGGGTTGAGGCCTTGAGGGTTATTGCTGGATTAAACCTTGCCTGTCTCAATTCTTCTCTTACTCTGCAGATGCTTTGCTAACTGGGAAGAGGTTGCACCGCTTGCGAGAGGGAATCCTTTTTGTTCTGACAGGGCTTATGCAGCAGTGCGCTATGTGCACCGGGCTACCTATGCCTAGCAAAAACCAATGGGTTGACCCACATATTTTCTGAAATCGGTCATTAACTTTACAGCCAAGGGCTGCTGCGGGGTTGGGGCATGCTGGTCCTTGAGCCACCCTTGTGCCTCACGCAGGGCGAGTGTCATCTCCGGCCCAGGGTTCTCCATGCATGAAGGCGGTCGCTGGTTATTGAGAAAATGTCTTGCCCATTAAAACGCCCAGTTTGCGTGCTGTGTCTCTGTTTTTTCCAGTGTTGGTGCCTAGGCCAGTCTGCAGCGTCAGGGACCACGGCCTCGGGCCTGGGGGCCTTGCTGTGGCCCGTCTGTGCAACCCCCTCCCTGGTAGCCTCCATATACCTACCTAGTGGTGACTCACCCAGAGGCCAGCCCACCCGCCGGATGGCTCCTGCAGCATCCTGTGTGGTGAGACCCTCCCCAGTGCCCCTGGTTCAGGGAGGGAATCCTCTCTTTAGGTTTCTCTTGTTCCCTAGACTCTTTTTTTTTTTTTTTAATTTAAAAATTGTAGTATGGGTTTATCTGGTGGTAGTAGGAGTCTAGCCTGTAAAATCCCATCACTGTGCTATAGCCTCTCTCTTGAAATAGTCGCTTGTTATTATTTACTTCACTATCATGCATGGGCCCAGAGCTATTCTACTGGGCTCTACCATGTGTTAGGTCACCCGTGTTGTGCTGGTGACGGTGGTTTAGGACCCAGACTCAGTCATGGGTGGCTGGGCATCGTTTACTACAAATAGGAAAAAACCTAGGTGGTGGTGGATGTTTTATCCTGTACCTAAAGAGAGGCTATCAAGTGCTCCTAACCCCATCATCTTACCCACGCAGCTGTGCCCTGTGACTCTCTCTGAAATCTTGTGTGTGACAGTAGGAAGTCATGACCAAATCTGCAGGTTGGCAACACTGAAGCAGTATCCTGATGGACTCCTGTCTGCCAGGTCAGCCCTGGGCATCTCTTCTGCCCTTCCCAAGTGCTGGGCTGTACCAGAGGATGTTGTTCTCGGTCACCTGGAGGGGCTTGGGGCTAGGTGACCCACTGGTAGTGCTGCTGTGTCAAGAAGGTTTGAAGAGAGGCAAAACCCTTTTGTTGGTTGACTTCTAAAGGCCAAATAGAAATTTTTGTAAAGCTTTGTGTGAAAGAGAAGCAGATAGGCACAAACCAAATGCCAACACTTACATGAACTGCCTTTATTTTGCAGCTCTAGAGTTTTGCTGTGCTGGTGCCTTGAGTCCTGCATGCAGCTGTGGACTTCATGTCTCCAGAAGGACATAGTGGAGTTAGAGAAGGGCACTAATGATAAAGGGGATGGAGCAGCAGCTTGCCAGGTGAGACTGCAAAGGCTTGGAGGCCTCAGTTCGGAGAGGGAAAGGCTGAGGTGAGAGGAGGATCAGCCCTGCTGTGAGCTGGAGGTTGCAGCAGATGTCCTCTAGAGGTCCCTTGCAGCCTAAATTTATTTGTGCTTTTGTGTTAGAAAGTCCGCTAAGTTGTGATGGCGGGGGATGCTGACCTGCTAGTTACCTAATCGGTGCGACTAGAAGCAGAGGGGCACTCAGCTAGAAGGAAATCAGCTCGAAACATAGAGTAACTTTCTTACAAAGCAGGTATTAAACTTCTGGAATTTGTTGCCCCAGGTTGTTGAGGCAGATGGTATCAGCAGAAGGTTTTGGGGTTTGTTTTGGGGTTTGTTTAGTTTTTTTGGTGGTTTTTTGTTTTGGTTTTTTTGTGGGTGGTTTTAAGATCAATTCATAGGGAACAGAGCCATAAGGAATTTTAAGGGGGGGGAAAAAACAGAATTAAACATCTGATGTATAATCTGGTGGTGGTGGATACTGGGGCAGAGGGAGGGGATCAGAGAGGAGAAAGCACGTACGGGCACTGCAAGCGGTGTTTGTAGCGACACGTGTGTGTTGGACAAGGGGACGGGAGCTGAGGGAGTGTTGCTGAGGCTTTCCCGCACCTCGGTGCTGGGGGGAAGGGATGGCGATGTGCCCTTTGGCTCGCTTCCTCCGTCGGTGCAGCTGTGAGGGGAAGATGTGACAGCATCCGGAGGGGACAGCAGTCGTTGGACAGCACAGAGAGGTTATTTGTCACCCGGTGTCACCAAATGTCCCTAGCAGAGCTGGGAAAGCTGCTTCACCCACAAGAGTGAGCGGGTGCCCAAGTTGAAAATCCTGCTGGTGGGCTTAACCCTCTTGTCACTGCTGGAGAGTAAAAATGAACTTTAAGAAACTCCCAAAACCCAGAACTAGGAACAGCTTCCAGGCTGGACGTGCCCCATGGCACGAGCTAGAGGGGGGCGCCAGTGCCCTGCTGCTGTCAGCCGCCGCGGGCTGGGGCTGGGTCGCAGCACGCTGGCCAGAGGGGACAGAGGTGTTGACCTACCACTTAGTCGAGGACTGAGCTCTCCCCCATGTTCAGTACCTGCAGGTCTCGTGTAAGAATAAAACACTTCATGAATGGTCCCCTAGGCTAAGTAGGGTGAAGGAGGTGTATCAGTATCTCCCTGAGGCAGTGTTGTGGAGAAAATTGCGGAGAGGTTACTGCTCTCATGTCGTTGTCGTCGTTGTCTTCTGGGGCATTAAGGGAAGATGGGGTGTTGCGGAGAGTAACGGCTGCACAGGTGTAAAGGTGAGCTGGGATTATTGCTAGGAGGCATTTGAAACAAGTAGCAGTGCTCTGCTAAAACGTGGCTGCCGTGTACTTGGGTGCTCACTGGGTTTTGGGGGACTGTGCTGAGTAATAACATGCATGGTTTTATGAATGCAATGGTTTTATCCCAGTGCTCGTGAGGGAGATGAGGCAGCAGGGAACTGAGCCTGCAATTTGAAACTGGTTTCCCTTCTGGCCAGCCATTCACCTGACCCACGCACTCTGCTGGACTCCTACCCTTGCTGCTCTGGGGCCCCGCTAGAACAGGCAGATCCTGTGCTCGGCATCTTTGGCAGGTCTGGGGCATGAAGCATTGGGGTGCTACGAAGCTTGTGGGAAAGTCACATGAATATGAGGAGTCACAGGCATCAGGGGATATTCCCCTGTGGGTAACAGGAAGCCCTGGCAGGGCTCCAGGACAGTCCTGTGTTCTGACAGCGGAAACGGCATACGAGTCAGCCCGCTACTGTAGTAGCGAGACAATGGTATGGGTAGGGGTCACATTCAGACTGCATCATTGCCTGGGTTTTTTTTGTAGGGAGGAAATGTGGGAAGTGGGAAATGTCTTTTTTCTCTCTGGCAATGCAGGTTATTTCCAAATCAGATGGACCTTGCTCCAGGGGGGAGCCGATCTTGCTGGGACGTGCCTCATTTTCAAAGGCAAGCCTGTCTTTGAGCGTCACCTTTTTAGCCGCAAAACACTAATTCTGTACACCAGTGCAGCCAGCAATGCAGACTTGTGTTCCCTGGGCTCCTTGCTGGCCTGGGACACAGGTGGCCGCAGTACCAGGAGCAGGAGGAGAGCTGCAAAGCTGAAGACGACCTCGTGACGTTGCTGCAGTCCCCTGTGGAGGCCTGCATGCCAGCCCTGACGTCCGAGGCCCAGGCTGGCCAGTCCCCAAAGCACAATTCTTCCATGGGCAAGTCGACACCATGGCGGGGAGGGCTAAGCTGGTGCCCTAAGTCTGGTTATGTTGCCCATGGCTCACAGCGGAGCTGGGCACCCACACGTGGGGCATGGGTGGTTTTGAAAGTTAATCCTCTGTATCCTGCTACATCTGTACACCTCGATGGTGCAGCCAGGCTCTTGGGCGTATCAAGGTACCACGGGCACAACTGCACATTTCCTTAGCGAATGCGTTCCATGCGTGGTGGTGGGTTGAAGGGGTGTGTTGAAAACTAGTGTGCTCACAGCAGAGGTCGAGAGGAAGAAAAGAGACAAGTTCAAGAGGTGCGTTTGCAGTTGCAGAGACTGGGTTTTTTCCTTTTGGATCCAGAAGAGCAAAAGGCAACAGGATGCTGCTGGGCAACACAGCCAGAGAGCTGGCCCACAAGTGTCCTAGGGCCTACGTGACGACAGCCAGGCAGCAGCCTGTCAGCAGGACCCTGCAGAGGTAGGTCTACCAAATGGGGGCCGGGTTTTGCCTGCCTGAACCTTGTTTTTTATTGGTCGAGTTGCCTCTATCCAGGCAAAAGATAATCGGTGTGGATTTGTGCGTAGTGCCAACAAAATAAAAAGGCAATCTGCTCAAACTGGGGCTGGGGGAGCGCCTGTGTGTTTGGGACTCAGGAGCGTGAAAGCTCCCTTGGCAGCCAGGGAAGTTTTGCGTCCTGCCTCTTTGGGTATTTGCCTCGCAGGTGGATGCTGAGGTGGGGCTGTGGCTTGGCCAGCTTTGTGCGGCACAGGAAGGCTGGGAAGGCTTCTGGGCGGCGACCCTCCCCAGCGTTGCACTTAATACAGGGAGAGCCAGAAGTAACGCTGTGTTTATTGAGCACAGTTCTGAAGGCAGTTGATGATACTGTAAAGTTAACTTTGTGACTGTCACAAGCTGCCTCTCACTAGAGAGCTACCCCCCTACCCCTTTGCTGCAAAGAACGAAGTTGTTGCTTGTCCCCAAAGCAACAACAAAAAAAAGGCTCTCCTCCTCTGGTGTGCCTGGGCCTGAGACAAGCTCGGCAGCTAGCTCAGTCACCGTAGAGCTCTTCTAGCAGGGCTGGTGCGAGCTGGGACGCGCCTGGTGTGGGGGCAGCACAGGACCTGCTCTTGTCCTGTTGCTTTTCGGGGGGAGAAAACGGTGAGAAGGAAAGCTCTTACCTTCTCACAGGGCGACTCGCAGCCATGGCTGCAGCACATCCGTTAAAGAACTGCTCCAGCAGCACCTAAATTTTTCTCTCTGTGCCCAGCTTCCCTCCTTCTGTTTCAGCCAGGCCCGTGCTAGCTGGCGCAAGCGAATGCCTGCCTTTTCCCAGCCCCTTGCCAACTCCTTGTGCACATCTGCAAATGGGTTTGGGCCGTAATCCTCCTGAGAGCCTGTGTGCTGATGCTGCTGAATGGGGTAAGGGGGAATGTGCTCTTTGAACTGGGAGGGAAGGAGTGTGTGGAGGGGGGGAAGCCAATGGAAGGTGAGGCTTAGATTTACTGTCGTGGGATGACAATGCCATGGTGCTTTGGTCCCCATCTTCTTTTCTTCACCTCCCACCCTCCCCAACGTGTCTCATAGTGTTGGAAGCCAACTAAATTAAGCTGTAGTCCCACAAAACTCTCTCCACGGTTTTGTACCGTGCAGGCCAATATCGTCAGAAGAGTTACAAGAGCCCTGGCTCACCTCTCTCCAACTGCATGCACAGCCGGAGCTTTTAGCAGGAAGCACAAGTGCGCACAGACTCCCTTCTGTGCAGAAACCACGGGTGCCTGGCTTGGCTGTCAACGGGTGTGAAAATTACCTGGCTCTAATCTTTCCCTGCTAATGCTGTTATAGCTAGTGTTGGAAATCGGGGCAGTTATTTTTATTTAGAGCTGTTATGCTGTGTAATTTAACTGAAAAAGATGTGTGCCTTCAAGTGGGTTTGAAGTAGCGAGCACCCGTAACGTGGAAATCCTGCAGCGACGGGGTATTTTGCTAGGGGTGCGCTAGGTGAAGCCCTGACAGTACACAGCAGCCTGGCTGGAGAAAACTAAGCCGCGGGAAGAGAGAAAACATCGGGGACGGGTTATACCATAAGGATGACAGGAAGGGCTGGAAGGGAAGGAAGGTGCACACCCCTTTGAGAAAGGCTGCCTCGGGAGGTGGTTTCCAGCACATGGGCAGGAAGAGAGCTGAAATGCAAGAAGAGTTTGTCACAGCGGACTGTGCACAACAGTAAGGATGGCACCTCAGAAGACATGAGGCAGGAGGGGCCGGCTCCTCCTAAGTGCACAAGATCAAAGCTGGCTGGGAAGGAGGTGAGATTACAGAACAGAATCTCTTCTGTATCTATGAGCTTACAAAAAAAAAGTAGAAATGAAGTCTGTACTCATCTTTCCATTATCCAAAGTAATTTTCAGTGGAAGGGATGTCAGGCAGGCAGGAATCTACAGCCAGCCTGGGTACGGGAAACTTGACTCTTCAATGGGGCATTCAGAATATCAAAAAGGAGATGTTTACAGGACAGGTGAGATGAAGCAGTGTCTCAGCTGTGCACCGAGTGGCCTGCACTCAGCCTGGAAGGGGAACAGCCTGGTAACTGAGGAGGGAGTGAGGAGATCCAGAGCTGGGGCTGAAGCTGGAACTGCTGTAGAGGCAATGAGTTTATGTTGTGCAACTCCCCTGGCACCCCGGCTGCCCAGCACCTCTCAGCCACTTTCTCGCAGGTCTGGCACAGAGCAGCTCCCTTGCAGCCTCCGGGTAAAACTGATTCTGGACTCAGGTGACAAGCACAAAACAAGACTCAGAATCCAGGACAACTTTCTTTATTGCTACCAGAAGGCGTTCATCAGTACAATGGCTCCAAATACGATACCTTCCTCAGGGCTGTGGAGAGAGCTTACAATTGGGACAGGTCATTCTGAGAAACAGAGGTGTAACATTTAAGAGACAGGTTTTTAAAGGTTTTACTCTTGGCTAGAAGTTACATGAAGACGAAACTTTAGGGTTAGGGTCTTCTGGTTTTGTGGCTGATAATTGCACACCTTTTCAAACCTCAGGTGTACACAGCTGCCCCAGCACCTCACGGGGCAGTGCTGGTCACATGCTAAGCTTATAAACATAAGGGAAGAAAACCAGGCTCTGCAGAATTTAAGATATACACTTGACATAGTGTCAAGCGTTGGTGAAAATCCACAGAGTGCAACATCTCTTGGTGCAAACGAGAAAAAAAATACCGTTTTTGTTCAAGTGATACAAAATCCATTAACTGCTTTCTGTGTTTGAAAATGCAAACGTGGAGAAGTCTCTGTGTAAGGTACAGAGCACAGCAGCCAGCTGCCCAAGTGGTGTTCTAGAGTACGTTCGCACTCCTGTGGTTATTACTTAAGCGTGGAGCAGCTTGTGAGTGTTGGGTTTTGGATTTTTTCTGACTAACCTTTTATTTAAATCCAGTTTTTAATATTATCACATTTAAACACCAAAGTGCTAACAAAACAAAAAAGGTCTTTTTCTTTAGAAGGGGAAAAAGAAAGCTGTCGTGAAGGGCAGGTAGTACAGAACGTCATGCACAAGACTTGCTGAGAATTAAAAGAGGAGCAAGCAGAAAGAGAGCAAGGAGCAGATGGAAATCGGATCAGAGAGGTGTTAGTTGGCTGGGAAACCTGGAACAACTCTGCACGACTGATGTGAACTCTTGGACACGGAGAATGGGTTACAATACACAGGAGCAGAAAAACAGTGGAACTGACAACACTAGAAAGAAACAATTTTTTGCTACTTTTTTTGTATGGTTTTTGGGTCTTTTTTTTAGATTTTTATACTTTTTTGTGTTTTTAAGTGCTTAAATAGTGGAACTATAATTAGCCGCACAAGAAAAAAATTCAAAAAAGGGTTGGGATTTTTTTTTTCTGTTTTTTGGCTCCCTTCAGTTCAGCCTGACAAGGTATGGCCCCGTCTCCCCCCCCCAGAGAAGAACACAGGATGCCAGGTTCTGCATGGTTTCTAGAGTAGCTATGGTGGAGCAGGTGGTGTGCAGTCACAGCTACATAACAGACACTGGCTGTAAAGGTGGACAAGGGGAAACGCTGCCCTCCTGCCTTGAGATATCAGCGCCACAAACAGAGCCCATGTTTTCAAGAGCCACTACCTCTGGAGCAATGTCTTCGTTGTAGAGACGCTTGATACCATCGTAGAAGTCGTCCACTTCCATCTCTTCCACTTTACGCTTGGCAGAGGCTTGCTTGCAACCGCTGGGAGCTGGCAGACGCTGGTAGAGCGCGGCTGTACCTGTGACTGGCACTTCTGGCCTGCCGTTGTCCTTGGAGAAACCTGGCCCTGGGACAGAGGAGGGCTGGCATTTGAACACTCCTCTGTTACAGGTCACCAGGGTATGCTGGAGGGGACTGTAGACATATACAGAGTTGGGCAGCAGAGAAGACTGCAGAGTGGAAAGGTGATGTGCCACAAGCTCCCGGCAGTGGATCAGCTGTGAGCTATCCATCTGGAGTGGGAAGACAAGCAAAGATACCGGCATTGTGGGATCACTGCGATGGAGAGGAGAGGCTGTCAGCCAGGGCGGGGCTAGGGCTCTGAACACACGGGCTGCCTGTGCACCTCACTTCTCAATGATACGCTGGATGCAGGAGAAAGTAAGTGATGACCAAAAAGACCCCCAACACAACAGCTTCATAAGGTATGGACCCCTGCTCCTTCCTATACCTCATGGGAAGTTTCACTGCCCATTTTTAGCAGCTTGAGTGTTTGTCTTTCCAGTACTTGTCAAACCATCCCATATGCTTGGAATCAATGGCTGAATGGCTACCTGGGACTTTTCCCCAGTGTGTTATTTTCTCCCTGGTGCAGAGCGCGCCTGTACATATCCAGGCACACAGCTCTTCCCTGTGTCACCTACTGGATGCAGTCAAGATCAAGACTCTGCACAGCTGTCCCAACAAACTGTCCCTTCAGGCTGAAGCACAACCATCCTCGCAAAAGCGTAACTGCAGGCAGAGATCAGCAGCTAGGGAAAGCCCCGGTTGGCTTGGGTCACTGGAGTACTGAGCAAGACGCAGCCTTCTGCATCCCCCGGTCCCTCCCTGCTGCAATGTGCGGTGCCAGCACCCCCTCACCTGTGCCTTCTGGAGCAGCTCGATGATGAGAGCCAGCCAGTCGGGGAGCAGCTTCTCCAGCTCCAGGCTGACGATGGCCAGCGCCAGCATGGAGCCCTTGAACTGCAGCAGCTGGTAACAGGCCATGCAGTGCAGCAGCTGCTTGGTGAGCGCCGCCACGTGCTGAGAGGGACTCAGCTTGGGCAGGATGGTCAGTAGCTGAGGCCTGTTGGACACGGCAACTGCGTGGAACTGGGGGGGGAAACACGCACATGAGGCAGCTGCTGTCACCTACAGGCAACCCCACAGGCAAAGCCAGGTCAGACCTCCCGAATGGCATGCGACATGTCTTTGACACACGAGGATCCTCCAGCTTAACCTTCAAGGCAACTTCCACACCATGGAAAAAAAGCCCAATGCGTTGAACCCACCAACAGCTTGGTGCAGCCTTGCTGGCAGGACCTGCCATCATACCCATCATCTGCCTGGGGACCAGGCTTCTCTGGGCTCTGCAAAAGGCTATCTGTCCCCTTCCACCCTTCTCTCTCAACAACACAGGTTTGGCAGTTCAGGTGTCCTGGACAAAAACTCCTTCTCGAGCAAGCAGAGAGCAACAGAGAACCTCAGGACGCTTTCCTTCCCTTTGTCTTATCTCATCCATGAACCTGGTTCTCTGGCCGCGCCTTTCTAGGCAGGCACGGAGCACACCCGTTGCCCAGCATCAGTGTTTTCTCCGTGGTTGTACTTACTGTTTTCATGCTGCCGGGCATTCAGCTTTGAGCAAAACCACTAGAAATTCAGACTCGGGGGCAAGGTTTTCAGGAGCTGTGAGTCTTAGTCTGCGGTTTAACATGCTTCAAAACAGGTCAGATGGCAGGCCCGCGTTTTGGAAGTTGCGCCCAAAGGGTCACAAGTCTCCTCTGAAATTCTCCAGCAAGGCTTTTTTCTTTCAGAAACTACTTGTACGGAGAAATTACAAACGCTTCCTGAGGCCTTTGCTCCCCTACGGGTGGAGTTTTTGTCTAGGTGCCTCACTTACACTGACAGACACCAGAAAGAATGCAAATAGCCCCTTACTTACAATATGAAGGAAATCCAGTGGCGTTGCCATGTGAAGATCCCAGTTCAGTTTATCCAGGATAATCTTTTCCATTCTGCGGATTTCAGCTGGAGAACAACCACAAAAGCTATCCCGAGCCAACACCTTCAGTACTGGAATCCTCTGCAAAAGGCAACGCAAAAAAGAAACGAGAAAACCAATCATTATAGAAATCACACAAAACGCTTCATTCCTGTCCTGGCAAGCATCAGCCACCATGTGCAAGCAAAGGCAGGACTGGAAGAGCATATATTCAGACAATGCTAAGGCAGTAAGAACAAAAAATTACCTCATCTTCCTCAATGGTCTTTGCAGCGAGGAAGAAGCAGCTGATTGCAATACAGTTCAAGTACTTTGGACGGGCCTACGGTACAGAAGAGCAGAGAAGTCTCTGTGTGAAAGTGATGCAAAAATTAACGCGCAATCCTTTCTGGTTGGACATCCTGAGCCCCAGGGTCTCAGCTGCCCATGCAACGCGTTCTGGATCAGCAGGCTGACCTCCAACTACGCCATGGCGGTGGCAAGCCGTGCCAAGCAAAAAATCCATACTCCATGACGTAAGGTAGAACAGCAATCCGCCAGCCCCGTGATCATAATTGGCACCCACTGATGTGCAGCGCTGGAGTGGAAAGAGCTTGTTTTTAGGCAGTGCAGTAGAAATAGGAAGGAGAAAATAAGAAGGGACAAATAGTCACCTGGCAAAAAAAAAAAAAAAAAAAAAAAAAAAAACCACCACAAACCATGGCCACTTCATGTGCTTCAGCAGAGCTCTGCTGTTAGTGCTGCTGGGGGTAAGACACAGAATAGGAAGGAAAAGAAGAGAATTTAAAAATGCTGTCCTTGCCTAGGGAAGTATAAAACACCCATAAAAATCACCCCTCATGTAATTTTGCACTGCAGTTCTCAAAACTGTGGCCCAGGGATTAGCAAAGGAGAGCTGGTCCCTTGTACAGGGAGCCGTTTTAGGCAAGGTAAGTGAAATTTGGAGGTGAAAAGGTGATTTTTTTTTTTTCATGTGCATCAAAAACTCCTTTTATGGGCCTCAGTTAGGGGGGCGAGGTGGGGAAGCAGGATGCATGGGCTGTAAGTATTCAGATAGTCCCAGTGATGGACCAGGCGAAGCACACGCTCTGAATCTGGCGCATCTGCTGGATTTTTTGCTTGGCAGTGGCCTTTGTCAGTTTGACTGTCTGACAAAGGACTTCACTTCCAACATCAGCGTAAAAACCACAGGATGTCTCCACCTGCTCCTTAAGGCTGGGGGCTAGGAAATGCAGAGGCACTCTTTCTAAACCTTGTCACAGCCGAGCAAGTAGACAGCTGCAGAGCCATATCCGGCCTCCAACAGCCTACTGGCAACTGGTCCTCTTCTGTCCGTGTTGGGAGATGCTGAAAGCAAAGGTAAGTGAAAAGCCTGCACCGAATGTGAAAATCTACTTACAACCTCAGCTGTTGCCACGATTTATTCTTGCTAGGTAAATTTTAGCAGATATGGCAGAGCTATGGGGTGGCTGAAGCGTGAGATGCTGCACGTTATGCTTGTGCAATGAGCTGTCAAGAAATCCAGAACACTGTTTCCAGAAAGCAACAAGCAAAGAACACAGGATCGTGTCCAAACTGAAGATCTTTACCTACATTCAGCCTCAGTTACTTACGAGGGACCATGCTATGCCTAGAGCTTTGGCCTTCTAGTGCCATTTAAACTTCAACTTAAATACAGGTAGAGAATCCACACTTGGGGCTGGGGGTGCTTGTGCATTCGGGTGTCACTGAAAGCAAAGAGAATAACTTCCCTTAGGCCAAGACTGGAACTTGTTCTTGACCATGCAGGCATGTTCAAAGAAAACTGTCAAGTTAGCACAAAATAATGTACAGCAAAGAAGGACACCTTCTGTGTCGTGTTCAGGGAAGAGCAGGTGTGTAGAGCGGGTTCCTACCATCAGAGAACCTTATTCTCCCTTATATTCTCCCCGTTATTTTTAACGATAATTTTGTCTCCTCTTTTTCCCAAGTACATCCACTCTAGAGATTGACCTGGAAGAAACAACTGTGTCTTTTGCCAAAGCGTGTTAAAACTCAGTCACCCATCCTCGTCTCATGCAGGAGCATCTACCTGCCTTGCCAGCTCCTGGCACATGGGCAAGTGCTGCTGGGATTGGCTGTAAACACGGCTCTGATGAGGGTTAAGGAGTGCTGTGCAGTGAGCTCCACCAACCGCTGCTGGCTCGGCCTTCATAGCACGACTGGGTAACAGCCTTAGGGGCGGCCAGTCCGAGCAATTTCTAAGCGTGTTCACGGTGCAGGGAAGGGACTAGTTGTCTTAATAAAATCTTTCGCGGTAGAGCCTACTAAAAAAACAGGAGTTGAGCTGCATCAGGAGAATGATGGCTTGATGGGAGAGGAAGACTTGGGGAGAAAGCACAAAGCCCTGAGCTGTTTGAGCAATGCTCACCCAGACAAAAAAACCTTTCCACACTCTGCTCGCTGCCTGAAGCACACAGTGGACTCCTTACTCACATTCTCACACTTTCTTTGCAGATTCCTTGGCTGCTGCAAATTAATGAAAGAAAAACTGTACTCGAGGGCATTAGCCGTTGAGGGATTTAAATCTATTTCCCATCTTAGCTACTTTAAGATCTCCTTAAAAATAAAAACTTTCATGGCTTGTAATTAAAACATTATCAATATTTGTTAATATTTAATGGATAGGTTAGTGGACGATGTCACTTGCAGTTTACTAAACTAAGTCACACGGAAATCTAACTGCACAGGCTGAGAATACATTCTTCAACTTAGATCTCCTAAGCTATATTGCTTACCTAACAGTGTTTGTGATGAGATTAGACACACATGCAGATGAGACTGAAGATTTGCTGAGCACAGGATGTAACTGAGCAAATATGGTAAACGATAAGGCTACCCCAAGCCTGACTTCACCACTCAAGGCCAGGGATTTTGGGTTGACCACAGTTTGTTCAGTCACTGGCACGGGTGCAAAACACGGGCCAAGCGCAGCACATCTGACTTGCTTCTGTGGCAGACTTACAGGGACAGAAGAGCAGCAGATGCCAGTTGCAGGTAGCCCGAATGCCGATTTTTACCTTGCCTGTTTTAAACAGTTTCTACAGCGTAATAAGAGCCTTAAAACCAAAGGGGCATATATATTCTCTGTTCAGTACAGCAGGAGTGGACAGCCTGTCACTTTGATGGCGTGCACTCGTGCTTGCTTACCCCTCTCTCTCTCTCTCTTCCCTTCACATCTGTCTGGCTTGCCATCAGTCTTAAGCTCTTAGTCTCTCAGACTGGCTATAGAGCAGGTTAGTAGTGAACTACTCCCCCAAAAAGCAATCACCGCTGGCTGTATCTTCTTCCTCCACTTTTTTTTTTCTTTCATTTCCCTGCACTAGCACACTTGCCAGGCCCAAACTTGCCCTCAAACATTTATTTGTTTCCTCCAGCTAGTTCACTGCTAGCAGGTGCTCCCAGCAATTCTAGGTGGTACAAGTGAGATTAAATGCAGTTAAAACACCAGAGAAATTAATTAAGCGGGGACTTTCCCTGACTCTTCTGTCTGAGGGCATTGGGCCTAGGTTTCTAACTGTGGGCTATTTAGGCATTTCCTGTAGCTTTATGAGTCAGTTTAGGTTAAGGTAGAGACTGTTCTCTTTTTATCTAAAGCATAACCTCTCTGCAGCCTCTTTTTCTGGCTGCTTAAAGGAACAGGTACTATGCTGAGGCAAATTCAACATTCAAACCAGGTGTTAAGAGTGAGCATGTAGTTGGAGAAGGGTGCTGCTTTTCTTTTTGGTTAATATACATTTAAACTAATGAGCTGCGTTACATGAAGGAAATGGGCAGAACAAAGGAAGGCGGGAGAGTATTCTGGGCAGGTATAAGCACTTGGTCAGTTCCCCGAGAATTGCCTGTTCTCATTAAAGCAGTGGCTACTTTCACCGGGTGAAAAATTACTACTGCAAGAATCTACCTCTAAAAGTTCCTGGCGGCAATGTGAGCTAATTAAGCTGAATTAAGCTCCTGGAGCAGTGCAGGTACCGACCTATACGTGTGTCAGAAAGGAAGAGGGTGCGAGAGCAGAGGGGGGAAGTAAGTGTTTCTGTACAGCCACACCACTAGGACTGTACACAGTAATAGCTGAGTGGGTGGTATAAATCTATTGCAGTTTATGTATCTGCAAGTATTTACCTTCACTGCAGCTAAAAACCTGTCCAAAAGGCTGATGGCCAGGGCGAGCGTTTCTGGATAAAGGTGGAACTGGTATTTGAGCTTGGCCAGCCACTGAATGACCTCATCCCTCTGCTTTGGAGAAATGGCTACATCCTGTTGGAGAGAAAAAACAAACTATTCTTATACATGGGCTGAGCAAGTCAGAAAAGACCAAACATTTTACCTCCTCAGCATGGAAACAAAGCCCCCTGTGGAAAGGGGCGGGGCGAGCCAGCCTCAGTCACCACTTTGTTCTTGCAGTTACTTACCCCATCCCAAGAACTCTGCCATGGTCAAGACAACTTTCCTTACAGCAATCTCAAACATCACTCAGAAATTTCACTGTACGTTGGGGAAAAGAGGAAGGATGTCTTGTAGCTTCTGAAGTACTGACAAGGTATTCTCTGGCTTAGCTCAAAGAGATTGATTGATTATTTTTCTTTTGAACCTCCTTAGAAGCATGTAGGTACCCAGGAATGCCCAGCTTGTACAAAAGCAGACATGCTGTGGGAGCCAGGCAGGTGCACAGCTCCTGACAAACCGAAGAGGGGAGGGACCGAGTTCGTGCTTTGAGAGGAAAGATTTATTTTTCCTTCAAAGTAGGGGGATATTTTTAACTCAGTATATGTTAAAAAAAGAAAATTCCTAAGAGCTTACAAAAGACCTTGAGCAGTACAGTTAACTGTGAACTGGAGTAAAGCAGGTACAATTTCACCTAAAAACATCTGGGTCTGGGGGGTTTTTTTTGTTCTTTTTTTGGGTTTTTTAAACTTTTTGGCCCAAGTCCCCACCATTGATCTGTTTGGACAATAGCTGAATTTCAACCGCACATACAGATTGGTCTTTGGCATAAGCTCTTTCCTTCCGACTTTCTTCAGAACTATTTACAGCTTTTCTAGAGCCTTTCAATTCAACCATGTAAACGTCTGGTCTCACTTCAATGAGGATTATTTGGGGTGATGAGCAAGAATGTGTCCAGAAGTGAAACCAAATTTCTTCTGCTACGCTCAGGGTCCTTGTGCTCTTTTGGCTACTGCTGAGATGGCTTAAGAGAAAGAAACCAAATGAAATGCTGGCTGACCCGTTACTGTGGAAAAGCAAGCTACAGGCTCGCGCAAACAAACATCACTGCTGGGCTGGGTTGTAGCTGTGCTCCCGGCAATAATGTGGGGGGCATGGAGGGGAATGCAGCAGAATTTTAGAAAATAAAAACACCCAACATGGATGCAAAATGAATACTTCAGGCTCCATCTGTCACCAAAGTACCTACCGTCGTGTGCCTTACATAGACAGTAACGCGCTTTGTTACAGGTCTGCCGACTCTCCCGCCTTGGAGTCGAGAACATGTGAAAGTGGAGTGTTGCAGGCAGAACTGTAATTACACTAGGGCCTCCACGAGGACACCAGCTTCGCACCTTTCATGGTTACTTGCAGTATGACATCTTTACTCTGTGCTTAACTTCCTTACTGGTGCTGAGCTCCACCGTCACCACCAAGTGGGACAGAAGGGGTGGGGAAGGTGGCAGGGCTCTGGTGGCAGGGCTCTAGCCCCAGGGCTGAATTCTGGGCTCTGTGACAGCGGGTGCACAACCAGTTACTGCTGCTGGCAGACATACGTCCCACCAAAATGCGGCCCACCACATTCCCTTAGAAAAAGTACAACGGTAACAGTGCTACTGTAGCAGGGATCTAGTCTAAAGACACAGGGTTGTGCAACCCAAAGCTGTTTCTTCCAGCCGTACTAGCTGGGCTAATAAAGCAATACCACCTCTGCCTGTGAAGTGTGCCTTCAGTACTATATCAGGTGCTCCCCTGAGGAGAACAAACTCCTGCCTTGTTTTCTCTCCTGAAGCCCCGGCGGTGCAACGGCATCAGCAGCACTGTGTGTCTGACCCAGGTGGGCCTCTGCTCTAAGCTGGGACCTCTGGATGCCACTTGACTATAGCGTGGCTTTTTAAAAAGCGCCTGCCATTTTTCAGGAGAGAAGAGAAAATCAGTTTCCTCAACTCTAAGAAACAATGATTCTTTCTAAAATCGTTACTGCAGTTTAAGGGTGCAATCTGAGCCCCACCAGGGGCAGGACACCCGCTGTCTGCAACACGTTGCACTCGTTCCAGAAATGCTAGTTCAACGTGCGCTGGGAGTGGTAATGAATACACCACACAGCAGTAAGCAGTTTATTAAATGCTCTGCTGAAAACATCTTTTGGACAGCGGGATAGAGACCTAGAATGTATCTGGGGAGAAAAACGGGCAACGCTATGTTATTTACTGGTTGTCCTTACAAGAGCATACTTCACTTGTAGCAAAGCGAGGCCTCCGCAGCTGAACCTAAAACAGGCAGAAAAGGGAGGAGTGATACTTAAGATGAAGTTCCTTATTGCTTTATTCCTTGTGCCTATTTTTAAATGGAAGGAGACAGAGCCATACAAAAGGGCTTAGAACCACAGCCAGGTTTGGACAATATTGTGGACTTAAAAGGGTTCAAGCAGCTTAAAGGATTATTTTGGAAATGCAGTATCTGGGTGAATCCAGCAGGTAAGCTCAGCTGCTAAAAGCCAACCTGAAACCACCCCATCAAACAAAATAAACTTGACTTTAAAAACCTGCCTCTGACTCTTAAATCACTGCCCTGGTCCTGCCACAGCGGCTTTACTGGTGAAGCCAGCAGGAGGGGGCTTGGGCCCTTGGCCGGCAAGGGGAGAGCTGCGTCATCAGTGCAGTATTAATGGGGCAGGAGCCTCGTCTCCCCTGCGTTCCCTCCTGCAATACAACATCTGCTCTAGAGGAGGGGGCGAAAATGGCATCTGCTGCGCTCCTTGCTGGGGAGGTGGGGCTGCGCTTCAGCAGCACAGGGGTGGGGATTTTTCCCATCCCCTTCCATTCCTGGCAAATCCCATTCCTGCTAGATCCTGACAGAAATGGGCATCAGCTTCAACAGCTCCTGGCGGTGTCTGTGCCGGTTCAGCACTGTTTTCCCTGTGCCTGCCAAAGCAAAAGGTTGGGCCTTCTCCTAAAGACAGCATGGGTGGGAAGGCTAAGATTGTCTTTCCATGCTGCCTCTCAGTCTTCATTCCTCCCAAGATCTGTCCTTACATCTTCTCACCCTTCATGAGCAGTGTGAGGCCAAAAGGCAAAATTTCAGACTTGGGAGTTAGCTTTAAATGGCAAGGCTGTAACATAAAGAAGAGCAACTGCACACTTAGACCCTGGTAACAACTGTCCTTTCCATGTGAAAAAGAAATGGTGTTTAATCTACATCACTGAAAAACAACAGTGTATCTAAACAAGATACAAAATTAAAACAAACAAAAACCAGCCCCCACCCAGAGCACCATTTTCCTTTAACATGAAGGAACAACTGCAAAGTGAACTCGCATCTAGGTATATGCACAGCAGCAGTAAGGCTTCAAAATAAAATCTGGCTTCTTAAGAACCATCTGAGACAGCAAAGCAAAAGAGGTGAATTTCCAGCTCTTTTTTGCAATAACAGCAATCCTACAAAAAGGTTGCCTACTCCAGTCTCTAACTGCAAATAAAGGAGCACAAGGGTGGGGGGAGAATCCGCTCACGCAGAAGGACCCGGTGAATTTAAACCTCCTCCCATCAGCCCTAGGAAAGTTCCTTATGGACCATTTTAAGAGGCAGGCAGAAGGAATAAGAACTGGTCCCACCACACCCACAAACCCTGCTGCTACTTCCAAGCAGGGCAAGGAGCTTCCACACAAACATATCGGTCTTTATCCCTCTCCCTCAAAGGTGTACCCATGTCATCCCAGTAACACAAATAAGAAATGCAGCACTGTAAAATTAATTAAGTAGCGAGGTCACTGTTCCTTAGTTATATAAAATTAAAAGCAAAACCGAGACACTACGGTGGCTGGAGGCAAGAAAGTCCCTTTGGGCTGGAAAGCAAAAGTTCCTCTTTGGTGTGGAGGTACTTTCCCATAGACATCGCCTTCTGCCACTCGCCGTGTCTGTGTGTGGCCAGCTCTTTGTTTTGTCGCCACAAATCCACTGTTGCAGAACTTAACCCCTGGGGTGGAGGAGCACGATAGCCTAGCGTGACGGCTTTAATTAGGGAAAAGTAACCCAAGCCCAGCAACGGCAGACTCCGTTTTCACACAGCAGCAGCAGGTTGCTCCCAGACAGACCTAACAACCGCCCTCAGGACTAACGGACAATCCATCCTCTCTGGCTGGCGCTTCCCCCCCACCTTTTTGGTTTTTTGGATGGGAGGCCAGATCAGAGCAAGGCCCGACCTACAGATCTAGTTGCCCATCCCGGCACTGAAGGTTAGCAGATGTGCGCATGACTTCTGCCATCCAAAAAGTGACAGCACTCCCAGCTCTTCACCACAATCACCACCAGGATCAGGCGCCTGACTGAGCTGCAGTCCTCCTCACTGTGTGCAGCTACGGGTACCCAGGACCCCCAGCTGCTGCGGGGGGACCACATTACCTGTCCCCCCTCCCACACCAGCCATCGCAGACCGAGCCCGTGCGGGTGCCGGAGTGCTTGTCTCCGGACTGCTGCCCGTGCAGATATTTGCAGGAGGCGTCGCTAGGTTGGCCTGCAGCAGGAAGTCTGCAGGCAGCTGCATGAAGCACAAGGGATTTCAGAACTGGTTTGCTATGCAGGAAACACCCCATGGAGCACAGGCAGGACTCTTGCAAAAGTGCCTGACAGAGTTTTACCGAGAGCGAAGAGACACACTGCTGCTGCCACGCTGCCTTAGAGTAACTTTTACAAACTGCCCTGCACGCTTACAGCCATTTGCTCACAGCTATCTCTTCATCTACCCTCTGCTTGGGACCGACAGTGACGTGTAACGTGGTGGGCTGAATGCTCCTGCAGAGCGCACTATCAACCACTGCTCTTTAACAGTACTCCTTTCCTCCCTCTCCATCCTGCTTAGTCCTGCTTGGCACCTCCACAAAATAACAGAAGAGGTTTCCACAGCTCTTTTCCTGTCTTCCACCTGTGGAGCACACAGACACCTCCATCCATCAGGAGGCCGGCGGGAGCAACGGACAGAACGCTGCACACAATGAGCCCTGCCGGTATCAGGGCAAACGTGATACCCAAGGAGCGCAGCAGGCCCGTCACGTGTGCGAACCTATCAAAGCTATTCCAAATCCATGTGTGAGTGACAGACCTGTATTTTCTTTTCCAAGCGGAAGACGTGATGCTAATTCTCACCTTTCCAGAGCACAACAGCGTGTGTAAACCCACCAGTTTTGTTTCAGGACGAACACAAATAAGCCACCTTGCAGACCTACGGAGCAAACAGAATGTGTTTGGGACGCAAATGGGGAAGCGGAGGGATGTCAACTTCTCTCTCTTCCTTGCGTAAAGCAGGGGTGCATCATATTGACCTGCTTCCTGCCATTATTTGCTTGATTCCTCATCAAGAAATAATCCTGCCTGTCACCCTATCAATGAACATGCCTTTAAATGCTGTCAGTGAACAGGAAGCTTCTGTGAAGGATTCCTGACAGGTATTTTACATCACACGACACGAGGCCAGTCAACACGCC
Organism: Fregata magnificens; assembly: GCA_013389945.1. NCBI lineage: Eukaryota > Metazoa > Chordata > Aves > Suliformes > Fregatidae > Fregata > Fregata magnificens. The sequence continues at coordinate 136,310 of WAAD01040223.1, read as the reverse complement.
GGGACCGCAAGTGACTATACCGAATAATGAAATGGCAGCGCCGCACTCACCGTGTCAGTCATTTTACCACTCCAAAGTGAGCAACCGCAGAGGTCAGTAGTTCTGGCCAATGGAGGGACTACAGCGCCCCGTACAAAACACACAAACCCGAGGCCTCCAGCGCCTGTGATGGTTAATATCTTATTTGTCCGATTCCCACATCAGTGCCCTAAACCCCATTTCTTAGGCATTCTGTCAGAAAGCTGCCTGTGAGGCCTTGGCGATGGTGAGAGGCACACAGAGCTGTTGTTCTGCTTCCCGTTTACCGACAGCCGAATCGCCTTGTTACAGTCCCTGACCCGGCAACCCTGCCACAGGGCCTGCTGCACACTCACTGCATGAGGCAGGAAGCCCGGAGGCTGTGACTTGGGCTCCGGAGGGCAAGCACAGTACAAATCATTTCTAAGAATACCTTGAGACTTTTGGAAAATGCAGTCTAAAAAAAAATATTATCTGTGAACTCAAACATGACTCAATTTTATTTCTGCCTAATCTAGGAAAAACGCCTTACCCGGTAATTTTTTCTTCTTTAGTGTCTGCTGTCCCAGACGGAGATGTTTTGCTCTTTCTCCTATTTGTTTCTGCCTAGTCCCGCTGTGGGCTCCTTGGGGAGCAAGCAGGTGACCTTTATCAGGACTGGGAGGCTTCTGAAAAGGACAGCTGTAAACATCGCGGCCAAATCGGTCCTTCCTTGGGTCTCGGGAGCGCTTGTTTTACACCAGAGCGACCCCCTCCTGGTGACCACTGGGCTGCTTTTCACTTGTACCAGCTGGGAACTAGAGGTGCTCTCCTGATATCTTTCAGAAGTGGCATTTTGCAGGGTTTGCCTATGGTTTAGTGGCGCAGCAGAGTTCTCAAGCAGCACAGCCTCTGCCATCTGCACGATAATGTGCACAAACACTGGGGAGAGAGATTACTGCTCGGCAGAGCGGAAGAGCTGGATGCATTAACCTCATAGTGTTTTACAAAAATGGTACGTCAGTCTCCGATTCGCCCGCAGGATACAACAGGCACCAGAAGGTTAAAAGACCGACCCAAGGTCATGCGCTGAGACAGTGGAAAAACTGGAAATAAACTGAGGTCTCCTGATTCCTCAAGAGGTACAGAGAACAAACGAGAAGACAGAAAGAGCGAGCTACAGCAGGCAAGAACAGAGAAATGATAGAAGTGACACTGTGTTTCTATTAAAACATAAAAATAAAAATCTTGGCTTACACACCTTTCTGCTGCAAAGTTACTTGGTAACATGCAAAAATCAACCTTTGACCAGTCTTTACTGCTTGATTTCTCAAGCCTTAATCACATGAGAACTTCCGAATGTCATCTGCATATTGCATAACCCAAGAGAGGGGGGGAAAAAAAAAGAAGGGGGGAAAAAAAAAAACAATAACCAAATACATTCAGAAGCACGAGGAGGGTTCCAGACTCAGCCCACCTATTTTTTCAGGCTGAAAAGCCCCTGTGACATCTGGCTTTGATATACCGCAAATGCCCGGAGCCAGTGGCCTACATTTAAAGGAGGGAAACCAGAAGAAATATACGTGCCAGTAGGAAATGGGAGTTTTCAGACAAAAAGTAAAAACGAAACAGAAAAATCACATATATTACCAGGACCGAAGTCTGCAACAGTTTCTGCATCCTGTACTAAAAATGTAAAGTCTTCCTGTTTCTGTAACTATGAGTTTCTTTCTTCCTTTCAGAGATCTCAACTCTGACACATATTTAGAAACCGAATTTGTTCCGGTTTTAAACATTAGAACCAAAAATGTCTCCTAAAGAGTCAAAACGCAAAGTTTACTCCTGAAAAATAGTTACAGTGTACCTCCAATCTGATCATTAGATTTTTTTGTAGACACACTCACATTTTCTCATTTGCAAACCAGACAACTTCATTAAAACCCTTTCTGTCCTCAGTCTACCTTTGTAGCAAGGAATGGAAAGTTACACACGCTTCGGGTTGCCAGATCTGATACACTGAAGGATGCAAATTTCCTGACTGTCATGGAAAATAAACAACAGTTTCATACAAGTGAGGTTTTAGGCTACTGCAGCTGTTTTCAAAACAAGGCAGTAGACGTTAGGGAATATGACCTTCTTCCAGATATTACAGAAAATAGGATAATTCACACTGAACGTCCATGACTGCAACATTGCCAGAATGAACACTGCAGAAGAGGAGGAACAAGCGACAGTTTGAAAAGTCGGATGTCATGAACTGTAGGAACAGAGAGAAATAAGTGACAACAGATACAGGGTTTTCAGCTGCACCGTGGCATTGCAAGTCGGGATTTCCCCTGAGCAGACAGCTGTGTTTATGTTCTCTTTTAAATCTGACCTTGGTACATTTTACACATACACACGCAGATATTTCAGTCCAACGTAATGATTTACTGCTAGAAAACATTTAATACTAAGGCATTCTAGCTGGCGAAGTCAACGTCTGAACTGACATGTAGGAAAACATAAAGGAAAAGGTTACAAAGACAACACAGTTCGGGGGGGGGGGAAATTCCAGGTGTAGAAACCCTAGGGTGACAAGCACAGAGGGCCCGGAAACACTCCCAACCATGGACCTCAGTGATATTGTCAAAGTGCAGGGGAGGAGGGGGAAGAGATCCTTCATCATCATGACATAATTGCACGCTAAAAGGACAAACTTGGTATTCGTCCAGGCCAGACCCAAGACTCTGCTATCGAGCAAAAACTTCACGCTGGCTTTAGCCATCAGGCTGTTTCCATACTTGATCCTACTCTGACTTTTCACAGCAGGCAACAGAGCTGCCTCCCCGGTTTCATATTCAGCAGACGGCCCAAAGTCCCATAAACTTCTCTGAGTATTTACCGCTGAGGACGACACTTCGCAAGGTGCTGCAAACCTCAAACGCGGTGACACTAAGACCCCCTCGAGGTCCCTGGCAGCAGGACAACTGCTCTTCACCACAGACGGGGCTGAGGTTAGTCATTCTGCTGCAGCGACAACTCGAATATGGCACAGGTGGGGAACCTCATCTTCAAAGGGCGACAATGCAATCCTGCAAGCGAGGGATTGCTAGGACGATCGTCTAACGCGGGTGGTGGTTTCTGAGCCACCAGAATCAACTTCACCAAGGAGAAAATGCAAGCGCCTTGTCCCTGTGAAATCTTCACACAAGAATCTGGTTTGGTTACACTCTCTGAGTCCCTAACCTATCTTGTTATACCGTAATCTTATCTCCCTACGTTATAATCACTAACCCCAGGAATACTGCCAGCATGGAATAACAGGCTGGTTTACCATAAGCCAGGGTCTTAAACTGCACATGCCCAAAGACAGCCACAGCTACAATATACTCAACACCTCTGACAACCAGGTCACGTATTTGGAAACCTAAATGTGGATTAACAAAACTAATACTGAGCTCCTTAAAAACATATTTATTCCTACACAACAACAGCAGTTTCTTGTTCACCAGGCAGAAAAAACAAACACCACACTGATTAGCTTTGACAACAGCTGACATACTCGCGTGAACATTTTGTATGAATCAAGAACAGCAAGACTGGATCTGAGCCCATTAGTGTGGTTATTTCTGCCCAAGCCAGCGACAAAGTTCCAGAAACCCTATGACAACCGTCCTCACGTTTCACATTTTGTTTTAAACAAAACTTTGTGGAGTTTACAGGCATTTTTGAGTGCACATACTAGGCAGACGCCACCTCCACAAGGTGCACAAACACCATTCAGGCTGGGTAAGGCCGTGAGCGACCTGGTACAACCTCCCAGCTGGTCCTGCTGCAAAACCTCAGCAGGAGGTTGGACTACGGAACCCCTGCAGTCCCTTCCACCCTGAATTGTCCTCCAGTCCTATGAGAACATTCCTCACTGGAACAGGCCAGCGCCTAGCTCTGCTTCCCTTGACACGAGCTTGCACCCTGCTCCATAAATAGTCCTATTACAGTCAGTGGGGTTCTTCCTGAAGTAGACAGTGCCTTACCAAGTCAGATCCTCATCTGGCTTCAGCTGATACAGCTACAGCCTACCATGCAGAACTAGGCTGATTTCCACTGGGGAAGAATCTGGCTCAGAACGGGAAAAGGCGGCAAAGTCAGGCTTTCGCTGTGAATACGCTGTTTCAGGCGGAGGCCTGAGCTAAGTGACCTTAGTCCAAGAAAATGAAGCTGCTTTTAAGAACTGTTGCAGAGTTGGTGCTCACTAGAAATGTGCGTTAATTATCCACACAGTTTGTAAAATGAATTTAATTAAGACAATATATGTATGTGCTTTCACAAGCAACAGCAGAGATCTAACATTGTATGCTGTACAGTGTGTTCTGTACCCGATTGCAGGTATGTCCCTCAAATAAAAAAGTAATCACTCACTTCAGAGGCTAATTTCCCAGGTCTCAAGCAGAAGGTAACATCTCATGCAATAGCTTCAGTTGTTCACATAAAAATACACCAGAGGATAGTCTCTTGCCTTTACTAAGATGAATGATGTGAAGAAGAGACATTACCTGATTGGGCTGAATTTTCGGCACATGTGCTTTCCACATCTGAGCTTCCCTAGAGATTGCCGTCTCCAGAAGGAGAGACAACCTCTGGCTCTCCAGGGGTCCTGAAAACTTCATGGTAACCCTTGGATCCACCTGCCACCCAGCTGGATACAGCTACCTGCAAAACCAAAGACAGCCTGGTGAAAAACTGAGCCATGCCTCTCTGGTAAACTGCGCAAAAGAAAGCACAAAGGTGACTAAAGCTGCAAGAAATGACACAGGCTCATCTGTAACACAGACAGTGATCGGGTACTTGGGCAAACCTACCCAAGGAAACCCAAACCAGTAGGCTCACATTCAGATGAAGCTGGGCCAAAATCGTCCACAGGTCTCCAGCAGCTACGTGGGCTGGAAAATCCTGCCACTTCGAGGTTTTCTGCTTCTAAGTTACGTAGGCAATCAGACAAGACGTCTCCCATCTCAGCAGCACTAAAAAGTAGGGGTGTTTTACGAAAAATACTTGAGAAGAGGGAGGAGCTGTATGGCAAATATAAAGGGGATTTCAGCAAGTTGGTTGCCCAGGCCCAAATCTCACTGAAGTTGAAACCAGTCTACCTGTGACTTCAAGCGAAGTTAAGACTGACATTCAAATGTTTTTCAAAAATCCCAGCCTCGGAGTCTGGTCGGTGCCAGCCTTACCCCAGTACTCTCAGCAGTAACAGGAAGTTCTGTGTAAAACAGAGGAACACTTGTTTGAGAATTTAAATGATTTACAAGCTGAAGCCCGACAAAAAGATCGATGTTTTCCCTCTCCGCACAGTACGGTCTGTAGCTTCTCACAGAAGCTGCGACCTGTTTCATGTGCAATGCAAAGGTACCAGGGACTTCAGGAAGGTTCCTCTCACTTCTAATCACTCTGAAAATATGTTAGATCCACAAAACTTTAGGGCACATCTCTGATTTTAGATAGGAAATGCGTTTTAAAGGAGGAAAAAAAGCAGCAAACCCAGTGACAGCCTTTGCAAAGCATGAAATGACTACAAGCTGGGTATGTGACAGAGAAAATGTCTGCAAGGCCTACGGTATTCAGAAACACCTGCTTCCACTGGCAGAAGCAATGATAAAAAAGCACACGAGCTAAAGCAAAACACCTTGCTAGACACGAAACAGAAAAAAGGGGATTCTCCTGGCCCTAGTACAGCCTCACTCAGCAGTACCAATGGGTCAAGAAAGTTGTAAATTTGAAATGAAGAACAAAGCACAGGCAAGATTTTTTATTTTTTTTTAAAGACAACAGATTCCACCACCTGCTTTCAAATTGAGAAGATGGTCTGATTGAAAAGGTTACTCAAATCATTCTAATACTGCCTACCCTTACTCTGGCCGCAAACTTCTTGACAGTGTTAAATCACTTAGGCAAAACAATTCAGCCCTGAAGGGTAAATCCATGGGAAAGTTATTTAAACTTTCAATTGCTTCTGTGAGCTCTTGCGAAATCCGCAACAGGTGGATATTGGCCAAACCTAACCAGGCTATTTTATAAAGACTAGCTTGTTAATACAACAATTTATGCTGTATTTACAGGAAATAAGGCAACATGTTTAATCAGAGAAAATAAACAAAATTCACAGTGAAAACAATCAGTTTATTATAAATAATAACAACAGCGGCTCTGAACAAATGAAGATTCAGAGTGCTTTCACAGAGTTAAGGGGAACTGTAGAACAAATATTTTTCTCTATCAGTTTGCAGGAGTTTTTAATGTCCGTGATTCACACAGAACCTGCACGAGGCATAAAACCGCACTCCAGTCCCACTTATAGCCAAGCAGGTTTTAAGTGGCAAATAAACGTCAAGCCTCCCAGTCCTGAACAGAAACCCCTTTTATATTAGATTTTTATAAAACAAATGCTTCTCCATGAACAAAGGAGAGGCTGTACTGGCTTGGCATACCCCTACACAAGGTTTCCAGCCCGTCAGTGTAATGATCCACGGTGACTGGGGCCATAGACAGATTTTCTGGCTGGAGGGAACACCTCAGATCCATGATTCCTGAAAGGGCTCAGAATGCTCTGCAGCGTCTCTCAAAATCACTTCCCATCAGCCCCGGAATGGCTAACTGAGTATCGCTGTGGACTGAGAAATCCCTATTAATAGTTCCCCACTTGACAAGACAGGGACCCTGCCTGGGAAGAGGTGAGACTACGTTCCTCTAAACAGAACCGCGGCTTGAACCGCAGCTTATTTACATGCATTTACTCATTTTTGCACGTCTTTTTTAAACCGCGGGATGATCCTGACGACACTCATACCACTGTAAATAGGGCTGCCAGTGAAGCTGAAGGGGAAACAGGGATGCACATTCACAGCCTCCCCACCCCAGCTCATTCCCTGGGGTGGGGGGGGGTGGGGGGGGGCTTCATTAGCATCTCATTATCCTCCCATCAGACACTCCAGATTTCCACGCCGGCTGGGTCGGTTCCCAAAGGCCGGTCACCCACCATTTCCAGAGCCATCAGCGCCTCCAAAGGAGGGGTAAAGCCCTGGGAAACGCGGACAGCAGTGATGAGGGCTGCACCCCCGCACTGATGGAAAAAAGCAGTTCAAATTGCAGGCGCAGGTGAAGTACTTCATCCCCTCCGGCATGCGGGGGGAGCATCCAGCGGACAGGGGTTGCGCTGGGGGACCCCGCATTGGGGAGTGTAGCCTTCCCACCTCGCAACTCAAGAGCCCCAGAAAAGGGGTTTCTCCAGGCCTGTGCAGAGCAACAGATGGGTGGCTTTTTTTAAAAATTTATTTATTATTTAACTGAGCCTGCAGATCATCAGTTGCTACGTACCAGGTAATGCTAACTGGGTGACATACAACAGGGTATCAGCTACAGTCTCCCAGACCACACCTGGAGAAGACGGCAATTAAAGGCGTGCATGAGCGCTCGGCGTTGCACAAGGTGAAAGACATGCACAGAGAAAAACGGCGAGGTCAGGAGCAGACCCAAAGCTCGGCCAAACCAGCGGCCAGGCCAAAGCCGGGAACCAGCGCTGAGCACCGAGAGCCGGGAGACAGCGAGCTCCTCGCTGCATGCTTGTCAGAAAAAAAGCAGTAGCTATATTTATTCCGACCACGTCTCCTAATATGAAATATTGATGGTCCTTTCTTGGTTTTGCAGGAAAGGGAGAACACATGAAAAATTTCAGGACAAAGTGAGCATCCCCAGGCACCTTTTTCTTCTGTTTTGACTGATAAACATTCCCACCGCATTTACAACACAAATGGGTTTCACAGGCCTCTGGGCTCAGAAAAGATCTTTTAGTTACCCTGATCCCTTTTTAGGTTGCCCCTGTACTGCCTCGGCTGGTCAGTGGCCCCAGCAGAGAGCTCAGGGGCGTCCCTGGAGCACCCTTAAATGCCAATGGCCCTGCAAGGGACATTTTTAGTGAGCCGTGACAGCAACTCTTCTTGAGTTGCCGAGAGGGAAAAATAACCTTTCCTTTCTGAACTAGGGAGGTAACTCAATGAGGGCTGAAGCACAATAACCTTTATAAGGAAAAAAAGAAGAGGAATGACGCGCTTGAAAGTTTCCCTCGGAGCAACAGTGGTGCACAGACGTTTGGAGCACTGAGAGCATGCCAGGCAACTCGCCAAGCACCCCAAGGGCTGAACCGAGTTTGCATCTAAATTTACATAGCTCTTAATCAGATAAACGCACGCCATTTAAAGAAAATGCCAGCATGCTCTACATGTATGCAGTGCTTCACAAAACACAAGGGAGCCACTGCAGAGCGAGCACTGCTCGGAGAATATGGGAAACGGGACGGCCCGCGTAGCTTCCCGAAATCCAGCACATGGAAGTTGAGTGAAGATGGCGGAGGAACAGGACTCTTTCGCTCTGCTCAGATCAAGATGATAAAGCCTGAGCATCGCAGAAAAGCAACGTCAAGGCTCACATCAGCAGTAAAGATACTTGTCAATGTAGCAGGCATCTCTGCAGAGCACAGCAGTACCAACAGGAGGGCTGAGCCTGCCCTGACTGCAAAGATTTGCTCCAGCCAAAAACTTGTACACATTTCTCTGCAACCGAGCCCAAGAGACCCATGGCTGGAGGAATTGCTGAAGCTGTGACAGCTACCATAAACTAACTCATCCTAGCTTTCTGCTTCTGTTTCCCTGATTTAAAATTAAACTTTGGCTCCAGGGTGGTGGGGTTTTTTTTCCTGTGGTCACCTTGGGAGTTTTTAAACCACTGTTCAAACAGTTCTTAAAGTTTCTTAATCTTCACTGGAAGGCCAACTGGCTACACTGAAACTTCTCAAAGAACAGTTGAAAAGTTAGTAAAGGAGAAGTGAGCCAAGTCAACGCATTGGCTTTGTTTTGACATCTCGTGTGAGCAAGGTCACAAGCGGCAGGTTGAATCTTGCTCTGACATTAGAGAGTCAAAACTTCGGTGTTAGGTTTTCACTTGTGAGAGGCATTTAAAAATCACCTGCTTATCCATTAAAAATACCCCGACTTGGTCCATAAAATGTAACCCATCTCATAAAGACCTCTCTTTTTGATCCAAGTTTATAGCTAACTTTACTTAAAGAGGTACTTTCAGTTTCCCTAGAGAAGTTTTACCCTGCTAAGTGCTGCAGGCTATGGTTTTCAAAAGCAGTTTCCTGTTTGCAGTAATTGGGGCAGACAGCTACCTAGCCAGAAACACTTTTTGGTTGGGGGGGCAGGGGGGGCTGCATTTGTGTAGGATGCAAAATAGCTGATTTTTTTTTTTTCTTTTTTGTTAGGCTTTGTAATCACTTCCACTGACAATAAAAAGTGCCTCCTGCAGACAAAAGATGCAGTTACAGGAACGTATTATCCACTGGCAGGACAAGGTCATAACACAATTCCTGATTTTCCCCTGCCTCCAGTTGCAATTCAGCTGTGCCAATACAACTGCACTGGAAATAGGATCACTGAAATCATTCAGGGCAATAACAAAAACCTCTTTTGTTTCAGTTGTGGGTTGGTTTTTGGTTGGTTTTTTTTTAATATAGATCATTCCATAAAGAATTAATAAGATTTCTAGGACCAGAGACAGCCTAAAAACCACTATCTTTATTTTGCGCATAAATCCAGGTGGGTATCCTGGACAAGAGGGGTAATTCCAACAGAGTTTAACCACCACAGGCACTTCTGCAGACCTTACAAGTATTTTCAGCGACTAGCGGCCAAATCTGCTTCAGCTTTAGCAAGCAATAATAGAATCTCACAGATGACCTGAAAACAGACTTTTCTGGGTGGGGGAGGAAGGCGAAGCAGAAGGAAGAGAGGAAGGAGACTGAATTCCTCCGAGCTCCAGCCAGCCATCTGTGATTTCAAATTATCAAAACATAGTTTGCACTCCTAGAAGAAATCGTCTAACTGCAAGTTGTGATTAGAAATTTCAAAGCTGTGGGCGGGGGTGCGGGATGGATGTTAATTTTAGTATCTGGGGCTTTCTCTTAGCTTAACTCTTTCCTCGCCCCATGTCAGTAAAGCAGTCTGGAAATTTATGCCAGAGGTAAATGCCTACAGTGTTGCTTACATCTGAGAAAAAAAAAGCAGCAGGCATAAACTACTTTTACAGTTTTACATTATTTCTGTGCCACATTGTGCCACATGTTCTAAGAGGACAATGTTTCTGTGGTTTAGAGAATAAAATTTCCCATGATTGCCTCACTACTGGAAATCAATGCCTAGCCTTCCGACTTTTCAACTTGCCAAAGCACAACCTGATGCGATAGCGATGAACAGAGGACCGGCGTGGGTTAAGATCCAACTGGTTTGAGTTGTAGAAAGTAAATCCCGTTACAGCCTGGTTAGTGGAAATAGCTTGACAAGAGTTGTGAGACAATATATGATCTTTTTCAAGTTAATGACTGGGAAAAAGATGTTTGGGAATATAGTTTCAAACTTGAACATCTAAATAAGACAGTGTATTTGAAGCAACAAACTGACTTCTATGGAATGAATACTAATATACTTTAAAATAAGAATGTGCTCCCCCACGAGAAATGCATTAGTATCAAACACAAATATACCACAGGTACGCATATGATATTGCACCTTTAACAAGCAGCGTATTTGACTTGTGTATAAGCCAGCCAACAGACCTAAATTCGGAAAGAGGTAATTTTATTCAGGCTGGGAAGCGAAGAGGGCCCTTGCCATTTGTCTGTATGACTCACCCAGAGCTAACTCCCACAACCTGCTACAAAGGCAAGTCTGTGAGATATTTTGGCAGCATCGTTCAGGCAGGCTCATGTACATCACACACTCGCCACTTCTTTTCCTCCAACCAGATTTTTCCTGGGTGTGCAAATAAAGTTGACCTCATTTTAGTGCCGGTTTTCCAAACTGAAGAATTTTTCCAAACATTTTAAAGAAACCTGCCAGTTAAAAGCACAGGTCTGCAACTGCAAAAAGAGAATGCAGAGCAATGTTTTGATGGGAGGGAAGGGAAGTGTTTTTAAGTCTGTTTTGAAACAGAGAAATCCCAGGGTCTACTTAGCAACTACAGAGGAGGAGCAGGAACCCTCTGGAGAGGGCTGCATCATCACCAGCAGCAGTACACTCTTCTCACCGCCATCTTCTGTTTCTATTCTGTTCAAAAAGGAAAGCTCAGATGGAATTTGTCACAGCACCGTAAACACTTTTAGATTCATAAAGCGATGTGGTAGAAAACAAACGTCTTCCGTTCTTCACAGTATTCCCTAAGGGTAGCAAAAAAATCATCAAGAAAACACAGGGAATAATTGGGGGCGGGGGGGGGGAAGCCTGGATGAGGGCATTTTTAAATAGGAGGGAGGGTGCCACAGAGCCACTGGTGGCAGCAGTGGTATAAAGCCGCTGCCTGGTGGCTGTCACTCAGCGGGTTTCTGCAGGTACAAGCCTGAGCCGTTCTTTCTTTTTTTTGACAGCAGCCACCGCTTTGTAAAATCTATGCCTGCTGCCCAGCCTTTTCTCTCCTACACCTGGGGACCATAAACCAGACTAGTGCTAAGAAATCTCTGCTGTACTTCATTCTCCAAGCCTCATGATTGACACCAGGGTTTTGCTATGTAAGGGAAGCTTAAATGATATTTTCCAAAGTAGGGACTTTTAAAAAACAAGGTAGAAGATGAACTCCTGAGTGAACTTTCAGACAATGTCACCATTCTTCCCTCCTGGCAAGACAGGCATGCTTCCAGACCCATGCCTGCCCTACCCCATTTTCTAATGGCTCTGGTTGGAAATGCCAGAGGAGGTTTGCATTTCCTTTTTGTCTCGGCAACTGCCAAGATGAGTCCGTCCAAGCAGCATTTGCCCAGAAAGGCCTTTGGTCAGCAACAGCTTAAATTTTCTGTGCCCCAGCTCGCCAGTGATGCAAACAAGCCGTTTCAATCACAGCTCCTTTGCCTTTTGAGGCAGCGTGTGGCAACGTACCAAGTAAACTGTGGATAAAAGGTAAACTCAGAATCCAGCCCTAGGAGACCAGCTCCAGCTGCATAACGTATGCGTTTGATGCGAAGAGGAGATGAAACTCAATATACTTTAATGAGTTCTGCTTTGAGATTTTGGTTTATTTGAACCTAAAAATCAAAGGAAAAGTTATTAACTGATGGAGGCTGTTTGCTTGCATGGATTAAATTAAGCAAAAACAAAACCCTTGCAAACCAAAACCCCTCCATGCCACTTTATGACCACTTGCAAAAGAAATTCTTACATTTTCTACTCTTTCAACACTGTGGGCTCATCATCTGGCTGCCGATATGCATGCAAGATGCCTCTTGAACATGTAAACTCCTCACAACGTTTATTAAAATCAGCGAAGGGACTCGGGCTAACATTTTGGTAGGAATGACGCCTGCTATTGTTCGGCACGCAGATCTCAATGCTCAGAAACAGCCGTGCTGCCAGGTCAGGAACGTGAGCCTTTTTTGTGTGCACTGGCATATCACATCAAGGGCGGACAGCCCTCGTATGGTACAATTTGGGGTCATATGCCGAAAAGATGGTACTACCTCCTTGTTCAGAACTGAAGCACAAGACAGGTATAAAGCAACTACAAACGAGTGTTTGCTGAAACAACACCCATTATTTTTATGCTGTTTCCCACCTAAATGACGGGGAAATCCAAGGAAACAACGGCTGAGCCCTGTACCAAATTGTCTGCACCCCGTCGGCAAAGGAACGAGCTCAGCTCCCAGGGGCAACCACCCAAGGTTTGCGCAGCAGTCTCTGGCTTCTGCTTTGGGACCTTCTGGAGCTTTTGGGGACAAGGTCCAGGATCATTGGGGAACACCTGGGAACCCTCTGAGAAACTTGAGGGTGTTGCTGTTGCTAGGCAAGGAGAAGGTAAGGGGTGCCACAAGGCCATGGGCCTGAGGGAGCTCTAGCAGCTTCTAACGAGCATGATCAGCTGCCCTTGACCCAGGCTGCAGCTGCCCCCTAGCTAGGGAGGGTCAAGCACCCTTTTAGCCAGTGCTTGGGCGAGGTCTATATAAGAGCCAGGCCCAAGGCACCACCAACAAATGCAGAAGTTTCTGTAAAAGGCTGCTGTGAAGGGGGACTCAGCCAGATCTGCTCCAGCGTAAACAGTCTCAGATGTGGTGGTGGCGGCACACCATGGGGCAGTTCCCCCAGCAGATGTTGGAGCAGCTGCCCCTGCTAGGGTAGAAGTTTTGATGCAAGCAGAACTTTGGATGACGGGCACAGCCCTCCAGGCTGCAGGGAGTGCCTAGGGCCTCCCTCTGAGGCTGGGAGAGATGGCCCTCTGTCCTGCAGGAGGTACGTTGTCCTTGGAGGAGCTGTGGTGCCAAGTGAAGGAGTTATAGGAGGAAGTGAGCAGGCTGCACAGCATCAGAGAAGTTTCATGGGAGACGGATGGGATCTTCTCTGTGACTCAGCTGCTTGAAGAGCCTCAGCCCGCAGCTGCAATAGAGAAGCAGGCAGTGCCTACCCCCCCTATCAAGGTAACTGAAACCTCCGGAGAAGGGGAAGGGTGGAAGCTGGTGACTTCTGGCGCTGAAAGGAAGGTTCCTGCCTCATCTAAGGGCTTACAACTATGCAATAGGTTTACCACCCTCGAAGTTAAAGAGGAGCCAGATGTGCCTTTCAGAAAAAGATATGGGCCACCTGACCCTAAACCATGTAAGACCTCTAGGAAGAAGGCGTGAGTGATTGTAATGGGTGACTCCTTGGGTAACCTGGGAGGAATACAGAAACATTGAGCAGCCAGGGATGAAGTTAGGAAAGCCAGAGCCCAGCTGGAATTGTATCTGGCAAGGGATGTAAAAGACAAGAGGGGCTTCTATAAGCACATAGGTGACAAAAGAAAGCCTAGGGAAAATGTGGGCACTAGTGAAAGTAGGGGCTGGATGAGCAGACAGTGAGGTGGATCGAAAACTGGCTGAAAGACTGTGTCCAGAGAGCGGTGATCAGTGGCACAGAGTCTAGCTGGAGGTGGCTAACTAGTGGTGGACCCCAGGGGTCAATACTGGGTCCAGTCCTGTTTAATGTCTTCATTAATGATGTGGAAGATGGGGCAGAGTGTACCCTCAGCAAGTTTGCAGGTGACACCAAACGGGGAGGAGTGGCTGATATGCCAGAGGGTCGTGCTGCCATCCAGAGGGACCTCGGCATGCTGGAGAAATGGGCTGACAGGACCCTCATGAAGGGTAAGGGCAAAGTCCTGCACCTGGGGAGGAACAGCCCCAGGCACCAGCATATGCTGGGGGGTGTCTGGCTAGAAAGCAGCTTTGCAAAAAAGGCCCTGGGGGTTCTAGTGGACACCAAGTTGACCGTGAACCAGCAGTGTGCCCTTGTGGCACAGAAAGCTAATGGTATCCTGGGCTGCATTAGGAGGCGTGTTGCCAGCAGATTGAGGGAGGTGATCCTTCCCCTCTACTCAGCACTGGTGAGGCCACACCTGAGTGCTGTGTCCAGTTCAGGGCTCCCCAGAACGAGAGAGACACGGACATGCTGGAGAGAGTCCGCTAAAGAACCACTAATATGATGAAGGGACTGGAGCATTTCTCCTATGAGGAAAGGCTGAGAGAGCTGGGACTGTTCAGCCTGGAAAGAGAAAGTTTGGGGGCAGGGAGGGAGATCTTACTGNGGCTGAGCCCTGTACCAAATTGTCTGCACCCCGTCGGCAAAGGAACGAGCTCAGCTCCCAGGGGCAACCACCCAAGGTTTGCGCAGCAGTCTCTGGCTTCTGCTTTGGGACCTTCTGGAGCTTTTGGGGACAAGGTCCAGGATCATTGGGGAACACCTGGGAACCCTCTGAGAAACTTGAGGGTGTTGCTGTTGCTAGGCAAGGAGAAGGTAAGGGGTGCCACAAGGCCATGGGCCTGAGGGAGCTCTAGCAGCTTCTAACGAGCATGATCAGCTGCCCTTGACCCAGGCTGCAGCTGCCCCCTAGCTAGGGAGGGTCAAGCACCCTTTTAGCCAGTGCTTGGGCGAGGTCTATATAAGAGCCAGGCCCAAGGCACCACCAACAAATGCAGAAGTTTCTGTAAAAGGCTGCTGTGAAGGGGGACTCAGCCAGATCTGCTCCAGCGTAAACAGTCTCAGATGTGGTGGTGGCGGCACACCATGGGGCAGTTCCCCCAGCAGATGTTGGAGCAGCTGCCCCTGCTAGGGTAGAAGTTTTGATGCAAGCAGAACTTTGGATGACGGGCACAGCCCTCCAGGCTGCAGGGAGTGCCTAGGGCCTCCCTCTGAGGCTGGGAGAGATGGCCCTCTGTCCTGCAGGAGGTACGTTGTCCTTGGAGGAGCTGTGGTGCCAAGTGAAGGAGTTATAGGAGGAAGTGAGCAGGCTGCACAGCATCAGAGAAGTTTCATGGGAGACGGATGGGATCTTCTCTGTGACTCAGCTGCTTGAAGAGCCTCAGCCCGCAGCTGCAATAGAGAAGCAGGCAGTGCCTACCCCCCCTATCAAGGTAACTGAAACCTCCGGAGAAGGGGAAGGGTGGAAGCTGGTGACTTCTGGCGCTGAAAGGAAGGTTCCTGCCTCATCTAAGGGCTTACAACTATGCAATAGGTTTACCACCCTCGAAGTTAAAGAGGAGCCAGATGTGCCTTTCAGAAAAAGATATGGGCCACCTGACCCTAAACCATGTAAGACCTCTAGGAAGAAGGCGTGAGTGATTGTAATGGGTGACTCCTTGGGTAACCTGGGAGGAATACAGAAACATTGAGCAGCCAGGGATGAAGTTAGGAAAGCCAGAGCCCAGCTGGAATTGTATCTGGCAAGGGATGTAAAAGACAAGAGGGGCTTCTATAAGCACATAGGCGACAAAAGAAAGCCTAGGGAAAATGTGGGCACTAGTGAAAGTAGGGGCTGGATGAGCAGACAGTGAGGTGGATCGAAAACTGGCTGAAAGACTGTGTCCAGAGAGCGGTGATCAGTGGCACAGAGTCTAGCTGGAGGTGGCTAACTAGTGGTGGACCCCAGGGGTCAATACTGGGTCCAGTCCTGTTTAATGTCTTCATTAATGATGTGGAAGATGGGGCAGAGTGTACCCTCAGCAAGTTTGCAGGTGACACCAAACGGGGAGGAGTGGCTGATATGCCAGAGGGTCGTGCTGCCATCCAGAGGGACCTCGGCATGCTGGAGAAATGGGCTGACAGGACCCTCATGAAGGGTAAGGGCAAAGTCCTGCACCTGGGGAGGAACAGCCCCAGGCACCAGCATATGCTGGGGGGTGTCTGGCTAGAAAGCAGCTTTGCAAAAAAGGCCCTGGGGGTTCTAGTGGACACCAAGTTGACCGTGAACCAGCAGTGTGCCCTTGTGGCACAGAAAGCTAATGGTATCCTGGGCTGCATTAGGAGGCGTGTTGCCAGCAGATTGAGGGAGGTGATCCTTCCCCTCTACTCAGCACTGGTGAGGCCACACCTGAGTGCTGTGTCCAGTTCAGGGCTCCCCAGAACGAGAGAGACACGGACATGCTGGAGAGAGTCCGCTAAAGAACCACTAATATGATGAAGGGACTGGAGCATTTCTCCTATGAGGAAAGGCTGAGAGAGCTGGGACTGTTCAGCCTGGAAAGAGAAAGTTTGGGGGCAGGGAGGGAGATCTTACTGATACATATAAAAATACCTGAAGGGAGGGTGCAAAGAAGATGAAGCCAGGCTCTTTCCTGCCCAGTGCCAGGACCAGAGGCAAAGGGCACAAAACGAAACACAGAATGTTCCTTCTAAACATCGTGAACACCTCTTTACTGTGAGGGTGACAGAGCGTTGGCAGAGGTTGCCCAGAGAGGTTGTGAAGTCTCCGTCCCTGGAGCTACTGAAAAGGCATTTGTACGCGGTACAGGGCAATCGGTTTTAGGTGGGGCCTGCTTGAGCAGGGGGGGTTGGACAAGATGACCTTCGGAGGTCCCTTCCAGCCTCAACCACTCTACGATCTTAAGGGCTTTGGGCTCAAAGCGGCACCGTTGTGAGGGCTCAGCTGTATGCCCAGAGCAGCTCATCAGTTCTTCAGGCAGCAAATGCTGAAAGCAGAGCAGGAAGACTCTTAAAAAAAAAAAAAAGGGCAAACCAAACCTGGCATTATGTAATGTCTCACTGCTAGGCTCCTAAAAGCAACGCACACAGAGTATGATTCACTTCTCCCATCACCAGTATAACTTGGTATAAATCAACAGTTACTTGAAGGAAGTCACTCTGAGGAAAATCAAGCTCACGAAGTACAAGACTGAGCAGTAATTTCATAAAATAGAGCCAGAGGCTTTTAAGCTCATAAAAGCTAACTCTCTACAGGCAAGGACCAACAGGCATTCAGAATCGAAAGCATCACGCACCACCTTTTGAGTAATATAATCCCCTGAAACCAAATAAATACAATGCCTCTATGGACAAAAACACAGAGACAGGATTCAGCAGTAGGTCTTTTTGTCTTTCGGCAGTAGTCAGTCATTAACGTGAACAGCAACAAAACCAAACAAGTTTATACCCAGTTCAACACCCACATCCAAAAAACGTGTAACTACAATGGCTTGATTCCTCTTGGCAACAACAAAAGAGAATTTTATCTGAAAGCATAAATGCTCACCAAGGCCAATATTTCGCTCTGCAGATTCTGACTGGCTTCAGGGTAAATAATCGGTGATTACAGCTAATATCAGGATACAGTGTGAGGCACTAAAAAGAGATAATTATGAGGAAATGAGGAATTATCTGCTGTTGAGACAATAGATCAATTATGAGGTACAGCACAGTAGCTGCAGAGCAGCATTCTTAGGTTCTGAGGGTACTGTCTCCTCTTTCTCATCAGCCAAAGAGAACCCACAGTTATAAAGCTTAATTATACTCCAGGAGCTCGAGCTTGCTGACTAATTAGCCTCTTGTTGAGACAATACAGAAAAGGACCTAATTCCAATTGTCCGCAAAAATAGGATGGCACAGGCACAGTCCTGCCTCTTCCCTATGTAGTCATCTCTCCTGCTCAACCAGTACGAATGTAACAGCCTTGATATCCCCAGTTCTGAACAACCTAAAACCAATAGTCCTCAGCCGAAAATAAAACAAACCCAGGGAAGGAAACTTTGGGAGGTGGGGGTACTGATAAAGAGAAAACAGGCAGTATGTAATGGCAGTCAGAGGTCTCCTGCTGCTGCTTCCACAACGCATGTTGTGCAAAGTCCCCCTTTGCTCCTATCAATGCAAGGACAGACACATCTGCAGTGCTTTCATAAATGGAGACTAAGCTGCATTTGATGGTCATGTTATTACAGCAGTTGCATCCTTAAAGGAAGCAGGCTTTTCAGCTGCATGGCAGTAGTTAGGAGCAGTTAAACCCCAAGCTTGACAGTCAATATTGTTAGGAAGGTAAAGGTTGAAGTTTTTGGGAGCCAAGTTCTTGTCTAACAGACCACTGTAGTCAAGAGCTACCCCAGCCAAGAAACAGGATCTCGCTGTATACAGCAAAATACCACCAAAAAAGCACAAAAGCCTCTGGTAAATGGGTTCATCCAGCACCTCCCATCATCCCGGTAAAGCAAATGTTTGATGTCTGGGCCGATGAGCAAAACGGAGTATCTGCAGTAACATGTTATTCATGAGTGAGCTTTTAGATTAGTTTATTGCACAGCAAGTGCAAATACCCATTATGGTTAATAAATCAGTGTTGATAATATTTGCAGTTAGCAAACACACAGGAAGGGAAAATTTCAGATCACATCTGCTTCATACTGAGATGGGAGACATCTGAGATTTTCCTTCCATTTGAATGACTTCACCTTGCTTTTTTGGCATTTGAAAATAGCTATTATTGTGCTGAACTCTCAAAGAAACTACTCTCTGTTCTCAGTGGACCAGAATCCCGCTTGAAATCCACCTCCTTGATGGCCAGCCTGGATTTCCTGCTTCTTCATCGGAGTGTCCTGGTGACAAGTACCTGGGTTTGTACCTTCTCCAGCCCCACAAAGTCATGGGAGCAAAGGAAAACAGCCACAACTTGTTCCTGGGCAGGTTAGCTCTAGACACCCATTTTACATCTTGCAGGGGAGGACCTTCAGATCCCACAACCGCATTTCACTCTATCTGGAGATACGTGTCTTCTCCTTTACTCACATTTTGCTCCCTGCTTGGGCAATGGAGTCCTAAGGGTTATCATTTGGCGGTCAAAATACGATGTCTAGTTTTCCTGAAGCCACTGGTCCTGCCCAGCCTTTTTAAACTCTAGATCTGGCAGGCTACGGAGCAGTGCAAAATAAACTCCAGATTGTGTATCTATCCATTCTATCACCCAGTTTAGATGGATAATTTAAATCAGTATTACAGCTGCACCAGACCTTATTTCCTAAAAAGTGCCGTGTAAAAACACAAAGATGAAATCCATGAATATACGTGCTCCCAAAAAGCCAGTTCAGTGTGAGGTCAAGATTAATTACCGCGTTAACCGGCGCATTGCTGCAGGTGTGCAAAGGAAAGCATCTTTCACACAGGCCCTGGGGGAAGGCACACTCCACCACATGAACACCGCTCACGTTCTCATTTCTGTTGCCTGCCCGAGGTACGCTAAGAAGCGGCTGAGCACAGAAAAGTTGAGAAGGGAAAACGTGAAAGACTGTAATTACAGGGGAGATGCTCAAAGCTGTAAAAAGCTAAACACTTGGGTCCACCTACTGACTTGAAAAGTTTATCCCAGGGCAATGACACAAGCAAAGGTAGTGGCATTGAACAGCCTCACACTTGGGCTGAAGTCTATTTAAATTGATAAACGTCTGTAAATATTACTATAACAAACAATCTGAAAATAGGAAAACAACACATTTTAGAAAGTAATTGTCGATTGCATCAAAGTGTTAATATAAGATGGCAGACAGATAGCTCTGGATACTGCATTGCCCTGGAAAATATAGGTCCCAACACCTGACTTGTCCGTCCCCTCAGACAAAGTCATCCCAAGGCCTCTGGGATGTAGGGGAAGGGACCACTGAGCTACGACTGTTTCCCTAAAATGATACCCGAACCAACCCAAACTCCCCTTTACCACCTGGTTGTGCAGAAGAGTCCAGAAGGGAAGGCTGCACAGCCAGCCTGAAGGAGCCACGCAGCTGGCCCCAGACTGCACTCCCGGCAAAGGCCAGGGCATGTGGCAGGGCTGACAACAGGGTCACTTTGCCCTGGGGGGCCAAGGCTGCTCTCTCTGAGTACCTCACACCCAGCAAACCTTAGGCTGCGCTGAGGCATGTCAATGCCCTCAACCGCATGCAGAAACGGCCACCGATGGTGAGACCAGAGCAGAAACACCCCGCAGGAGCGCTGCTCTGCTCACCACCGGCTCTCATCGACACCGGCTGCAGCCCCGTGACACCCCAAACGTGAAACGGTGGGAAAGCCTGGCCCCAGCAGGCATCCACCAAGCAGGATCTTTTGTGGAGAGGGTCCTGACAGAGCAAGGCTCTTAACGTGCAATGACAGAAGCAATCTCAGAGTATTTTTAAATAAAGACCCGGAGCAAAGTACAGGACTCGGTAAGAATACAGAACGGACACAGTAAAAGGAGCGCCTAAGATCAGTTCTGCCATATCAAACTATACACAAGCTCTAAATAGGGGTGAAGGATAATTAGAAGTATATCTGTACCATGTGAAAGTTCAATTCCTGCTGGAGAGAAGCCAAAAGATCAGCTTCCCGCATCCCATGCCAAGGTCTGTGCAGGCACAGATGAGAGCGAGCCGTCCCCCAGCTTTAGGAGCCAGCCAAACTACTTCAAAAACAAAACCAAATCATTTGCAGGGATCCAAAATCAAACCCTCGAGACAAGGAAAAGATGCTGTGATTTGCTTTTTGAGAGACAAACTCTTACCCAGCCTCACCTTGCAAAACCTGGGCTCCACGCACACACACACACACACACGCATCCCCCAGCCTTAAATCGGGGCAGAGGCAGCAGTCAGCCCCAGCCGGGGGGTAGCCCCAGGGGAGGGGGGGGCCTCAGCTACATCTGCCACCCCCACCGGGAAAAGGTGAGATACGCTCCAGGAAGGGGAGCTTCACAACCACGTGCATTTTGCCCAGTTTAAATATTTGGTTAATAAAAAATCTCACCCTTCTGTCTTTTAAAGGGGCTGTGCCACGTACGGGCTGTCACAGCACGCCATGGAAAGGATGTTTTGGGAACACACAAAGGCTGATGCTGAAAAGCACTTTTTACAATTCAGGCTCAAATCAGTCTGCCTTCTAACACCCTTACTGTTAAGAGCGGGGAAAATGCGGGCTTGTTCCTTTCTCCCTCCTTCACAGGGTCAAAAGGGAAGGATAAGGGAACAGGTTTTTCTGCGTTCAACGGACAAGTTTTCAGGAGGATTTTTGGCAAGTCTGCTTTCTACCAGTGGCGTGAAGTAACTGATGGTAACCTCACTCCTTTAGTTCACCCCTTTGGAGATAGATTTATAGAACACAACGCTGCTCTTCTTTCACAGAAACTTCTTCCATCGCAGATGGGACGGCAAAGAAGGAAGGGAGGCGAGCGCGGCCCATCTCTGCAAACGAAGTACACGAAGACAAGGGGACAAAAACAAATTACGAGCGCCACGAAGGCGCCCGGTGCTGACAAGAAGTCACACCTGGGGCACAGATGCGCTGCTTAGCCCCAGCCGGCCCCTGGCCGGGGTTGGGGGGGGGGGGGGGGGGCGG
>WAAD01040223.1:98161-113348 GCA_013389945.1 Fregata magnificens | reverse complement strand
GGGGGCGGTCGGCCGCACCGCCGCCCTCCGCACGCCTTTCCACTGCGAGCGGCCGCCCGCGGCGTCTGTCTGCTCCTTCCAGCAGCCCCCGCATCACAGGAGGTTTACGTTCGCCCCCCTCAGTGACACTTTGGTAGCAGGCGGGTTAAAGCTTCAAAGTTTTATTTAAAACACGAAACCATGAGCCAAGGCGTTTATTTACAAACACCTTCCTGTGCGGACGCTCAGCAAAAGCATCAAATTTTCGCTGCTGTGCCGTGTTTCCCGGCCTGTGTTCGCCGGGACGGAGCTCCCTGTCAGCGCTGGAGTTGCCTTATTTACAGCCGTGCAAGATGTAAACAGGAATTTACCCTTTACTTGCTTTATTTACTTACTTAGGCCTTTCCCCAGCACAAAGGCCTGCGGGAGGGATTCACTGTCCTTCTCGTTTCCAGACAGCAGGCTCTGTCTGGGAGTCCCACTGCCATAGCTGAAGAAAGAGATGCCTGAAGTGCCAGGGAAGCTGAGACGTTTTCTCACAGCTCCATTTATTCCTTTTGTCCGCTCGACTTAAGAACTGGACAATTAAACTTGTCAGTGTCCAAATTTTTTGTAACAGAAGGTTGAGGGGAGGTTTCGGAGGGGGCTGGGGTGTGTTATAATACTGTACAGTAAAGACCAGGAACAGAATAAATACTTTGCATGAAAATCCTGGCACTGTGAAGATGAGTGGCAAAACCTTGCTATACCACTAGAGGTTGAAATTAACAGATAAAAGCAAGAAGTTCAGAGCAAAGGCAACCCATTTTCTTTAAACTCCTTCCAGTATCTGTAGCTATTAGCTGTTCAGACAGCACACAAAGGAGGATTTCCTCTAGAGATAATAAGCACAGTGACATAAATCAAGTGTAGAGAGAGCATAGAATTTTTTTTCTATTTATTTCCTGACAAATTAACTCTGAATCAGTTTGCTAAAAATTCATCTGTCATAAGCTTTTTTAACCCCTTCTCTAGTAACTCTTGGGCCACGCTTACAAGACGGAAACAAAAGGCTATTTTTGCTGCAGCAACCAAACTCCTCTATGCATAGGGTGAACTGCTCTTCGAATCCAAGCTTGCTGTGTGCTGCTCCATTCCATTTTTCTTACTTTTTATCTTGCAATAGGATACGCCTTTTAGAACTAAGAAGGTGCAGAGAAGGGCAAGTGGAATGTTATCTAGCTTTCGCAATTTCATTCTAATTCTTCTGGGTCTCCCTGTTTAAGGATCAGTGTTTTAAGAATTCTGTAGAGCTGTTACGGTTTTCCAAAATTGGTTGGCCCCCTGGTCATTTGTGGCAGTGACCAAGTGAATATAATTGAGCTGATGCTCCTAGCTGGGAAATTCTTGCTGGAGGTCTGACCGACACTGTCTCGAGATTGTTCCACTCCTGCAGTTACAGCAGTTCTTGCATATTCTGACTATTTGCTCAAGGGATTTCCATCAGGGCCATTCCCAGAACATTTCGCATGTCGGCGCTGGGAGCCCGAGGCGGCGCGGCACATCCTCAGACCAGCAGACTGGGGAATTGATGGTTTGGCAGGAACCTTTAGCGCTAACGTACCGCAACAGAGTTCCTTTTATTCGTCTTGTGCTGAATACGCTCTCAGCTGGATACGTATGATTACAGTCCTTTGTCCTCAGTAACAGTAGGAAGGGACAGTTGAGGCGGCACCCAACTGAGTTGAATGTAGCGCAATAAACTAGTCAGCTACTGGATCGATACTCCTTCCGAAGGAAATCCTGGAGACTGAGGAGTGAGTCATCCTAGCAGGGTGGTCAGTCAAAGGCGAGGTCTCCCAGGACCACTTCCAGCCTCTGTAGCTGGTGGCCTAGGTCTGGGCACAACCGCCCAGGGGTCAAAACGGCAGCACAGTTGTACACGCTCCGAGAAGAAAGACACAGCATGTGCCCAGAGCAGCTGAGGGTTATGGTGGGCAGGCTGCCATAAGTACGTGCCTGCCAAGGCCAAGGGATTTAGAGAGACTGCTGAGAAAGAGATGGACACAACCAGCAAGAACTCTATGTGTTTGGGCCTGTGGCCTGGGGAGAGAGCGAAAGAGGCAATATTAAACCTAGGGAAAAAAATTTACCCGGTGAATGTAATGAAGCGCACCTGGAGGAAGGCCATTACTCGCAGGTGTTCCGCATGCAGGGACTTGATGCACTGTACAAAAATCTGATGCCTTGGAACACTATAAAGACCGCAAGTGCCACATCAGCCAAGGAAGAAGTACACTTCGGTAGCAGGGAGAAGGCCTGTTCATCCCTGTGGGGGAAAATGAAGCGTATCTATTTTAAAGAGATTTGACAGGACAACTGCATTGTCACAGGCAGCAGGTACAGTGGACTCGCTGTCCAGGCGTGCAGGGGGCTTACAGCAATACGGGTTGCTCTGGTCATAGCAAAATTGTGTCCCAGCCTGACTCCCAAGACAGTGTGATGGCATGCAAGTGTAACTACACAGGTGGCCGCTGCCTTAATGCAGACTGGGCTCTAGGGAGGTGACAAACCAGTAAATATTAGACCAGTGAGAGATCTGCGTTAGTGGAAACAAGAAAACCCCACGTATAAGGCGTTTGTAGTACCTGTCTTCCAGCCTATGCGATGCCTGATTTTTGTACCGCCGAGTGGAGGGAAAGGAGAAACGCTACAGGATTCACAGCCCAATCCCAGTATGTGGAAAAGGGAAGGACGTGTATCTTTGCAGCAGACATTTCTATCTGCGCTGTTTAAACACCCTTCAGAGGGAAAAACAGATGCTCTTGTGGTTTGGCTCTGTGTTCTGCTTTGGAGACCCAAGCGCTATTCACTGCATGACTTTTGACCAGTCAGTTAAACCCACAGATGCAAAGGTTAATACTAATTTTCATATCCACCCAACTTACGTGCACACAAAGTCCAGCAGAGGCAAGCAAGCTTGATGAGTTCAAATATGTGTGCGGACAGCAGCTTCAGAACAAGGGTAAATCTACCCTCACATCAGGTTGGTTGTGAGGCTAAATTAAAATATTTTGTAAAGCATTTGAATATCCCGAGGGGCTAGAGACATGCAAACTTTTAATAATAATTGCTGTTTGGATTTAGCTGGTCGAGTTCAGTGTTGTGTGGCAGAATAAGTCTAGTTATTCCTGTGTTTGTGCTTTGACTCCAACCATTATAGAACTTATCTACATTTCTTGCTAGCCTGAGGTCTTTAAAATAGCAAGCAAGTTTTGATCAGCCCAGAGAAGGCAATATTGATGTTGGTTTAAAGAACAAAACACACAAAACCTTAAAAAAAATTATTGAAATGTCCTGTTGGTTCTTTTCCAAACTGCTCTCAGACATAAAATCTGGTGAGCAGCAGAGCTCTCGTCGGAAGTCACCTTCGTCACGAAAGAGGAAGGGCCTGGAGCATCTCTGCTGCCTGTCCACAGGCAGGCTGAGCTTGGGCCGTTGCTGGAGGAAACCCTCACAGAGGCATGTGAGTGCTCATCGAAGCAATCAGGAGAGGTATGAATGCTGATAGCACTGAAGAAATACCACACTGAGGCTTACTCAAGGCTCGGAAAGATTTCTCTTCTTGGAGGGAAGTCCTTTTTTCAAAGACTGGAATGAAACAGACTCTCAGGAAGCGATTTTTCAAAAGCTGCAAAGAAAGTTACGCTCCATTTTCTTTGTCTAGAGGCACAGTTTGCAAAACAATATTGTGGAACATTGGGAAAAGCAACAGAAGGAAACAAGAAGAATCCTAAAAAATAGTTTACGGTGAAATTACCTGACAAGACTTTGCTCAGCTTCTTGGGAGTGAGGGCTCATCAAATAAAAATCATCAGCGCATAGGAACTCTCAAAGAGGCCTTAAATGGGTTTGAGCACTGAACTGTCTTTGACCTCTGTGAAAACTGAACTATCCAAAATCGCTAGTTATTTTTGCAAATCTTATCCTTTCTGTGCAATGAATCAATCAACGGAATGCTAATTTTCCAAGTAAGCAGTGTGGAAGTCAGTACATACAAATTAAAAGACTGTTCTACCTCATAAGTACATTAGCTATGCTTGTTTTTACAGGCAATAATGAATTGCCCTTTGAAGAAAAATAATCTAGTATCCCTGAAGTATGTGGCAAAGGAAAAAAAGAAACTAGATGCAGTCTCCTTCATTTCTTTCAGCTTAAAATGTAGATTTCCACTGCAGCTGGAAAGACAAACCCTGGCTTCAGTTTCAGAAACAGAATTCAGCTGTTCCATGCATGCAACTGAAGCTAAATTGTTGTCCTGGCGTGGAACAGGAAGAAGCATCTGGCCAGTAAGGGAGACTAGCAGCAAGCAAGCCCCCTTTCCAAAGTACTCTGCGTTGGTCTACCTTTTCCAAAACAGATGAGGAAAAAAGCAACATAAATTCCCTGTCCAAATACTTGTCAGCTTTAGAAAAAAAAAAGTTTAACAAAAAAATAAAATAGCTTGCACGCTAAGTGTCTCAGATGCCTAAATCCATTTTTTAATGAAGATAACAGAAAGAGCAGCCGTAGCTGCGTGTAGCATGCACCGTCAACAACTTGTGCAATTGTGCAATCTGTTCTGTCTCTTTGAAATGAATTGTCAGTTTTAGTGCTCTCCCTTATCAGAAGCTATCAGCTGCCATGCCGGGAGAGGCAGTCTCAGGTATGCAGCCACTTGGTTTTGATTGTAAGTCCGCAGAATCGCATTTTAAAAGAAGTCTGTTGACATTAGAAATCACCATAAGCTGAATCACAGGAGTGCCAGATCAAGTGTAACATCTCCACGGCCTCTTGGGACTTCATAGCTGCTAGCGCGCTGCTTTCCGACAGTCTCTCGCAACTTCTTCCTAACAGCAAGAATATAAATTATTTACTAGGAAAACAAACCCTGCTATTTGAGCTGAAGAAGATTCCCTTACTATCTGTTCTCACCACAGAGCTTCTTGAAACACCAAGACACACTTCTGCTTTCATCCAGAACAGTGAAATACATGCTTACATTTAGCAAATGAAGTACCTTTTTCACATTCAGTGATTAATTCGGAGAGGAGAACTGCAGGCACTAAATTAATTTTTTTACCTGATTTATTTTTACCAAACAAGTGGCCCCATAATGTAATTTTCTCAACCAGAACAGATATTTCCTGCGGTTTGCTTTACTATTTGGAAAATGTTCTAATCTATTCCAAATCTATTCCATTTAACTTGGTAATAGTAAAACCTGCAGACCATGTCCCTCACCCTAGGGATGGCACCTGTAAATCAATCGTTCTTCCTAGGAAATAGATGACGAGTCAGAAACGCATGTTGCGACATGCGAGAACGCCAACAGCAGATAGGAATGTATCTCCTCCTCTACAGCATTTCCAATTTTACCCTTTTAGTATTGGCGGCGTGAATGATATAGTGGAACAGCTAGCTGATAGTAATATTTCATGCACATTTCTCCTTAATTTTGTTTCATATATATGATCTACATGCCTGAATCCAAATTACTATAGGGGAAAAAATCCTTTTCAGCTTGACTGTCTGTATCCAAACCTTTTTGACCTGCCCTTCTAAGGGATAAAATGGTGCCCAGTTTTCAGAAAACTCTTTTCAAATAGTCATCATCTGCCATTAAGCTTAATTCTTGTGTAATTTGATTTGAAGAGATGTGTTTTCTTGAATTGCTTTCTAAACTATAATATAATTTCTTATGGCCTTAATCGTGCTAGAAGCAAAACAGAGTGGCAATACAGCAGTACAGGAGAAGCAGAAAATGACCTACTTTCACAATCCAAGATCAATAAGTAAATGGGCATTATAAACTCAAAAGGTGTTAACTGCAATAAATAGTCATAAAGTCGAAGAATAACTGAGGTAGAAGGGGACCTCTGGAGGTTTTCTAGGCCAAACTCCTGCTCAGAGCAGGGCTAATTTCAAAGTTAAATGGGGTTGAATAGTTTTCCACGTTGCATCTAACAAAGACAATGGGTAAGTGCATGCGAACAGACATCAAGGCAACGACAGCTGTGTACTCTTGAGCATACCTACTCCGAACAAGCCTTCAGCTAAAGCAACTTTACCATGGTCTTCAGGAAGGGAGAAAATGTGAGTAACAGTACCTTAAAAATTCATTCTCTCTGCCTCATTTAATACAGGTTTTCCTACCTTTTTTCCCTTCCAGAACATAAAAATTCCTTTCTTTTCTCCACGTGACTGCTTAAAGGCAGTTCATGTTAATTACCTGACTGTGGTTATACTTCACTGTAGACATCATCATCTGTAATTGGATATTTTATGTCCTGGAGAGTTCATATCAGCACTGTGGGAGTTCATAATCTTGCAAAATGTGTAGTATTTCTGTGACACTTGTATACATGCCTCTTTAAATGGATAATTTGCTGCCCAGTAACGTAGTGACTTGCACTTTTCTGTGTGGGTCAGGATCGCGTTCGCTGACGCTCTTTTGGATGGAAGAAAGTTTGCAGATTTTACAAAAGTGACATACACTCCTGTTTGCTAAAAGTCACCTGGCAGCTCAAGTAGATACAGCAGTCTTCGTTTCCTGTCCTCGCTCCGGCATCCTTGCTGCTAGGGCCTGGCTTTTCTTCCACTGAAGGAGACGGGAGCTTTGCCATGGACTGCAGTGACAGCAGGAGGAGAGCAGACACAGATTAGGCAAGGTGTTTGAGGATTTTCTGCATGCTCTGTAAGTATTTAGGGAACCGTGTGATATGTGATCCTAAATACAAGGTTAGGCAGTTTGAACTCTTGAGTTAGACCCAGATATTTCCAGACAGGCAGAGCTACCTACTGACTGTACATCTGAAAAAGTACATCTGAATTATTTCTTCTGGCAAGTATCAAGAGTATGTTAGTGAAATGTGCCTGGATATGGTAGCTTAAGATAGAACTATACTGGAAATGTTCCTGCAGCTGTTACTTGGAAAACATCTGTGGTACTGTGCACGGAAATTTGTACATCTCTGTTCACACCAGCACGGAGCAATTAATCTTGTGAAACAAAGTATAAATTATCATTGGGAAATATGAGAAGGACATTATGCACCAATGGACACGAAATGACTGAAGGTAGTTATCGTTCGGAAAGAAAGGATCAAAAATGGAATATTCCATTTCTGGCACAGGAAATAGAATAAGATCGGCAGAGTCTGCGAGACTTCCAGAACTCCAGCTGCTAGTTATTTGCGTAAGAATAACCAATCCACTAGACTTGAGGGGTGAAATTTTTTACACTTACAGTTGGAAAAAACCTTCCATCTGTGACAATTTGTGACAGTCTGTGTTTGTATATTCTGATAAAGGGAGGAATGTACAGGTTGACATGATTTCTTATTTACAGCTAATGGTTATCCCTATGCAAAGTATAAAAGACATTGCCCCAAAGAACTCAATTTTAGCAAAAGACACACAAGAAGGTAAACTTAAAGAAACCCTGGGAAGGGACAATGAGCTGTATTTTGTTCACAGCACATTAGATAATGAAGGGATTTTTCATCTTTTGAGGCTTTCAAATTAAGCCTGGGTCATTAGAAGGTGTATTTACTGAAATGTAGTGGCCTGTTGTGTTCAAGAACTCAGACGGGATATCTGAAACGCCAGTGTGTAAGAAACTGAGAATGTCTTAGGCAACGCAGCAGAGAGCGGCACGATGAGAAGTGAGGGGGGATATCTGACTGGTGGCCAGAAATTTGTCACCGACTGCTACCAAGGTGGGGTTTCTGCTAAGAGCCGGTGAGGCATAAGTTGCAACGTGTGACCCGTCATGTCATCTCTCAATAGCCATGTACAAGCTCTGTGGTACAGAACATCTATACTTTGCTATTTTACCTATTTTCTCTCATGATACTTGCATTGCATGATTAAAAAACAGAAATCAAGATGGAAGTATCTTCCTGTTGTTCTGCAGATGCTTCGTGCAAAGGGTCCTTCGGCCTCTTAGTGTTTAATCCAAATTATATAAAATGGATTTGCACCATGTTAAATCTGCAAATAAATTTAAAATATCCATTCCCAGTCCTCGTAACTGAATGCCTGCTAGCAAATCATTTTACTCAACAGCTACCTGGTTCTACAGTCAGAAAGGTGACTGCTCTTTTTTTCTTGGTTTAACTTTTAACGACTAATTTAAATTCCATTTATGCAGAATCCCTATGATTTTGAAAATGCCTTCTGAAATTATGCACAACTACCTTTCTAAAAAAATACTTTAAAAAGCCTTAAGTACAACATTGCCTAGAATTATCTTGTCAATTAAATAAAAGAACCCACTTGAAATAAGTGACAAAAATATACAGTGAACGAAATGCACCTTCCAGTAACAAATCGTTATTAAAAGAGACCTTTAAGCAAACTGCTAGTTACGTGGTCATGCTTAGACAAGCACAAGGTTATTGAAACATACAGCTTCCTTTCAGACAATTTAACTTGCACTGAAGGCAAATTATTGCCATAAAAGCACTGAAGCACGTTGCTCAGGCGTTTGGTGTAATGCTATTGGCTTCTAAAAGATTACCCTCGCTGCACAACAATGTCAGCGGGGTCAGAATTGGGTCTGCATCTTCAGCTGCCATTACAAATACTGCCTGCAATGTCTTCCTGCAGAAAATGGATATATGCATCTGATATTATTATCTAAAAAAAACAGGAAGCAATATTTTAATAGACTTGAAGATGCAATATAGATTTCTGACAATAGCTGTAATGGAAATCAGTGAGACTGAGCCGGCTCGCAAAGGTCCTGCAAGGGGACTAATACAAAGGGCACCTAAACCCACCCAACGCAGAAATCATGAATAGTAATTGTATTCACTGGGTAAGTTATGAAACGTGTCACAGACTGGGAATCTTTCCTGGTTCTTCCTTTTTCTCAGCGCACAGAGAGTGGAATTTGAACAAGGTGGGGCAACAACAACCCGTGAGCAACAAAACTGCAAATATTCTTGACGCGGCGCTGGTGAAGTCATCCACGAGTGCCTTCCTGTCTCACCCTCTTTACGTGAGGGTTTGCACTGGTGTGGGGATCTCGTTCCCCCTTCCTCTTCTCATGCTGGAGCTATTTTCAAGGCCCCCAAAATTAGATTTGATGATGTTACAGAAGTAGGTTGCATTGGGCACTGTGCTTGCAAGCTTGGCAGTTAGCTCCTTAACGCCACTCTAGATCTTTCCAGCTCTGTGTGGAGAGAGGTCTTCATGAAAACACAGGCAGAGAATCAGGCTCGCCGAAGAACGCTGTTCGCTCTCCGGCCATTTCCTCACGTCCGTCAGTATCGGGGATCATGGATTTCTGTGGTTACCAGCATACCGTACATGGGCTTGCTCAGAGCCATGGAATTAATAGGCAGGGGCCTACCCGCGGTGTTATTCCTGGAACAAAATCCTTTTGGATCAGTGAAAATTCTCAATGAAGACTTGGAATTTCCTTCATGAATCAAGATTGTAGCACTGCGAGCAATTCAGTTTTTAGCTGTGTGTTACAAGTTTTATGCCAGCTACTGTACAGCGAATAAGAACATTTTCTAGGAAAGATTGGTTTTCCAATAGACTTTTTGATCTCTCTCTTCTAGTAACCTCGTCTTGCGAGTCAGAAGTTAGGTTTCTCTGTTGTCAGAGGGGATTCAGAAATGCCTTCTGAGAGAGTTTAGTGTCAAAAGTACCTCTGATGAAACCAGATCAGATGGGCGGGGAGGAGAACACTGCATTGAAACGGCATAAATTGGATGAAAACGGACCAAATGTTAATCGAGGCCGTGAAAATGGAGGTCTGAAGTAGTCCCCTTCAGTGCTTTGCATCAACATTTCATCTCCTCTAGAAGATGCTGCTCCCTCGGTGGTTAGCTATAGTTTGGCCTTCTTTATACTAGGAAGTTTTGCGACTTCAGTTACACAGACGCACTTCCTCTTGTCCCAGGACTTCAATGCAGCTGTGCTGGTGTAGGGGTACTTACACCGATATAATGGTATAAATATGGTAGCTTTTTTTTTAGTAAACAAAGTACGTGGTATCAGTACATGGAAGCTTTACACCAGCTTAAATGCATACATAATTTTATGTGTACGTAAATATCTATAATACATACAAGAACGATAGATGCGTCCTCTAAATATACACTGGAGTTCTAGGGTGTATGTAACCAGCTCGGTGTACAACCAGGGTTCTTTGCATCTGGCCTGTCCCAAAAATGCAAGCTGCTTGGCTGAAGGTGCCCTGCAGTCACAGCCACGTGTGGCAGGCCTCGCAGCTTAATAAAGATCCCAACAAACAAACGGCCGTTCCAGAATCGCTCTCCGGATGCTTCTGAAAAGCGTTTCTGGATGCCCATGAAAATAACATGTAAACTTTGCCTTTGCAAAACAAAGCAATACACCTAAACAGCACAGCTGTGCTGTTATAAATGGTCTTGTGTAGGCTAACTTGCCTTTCCCTTTGTGGTAAGCTTCCTCTTGTAATGGAAATTCCTCTCACTGAGGCATTAACACTGTTAGACGCTCTCTCTGCACTGGTTTGCCATATGTTGCAGCAACAAGACGAAAATCACAATCTCTAACAGCTTGCAGTCTGTCCTAAACTGATTAAGTTTCCATTGATTTCTGTTTGGGTCTTGTCGGCTCAAAATATTTTCTGCTAAGTATAGCTCCCTTCTCCTGAGCAAACAAGATGGGTTTCTTTTTTCTGCACCCTCCCTTCCTAATTTCAACAGCTATTTTGAACTCGGGGTGTGGTTACCGAGACAGACGTACATGCACTGTCCTTGCATGTCTCTAGATTTGTTCATGTTGCCAGTGAACCTTTTCCCCAACACCAACCTCATATTTACATTAATCCTTCATCGGCAAGCCTTGCTCTCCTTCCGTCTTTTAGGAAGCACGTAATAAATCTGAATAAATGAATTTCTTTATGAGTTCTGAACTTGACCAACTTCCACAGCACAAGCTGAAACGTGTGAAATTACACTCCTCTGTACGGAAGACAGGAGCTGTACGAGTGGGGACATTTACTCCTATGGCTACTAGAGGATCAAATGCCGCTCTCCTTCACGGGCTTCTGTCAGGGGAACAAGTTTGAAATTCTGGCAGATTTATGAATCATTTCATCTCCTAGACTTCTTCCCTCACAAAGGGCCTGATGAGGGGAAGCCTATGCAAAGGCTTCAGTTTTGATAGCTTTTATCACCAGGCGCTGGTCCCACTGCTTCTAAAAGCAACAGAATCTGCAAAATATTTCTCAGATACATATATATATGTGTGTGTGTGTGTGCATATACGTATGCATGTAGCTTTTATATGTATTTTCTAATATGTATATTTCTGTATAAAAATAAAATGTACACACTGAAGTTATTTTATTTGCTTAAAGAACCTTCTTTTACTCCCCTCAGTTAAACAGAAAACACCCAACTGCCAAATCGTCCCATTTGATTAAAACAGAGATTTTTTTTTTTTTCATATGATGCCTCTGAAGGAGTTATGAAAGAATAAGCAGCTCTCAAGGTGGGGAAGGATTCTAGGGCTAACCCATATTCTCAAATGAGCTTGAATTATGTTTGAAGAAAATGCTAATTCACGCACGAGCCGTTGTCTCTTCCATCATTGCAGAAAACAATGATGTTGGCCAAACTAGACATATTTTTCCCCCCAGAAGTAGGTGCTAAGTCCCTAAGCATCATAGAGCAGCAGTTTCGTCTTATGGGGAGAGAAGTAGTCACAACTCTGTGACTTCTGCCTTCCCGTTTTCAGCACTGCTGCTTTCCTGGTGCCGCTGTCCTCCATACCAGTATAATGGCATAGCAGTGGGGCACTTAGATTAATTAGTGGCTGTAAAGCGTGTGGAGCTCTTTGGTTAAGTGGTTCAAAGGAAACTATTGTTCTAAGTGACCCCCATTGTTCTTACCTGGGTGTCCAGTTGCCGAGTGGGCAGACTGCTTCTGTCTAGAGCGTTAATTACCACATGTCCCTTAATCACGAAGGTTTGTAATCCTATTTCAGTTTGGAAATCCACATGCCACAAGGCCCAATTAACATCTCTGATATCATCCCCTGCTAGTCAATACACAGCTATTAGCCATCCATAACTACTGCTGACGAATTGCTCTGCAGATGTGCCAGGACACGTTTTGCCAAGCCATACTGGAAGATAGCTTAGCAGGCTAGTTGAAATAATACCTATTTAATTTGACAGCATTGAAAAGTCTCCCATCACAACAAATAAACGACAACTATTTTTTGTGGTTTAGTTTAAAATTTGTTTTACAGAAGTTAAGGCTTCAGTATAAATCTTTGCTTTTGTTGGGATCCCAAAAGATTTCAGATGGGTTTTCCTCCAGTTTCAATTCCTTTTTTTCTTGATTTCACACCAGCCTTCTGGTTCAGTGTAACTCAAGAATTCCCCTCTCAAGGGCTATCGTCACTGTTTCTAAATAATGAGTGCTATAGCATCTGTAGCAAAGGAATTTATAACTTTCTTTTCACTTACTGCATCTTTAGGTTCCCAAAGAATGTCAGGAAGGAACTGCTATTCTGTAAAGCACGGCATGTTACCGAATAGATAAATTGTGTTTTCTCATAATACTGGAAACACTTCTCATTTCTCCCCCCACATACACACTTCCCTTAATCCTAAATATATGCCACATTGAAAGAAAATTATTCTTTGCATAAGGGACACCCCACCCCCCCCACCCCCCCCGCAATTTTATTTCTAGACCTTACCATGACTCTGCCTTTGCCCACAACACTTGATTGTTCTGCCAGGTCCAGACAGCACAGGGAACAGACTTATTTTCCCTGTTTATAATCCCAAAGCTGATGGGTGCATCACTTGTAGTAAGGATCCTTGGGGTTTGGGTTTGGTTTTATTGGTTTCCTCGATCCTACTCAGCTCTTTGCAACAGATCAGTTAATTACAGAGGAACAAAGATGGGGCAGGGATCCTTCTCTCCTAAGGTAGAAAATGAGCTCTTCTGCCGCAAGGCTGCAGAGAAGGTGCTGTTGAGCCATGCTCTTATAACAGATTCCTACACCCCCCCCCCCAAACTACATGATACACGAATGATAATTTTGCAGAGTGTTCTATTATTATAAATTAGTAAAGGGAAAGGAATGTATGTGTTCTAGTAGATGTCTGAATTAGCATTTTTAGAATTGTCACGCTACGTGTTTACAAAATGAACCTTTTTTGCCGTTTAGGTAAACTGAAACATATGTTCCACTCTGTGGCTTAATACAGCAGTCGGAGGAGGAGGCACATCCATACTCCATCTCTGATGGCAAGATACACTTCAGAATGTGGGGGAAAAGAAAAAGCGGCGACTGCCAAGGGCATTTAGATAACAGAGACTTGGAGCTCAGAGCCTCATCCCGTAAACATCACCTAGATGACGCCACCGCACGGAGTCAGTGTGAAGTCAACTCCATTAACCATAATCATTGTTGTTCAAACTGGACCAGATCCACAACTCTTACTTCAGAGCCTAAAACTACTTTTATCCCTTGAAATACTGGCTTCAGTCACAAAAAAAATCAAGTCAGCATGCCAGTTCATTCACCTTGCAGGGATGCTGTGTTTAAGGGTGCTCAGATATATCTGATGGTACCTACAAGAGTGCTGGCCTGTGTCAGGAACATCCCAAGGAAAAGCTGTGCATGTTTATGGGAATCTAAGAGCGCTTGTCATCAAAATAAACTTGAAGAAATTGTTGGCCGTCATCACTGGCATAGCAGACAGGAACTGTGCCTAGAAATAGAGATTGGCGCAGCAACACTGCTGACTGTTTTGTAGAGAAGGCGGCTTATTTTTCCAGACTGCGACATTTAATAAACATTTTCTGTTTGTTGAAACTGCAGAACCTCACTAGATCAAAATGAATGTTAATCTGCTCGAGTCGCCACCACAGACTTTTGTCTCCAGTATGTACACATCACGAGTCGCTGTGGTTTTGTTGGTTTTGTCCTATGACATCTGTTCCTTTGTGTTTGTCCACGAAAAATAGACAGAACATGGAACCCGTTGAAACAGCCCCACAAATCCTCCAGGCGACGATTTATTTTGCGAGATCCTGTTTTATCTTGTCATTAGGGCTCCGTTAAGCTGCAGGCTGCGAAGCCCTTTGATACAACCTATGACTAGCAATCTGCTCGGGGGTCGATAGGCGCCAGCGCAGCTGCCAGCTGTTCGCGTATTAGCCGTCTTCTACCTGAAGCATGGGACCTTGGATTCACACTCCACACAAACGGACTGTGACTGTAAAGAGAAGCTTGGAAGCGCACATCCTAAAAGCTCTCAAAACACCGGACTGCGAATAAATTTGACTCTTGAAGCTTTCAAATGGGGCTTTTAAAACCAGATGGGCGTCATGAAGCCTCGAGAAACAGCGTGAGGAGAAGGGTCCCTCACAGAGCCCCGGGAGTTACGCCCACGGGAGCTGAGCTACCTCAAGCCGCCCCCCCTCGGGGCACCAGGTCACCATTTGTCTTTATCCTTTACTACAGCTCAAGAGAGGAGTGGGGACGGGAGGTGTTTCTCGGCGGCTTAGCTGGCCCGAGGCGTGCCCGGTGGGGGCCTGTGGAGCCGAGCGACGGCAGCCGCGCGCGCAGGGGCCCTGTCACGGTTGCTAAGGCCCGGAGCTGTAGGCGGGGCAGAGGTAGAACTCATCCGGCCAATCCGGAGAGACCCGTCCTCGGTCGGCGGCCAATCGCTGCCGGTAAACAACACACCCCCGGCGAGGTGGGGAGGGGGAGGGGGAAGCCGCGCTGCCGGCCAATCAGCGGCTGGGGAACGCGGACCAATCAGAGGTGGGGAGGGTTTGGGCGGACTTTTTAAAATGGGTCAGCCGCCACAGCGGCCCCGCTGTCGGGTCCCTTTAAAGGAGTCGTGCGGTTAGCCCTGTCTCCCTCCGCCGGGGTCTAGCATTCCCTCCGCAGGAGCGCGGTTCCGCCCCGCTTCCCGTCGAGCCGCAGTGCCGCTGGATGGTTGCGTCGTGCCCTGAGCTGCGGGCCCTCTCGGGGGACCCCTAGGGTGCGCGGCTGGAAGAGGATTATTTTACTTCTCGGCGGCGCCTCACCGGCCGGGCCTAACAGGGAGCGCTCCGCGCGGGGCCATCTGCGGGCCGCCAGAACAAAAACAAGGGGGCGGGGCCGCGCCGCCTCCATTTTGGTGCGGGGCTGGGGCGGCGGCGGCCGGGGA